>CM077224.1:36432945-36685445 GCA_039654775.1 Spinibarbus caldwelli
CAGTTCAGTTCAGCTCAGTTCGTCTGTGTGTCAAACCGCGAGCTGCTTCGCGGAAGCTTCTGGTCACATGACCAACTCTTAGAGATGCTCGCCTAGTCACGCAGAGATAATTTAACGTTTTTGTACAAGTTGTATTTATTTTAAAGCAACATTTAAGCGCGGGAACTGCTTAAATGAGCACGAATTTGTATTTATTTAATGCACGAATATTATCGTCGTGCGAATACGCATTTCTGTGACACTAGTACAAGCGAGAATTGAGCAACTAAAGCAGTTTCTTTCCTCTTTCATGCCTGCAACCCGGATGCCCATGTCGGTAAGTCATTGAAATGTTTGTGTTTGTTGAAATACTTGAGTTTAAATGGTGTGTGTGAGAGAGAGAGTGTCCCGTGCTCTGGATTACTGAGCTCTGGAATGTCATATTGTTGCTTTGGGAAGATTTTTACTGTAGATGTTGAGTTGACTGTATATATACTGAATTCCTTATACATGCACTTGTTTTAACGCAACTGATTCTGTTTCCTAAAAGCTTGATCTTCCGCACTGTAAAAAGGGATGGATGTATATGCTGGATGAAGATGAAGAGGTACAGGTCTGCTTCTGTTGAACTAGATCTCTATTGCACGACCAGCGACTGTCTATAAGGAAGTTGGCATAATTTGCTATACTTTTACTTTTTATATTTTCCCCTATTTTTTAATTTATTTATATATAATTAAAAAGCAGAAGTGGAAACCACGTACAGGATTTAAGATATGCTTCTTTTGATGTTGATTTTGCCTAAAATCTTGTTCAAAGAGCTAGAAAAATAGATAAGGTTTTGATTATCGTGCAATATTAATCTGTTGCTTTGTGAAAATGCACAGAAAAACTATGAGTTGTTTTTATTTGTAGTGGAGGAAGCACTGGTTCGTGATCTCTGACTCAGGACTGAGATACTATAGAGACTCTGGGGCTGAAGAGGTGAGCAAGAATAACTGAAAGGGCCAAGCAAATAAATTATTATCTAAGGACTGTACAGATATGTCATGTGGAAAACATGGAATAAATCATGGAATAAATTTAAACATGGTAAAATAGAGCTGAAAGCACCATAGTTGTAATAGTATCTGAAAGCATGATCTGATTTAATTCTGTGTTTTTCTCCTTGATAGAGAGATGAGGCAGATGGTGAGATTTATTTACATCACTGTCTGCGAGTGGAGGAATTTGATGCCGATAAAAACTACGGACTTCAACTGCATGTAAGAACTTGTCACAAAAGTTAAGAGGACCACTCATCAGGAAAAAATAAGAATATTCCTATGTCTCAAACCTGTGTGATTGATCGGCAGATGCGTGATGGACTGGTGAGCCTGTCAGCGATGACCTCCAGAATCAGGAGGAACTGGATCGACACACTGAGGAGGAGAATATCATTCAGGGATTCGGCTGAAAGCATTCGGTATGACAGAACTGAAGAAATAAACGCAGAGAATCAGTCACGGGCGAATTTCATGAAAACTGTCAAGAACATGTCTGAAAAGAGAGAACAAAAAATTACATTTTGAGATATGACAATGAAACATGTTTTTAGGACCATTCATGTTTTATTTTCATGACAATTAAACATTTTATAATACACAGTAGTAGTGTTTGCTATAATGCCTTTATTCATGTTTAACAGCTATTTGACATCCATACGGTACAGAATTACAATAATGTGCATATAATGAAAATTTACATAAAAATTTGAAAGTAAAATAGCAGGATTGCAATGATGATAATTTGGAGGGAAAATTGTGTTTAATTGTCATTAAAGTAATGCAAAAATATCTTAATGTTTATAAAATTATGTTCATAAATCTTTCTAAATAATATAACAAAGCTTAATATTTGTGTTAAATACAGTTTTTAAATGTTAAATATTTTAAATTAATTTTTGTGATTTAATTTAAGGAAACTGTCAAGAACATGTCTAAAAGAGAAAAAAGATGACATGAAACCTGTTTTTCAGTCCATAAAGTGTTTTTAATGACAATTAAGCATATTTTATAACATACAATAGTAGTATTTGCTATATTGCAACTATATAGCTTTACAATAATGAGCATCTAATGAGACTCATTGTTGATTACAATAATGAGAATTATGAACAAACTTAAAAAATAAAATAGAAAAAACAAACAAAAAAATTTAAATAAAATAGCTGGATTACAGTGAAATTGTCATTAAAAAAAATTGTATTATCTCTATGCAAAATATAATAATACAACATAGGCTTAATCTTCATGCTAAATGCAATTTATTTTCATTTTGACTTTTCATTTCACCCATTGATCATTTATATCAAAATATATCGAATAATCATGAATCATTCCTATATTGATTATGATCATCTGAAAGATTTGGCTTTGGACTTTTAAACTGAAATAACGTTACTGATGCTTCACTGGAGCAGGTTTGAGCTTTGACTTAGGTTCCTGTTTTCAAATAAGTAGGAAGTTGATATCTCTGCCTGTTCTCAGACACCCAGACAACAGTGACATCAGCGACAGAGAGAACTCCAGTTCCCAGAATGCACCGTCCCGAACCTCTCCCGTCCCCCATGGCCCGGGGTCAGATGAACCCCACATGACGTCCTCACCATTAACCAACCGGCGGGAGGCCGGCGAGGGCCGCGACCGAGAGCTTGAGAGACGTCTGGAGGGCCGAACCAAGTGGTTCCAGGAGGGAATTTCCGACAGGGAGGGCGAAGACCCCTGGGATAAGGTGGAGTTGAAGAAGGGTGTCTTGACTCCAGTGATTTTGACCCAGCCGCAGGTTCCTGATGCTCAGACCGGGCCAGACATCGAGAAGAAGTGGGAGGACTTTGAGCAGCTTCCGATCGGAGAGAAAAGGTCACCAGTTGGCGTCCAGAATCCCCAAACAACAAATGAGGTGCTTCAGCGAGAGGTGTGTTTCCTTTTATACATCCTTTTGGTCTAGGACCATTTAATGTGCATCGTCTGTGTGTGTGCCTTGCGTGGGTCAGGTGGTGTCTCTGAGGCAGCAGATCGAGGCTGTTCGTCAGGTCCGTGTGGTGGCTGGTGTTTGCGGTCCTGATGCGCCCTGCGCTCTGAAACTGGAGCAGATGGAGAAAGAGCACCGAGAGAGACTGCACAAGATACACGACGAGCACGAGAGAGAGCGCAGAGAGATGGAGAGAGACAAACAGAGACTGCTGCAGGAGGAAGCCAAGAACGCAGTCCAAGGTTAGTGTGGGCTGCAGAACATCACAAGGAAGTTCTGACTGAGTGGTGTAATAAAATCAAAAGGTGCTTCAACAAAGTATTAGTTTAAGGGTGTGCACACTTATGCAACCACATATTATTTTATTTTTTTATTTTTACTCCACCTTTCCTAAAAGATTTCAGTTTGTTTTTTAATTTAGTTGTACAGGTTATAGTTTACATTAAAGGTGGAAAAAGTTCTGAAATGATTTATCTTGGTCTCATTTTTTTATATCACAGAAACCTTGCATTTTAACAGGGGTGTGTAAACCTTTTATATCCACTGTATATAAAGGTAAATATAGTAATTAAATTGAGTTTGTGATTTTAATCATAGTTATTGTTAAATAAAACTAAAATCATAAAAAAACGAAATTTTCACTACTTGAAATAAAATGTTAACTGACATAAAATAAAGTATAAAAAAATTTAAACTTATTGTTGCCAAGGCTACATTTCTCATAATTTTTCATTTAGTTTAACTTGAAAACTAATAAATAATTTAATATGAACTACCGGTATATAGGCTCGTTTTTAAAAAATAATACAAATGATAAAAACACAAAAACAAAATTACTACATCTTTAAATAAAATCCCAGTGAAAGCAAAAAAAAAAAAATTCTGTATTCTAAATATCTGATTCAACATATTAACAAAAACTGTAGTAGTATATCAATGATACTAAAGTAACACTGATTTTGATGATCAGGTGTGACTTTTATCCATCGTTTTAAGTACTAAGCTTCTCGTCATACGTCTCTTCTTCAATCCCGCAGCGATGGAGGCTCTGAGGAAAGCTCATCAGGAGGAGATTGAGAAGCTGAAGGCTCATGGAGGAGGAGAGACGACAGGCCCCTCCATCAGACAACAGCTGTATGTCCACATTTATACAATTCATACTAAATACATTTAGCAAGACAATCATGAGCAAACTAGGATATCCAATAATATCCTAGTAGAATTATGGGAAATGTATGTTCAAAAGTTAGGGGCCTGTAAGATTTTTAATATATTTGAAAATGGCCTCTTCTGTTCACCAAGGCTGCTTTTATTCAATATCTATGGAGTGAACCTAGTAACAATACAGGTTATTCTTGTTTACTTTAAAAATTAGTAAAGATTTCGCAGCAAAAAGACACATGAACCATGACTCGAGGGTGGGCGTTTGTACAATTATACTAAAAGGCCTTTTACTTACTAAAAAAGTATAAACTATCAAACAAACGACAAAAGGCATGTAGTAGATTGTGGGTTTTTCAGCAAAATTTCAGTCATGCTGATAAATTAGATGCGTTTTTGGTACAGTAGGATTTATAGGGTTAATAGCTACACTTATTAGTTTTCTAAAGATCTGAGAATATATTCCATGCCAGAAAACGCCAACAACTTGTTCATACTCTCATGGGAATCCAGTGACAATAATCAGTACTGTACATAAGCTCTCATCCGCCCCGCTCAGCTGTGCTCACGGCTCAGAGAATCAGAACACAAGAGTGTCATTTACTCAGGTGTTTGACTGACTGTTTGTAATTGACAAGAATCCCACTGAGAGAATCAACTGATCACTCATCAGTCAGTGATTGAGTTAATCAATGCATGGCTTTGTGTGTCTATCAGGCGCGAGTCGCTCTCTCTGCAGCAGGAGTTGGGCGGTCTGTCGGAGTGCTATTCCCAGCAGTGCGTGGAGCTCATCCGCATCCAGAACAGCACCGAAGAGCGAAATGGAGAGATCCGACAGAAGGAGAGAGAGATGGAGCAGCTCCGGCAAGAGAACCAGGTAGACAAGAAGTGGGATGAGACGACTGGATGACACACAATCACCATCTGATGCTGAAATTTCAACTCCTAGAGTCCAAAAATTACAGATTTGCCAATTAAATAATGTATGATACACACTTTGTGTGGATCCACCCTGGCTCTGAGACTAACTGGAACAACAAACACTGAAGTCCTGCTGGGATGTTCACAGATATGAGGAAATCATAATTATAATGTGATTTGATTTTGTTGTTTTTTTTTTTTTTTTTTTACTTTTTGACAAAGATAGGAAGCTTTTTTTACTTCTAGTATGACATAAAGCGTTAGATGTGAAACTGATGTGTTATTAGTCGTATCCTGCCACAAAGAATTATGGGAAATGTATGTTCAAAAGTTAGGGGCCTGTAAGATTTTTAATATATTTGAAAATGGCCTCTTCTGTTCACCAAGGCTGCTTTTATTCAATCAAGAATAGAGTAAAAATAGTAAAATAGCAAAATATTTTTTTTACAATTTAAATAACTCTTTTCTATGGGAGTATATTGTAAAATGTAATTTATTCCTGTGATGTAAAGCTGAATTTTCAGCATCAGTGTCACATGACCCTTTAGAAATCACTCTAAAATGCTGATTTGATGTTTGATTTGATTTGATATATATATATATATATATATATATATATATATATATATATATATATATATATATATATATATATATATTTATTTATTTATTTATTTATTTTTATTTTTTATTTATTTTTTCAGGACTCTGATTAATGAAAGTTCAAAAGAACAGCATTTATTTGAAATAGAAATCTTTTGTAACATTATAAAAGTCTTAACTGTATCATTTGATCGATTCAATGCATCCTTGCTGAATAAATTGTTATGTTCCTTATGTGAAAAGAAGCTCACAGGAAATTTCCCACTAGTAATTATGGTGCGCTAATTTCATAAATGCGATCATTCAGACACCACATTTCATCCTTATGTCAGATATTGAAATCTAACTCACGGCACCTTTAAAATTACAACACACATATCAATTAGTCAGAGGGGAAACGGATAGAGATTTCAGTGTCTGTACTATGATGTCTCAACGGACAGCATCGTGTTTCATTGTTCTCAGAAGAGTGACTGTCTGGGTTTTGTTTACTCACCCAGGACTGGATTACTAATGCTAATCAGGGTTATTGCCACTATACAAATGCTACAAAATGGGTTTCAGATCAGCATGAAACACAAATGATTGTCAATGTGTGAATGAGCATGTCTTCATGTGTGGTTTTTAGTTTGGATGTGTCAAAATCACATTTCCTTTTCCTGTTTTACAGGAACTGCAGGCGCGTCTGACGGAGGAGATAAGTCTCATGCGATCCTTCATCACAGGTCAGAGGTCAGGAGTTGTTCCCCTTGGCAGCTACGAAAGGAGCACCTCCGAACTAGAGGTAAGGCTCTGACCTTTGACCTATACATGAAATAAAAATACCTGCCACCATTTCATGATCAGCTTTAAAAAAAAAAAAAAATGATTCAGAGAAATGTATATGGACATACAAGATGCATGTTAGAAAATTAAAATCAATGTAAATTGAAGCTCAGTCAATCAGCTTTTAAGTCCCCAAAAACATACACTATGGTTCAAAAGGTTTGGATTATATTAGAATGATTTCTGAAGGATCATGTGACACTGAAGACTGGAGTAATGATGCTGAAAATTCAGCTTTGATCACAGCAATAAATTACTTTTTTAAGTGTATTCAAATAGAAAACTGTTATTTTAAATTAAAAAATATAATTTGATAATATATCAATAGTTACTAAAATTCAAACACTGTTATTATACTAGATCAGTCATATATTTAATGCTCTGCGCAAAAAATAATCAATAACAAGTCAACACTATCTCCATCAAAGAAATGCAAAAACATGGAAAAGAACAAGGATTTATCTACACAAAAAATTTGTTCCCTTCCCCTGCAATCCTCCTCTTGTGTTCAAAAATAATCCACAAAAAATACTTATAAATCCTAGATCGTAGGTGAAATTACATTCCCATATTATCCATTTAGGGGAAAATAGATGGCTGTCATCTTTGACCCCATTTTCTTATTTATTTAACCCTAATTAAAAGCCCTCTACTCTTCCTGTTCTGGGCACAAAGTGGGATGATGGGTTACTGGTCACTGGGAAATAAGAGGAGTGAGAATGAAGATGCTTTTGGAGTCCAGATGATGTAATTACCACATTAACCAGCAGGGGCTAACTAGCCGAAACTTGACTTTTGCAAATGTAATTGGTGATCTGGGATTTCAATCTGTGCATACAATTAGCAATTTGCAAACTGTGCACAGCACATATAATTCTGTAAAAATTGAGTTTGGTTGTTTTGACATATATTGTTTTTTTTTGTTGTTTTTTTTATTAAATGCTTAAACTAATTTACAGTTGGATCAAGACATCCAAATAGACAACATAAAACATGGTGAACAGGGGTTATAAAACTTACATTAAGACACAGCACAAAAGGAGACAGCAATTACAAGGTTTTACTTTCAATTAGCTTTAACGTTTCAGCAAATATAATTGTATAATTAGATTTTTTGTTATCAGTACATTTAAGGGAATCAATAAACAACTTTAAAACATGGTTTAGAATTACACCATTTACTTTTATGTATATGAAAATTACCATATAAGATCATAAGATTCACCATAAGGATAACAGAAATAATTTTCGATTCATAATATATGAAGACATCTTTACATGTTATATCTAAATTGTATCCAGATTTCTGTTGAAAATACCTAAGACAGGTCTTCCCAAAAAAATTTTTAATAACAGTCAAAAAAAAAAAAAAAAAGATGTAACTTTTTTTCTGGTTGTTCTGAACAAAATGAACAGCTTTTATCAACATCCATGTGCATGTGATTGGTGTTTCTGTAGACAAACACTGCCATCTACTGATCTGATCACCAGCGTGAACGCACTGCAAACCCTCTTCAGCAAATACCAGTCAATATGTTATGTTTTACAGTAATAAGTTCTTATAGATTCAGTTTTTTATTCTTTGTCCTGCTAAATGAACTGTAATTTGTTGTCTTTGTCTATTTGTGTGGGTGGTTTATACATTATTCATGATGACACTAGTGTGGGTGTTAACAATAATATTGTTTTTTTCCCTCCATTCATGAGAGAAAGAGTATATTTTAGGTGCTGTGACTGGTCACTGTTTCATTTTCACCAATTTGAATAATCCTTCAGCTTTTTTGCACATAATTTAAATACCCCAGTGGTATGACAAATGAAGTTTTGCAAGAACAAATTGTATGTAGTTTGTTCATTAAAATGTGGTCAAAAATGAATGAATAGTTGTATTAGAATCGAATCAAAAAGTTGTTTAAAGTAGTTTTAAGTGGAGTGTTGTTATACTGACATGTCCATGTCTGTCTGTAGATGTTACTGAAGGTGAAGGAGAGCGAGGTGGAGTTTCTACACAAAGAGATCAGCTGTCTCAGGAAAGAGGTCCAAACTCTTACTAAGGTACAAAGTTTGTGTGTGAAACCCAGCATGAAATCTAAATGAATACTATGCACTTTCTTTATACATGTTCCTAGTCTTATTGCAGTGACAGAAGTGTACGTAATAAATCTAACTTCAGATGTTTGGGGTCTAATAGTGTAAATTAAATAATCCAAACTGTGTTTATCACTTTTCTTCAGTATTAATATATATGAAAACCTTTATAGTGATGCTTAGCCATAAATGATCACCGTGTTGATTGCTTATGTGTAGTAACAGGTGTTCTCTGCCTGTAGGAGAATGAAGCGTTGAGCGAGCGCTATAAGCAGGTGTATGTTGAGCTGGCTGAATTACGGGGCCGCAGTGAGAGAGACATCAATGCACTTAAAGAACACCTCAAACTCACTAATGCTGCACTGGAGGAGGGCCGTCTCCTAGGCAACAGCACCAACCAATGAGAGCACAGCAAGAGGTCAAATGAGATGGATGGGATGCACTGATTTCTCCATCTCCCTTTGGTCACGTGTATACAGGATCTTGTGTTATGTGAAGCTCTTTTTTTTTTTTTAAATCTTGTTGGTTAGAAACTACAGTGGTGCTGAAAGTGAATAAACATTCCAGGCTCTTAAATCAAGATATAAGTTAAACACAATATTAATAAAAAAAAACTTGTGTGAAAGTGTTTGAATTTCAATGTAATATTATTGCAAAATAAACCATGTATGATAAAACAAGTTACATATATAACAAAAACACAACCAGCAACTAACTTTCAAGCAATTTATTAAATAGAAGAGAGGCGGCGGCTGATGAGGGCAGCCTCAAGTCATATTGTCTTTGACAATATTTGGAAACACAAAAACAGCATTAAACTTTGGCTTATGGACATGGTTAGTGTAATGCAGGAATGTAAACACTAAAATGTGTTGACAATCTTTATTATTGCATAAATATATCCTGCTCATCTGCATCTGGAACTGCTCAGAGGATCTTCAGACTGCTGGAGTGAAACATGCTCTGAAAACACAAGAACATGAGTATCTGAAAACCACATACACGCAGTTTAATACATATATATGGTTATTAAATTGCTCTATTACTTGTACCTGAACTCAGTCATCATCATCATCATCATCTGGGACGAAGATCTCATGTTCCTCCAGAAGAGCAGCGAAATTTTTACTGATCAGGTTACCGACATAAAGGAAGGGAACCACCACTATAAACATGCGGGTCAGACCGAACGGGACCTGCAGAAATATGATAGAAGTAGATCAAATTAAATAATAATAATAATTATTAACAATTATATTAATATATGTGTGCTGATTGAAAACTGCACAATTGGCGTTTTAAAAAATATGCAAATATGTTTTGCATAAACAGCACGCAAAAAAAAAACGCAGTCGTTAAACTGACATATCTTTAAATAATTTATTTTTAAAAACAACCGTACACGAAGTACTTCCTTATTTTATCGAATATGTGCCGCTCCAACAATTTGATTGGTTATTAGTTAT
The DNA here is from genome assembly GCA_039654775.1 of Spinibarbus caldwelli. Taxonomy (NCBI): domain Eukaryota; kingdom Metazoa; phylum Chordata; class Actinopteri; order Cypriniformes; family Cyprinidae; genus Spinibarbus; species Spinibarbus caldwelli. The sequence continues at coordinate 36,443,001 of CM077224.1, forward strand.
GTCAGTCAAAGCATTCTCAGTTTTCATTGGCTAGGCCGAAGCCCAACCCTGGTAACTGCATCCCTTCGGGAGTCTCCAGCGGTAATGTTTAGACATGTATAAACGCACCTTAACTGGTTTAGGAAGGACAGCCCCTGATGTGGTTGACACGGCGGTTCGACTGAAAGTCGGTCCTGTAGCGTTTACTGATTTTGGGCCAGTGTTGCGGCACAGTGTTGCTGTATTTCTAATGAAAAAAGCCCGAGAGAGACGACCTGCCAACGACGCCATGTTTCCTGCTTGTGCGTTTTAGAGACACGCCCTTTGGACCCGCCTCTTTTGGGTTTATAATTAGGGGGCGGAGTAAATGTGAACTGTTACTGAACTCAGCAAAAATTATTTATACTTCTGTTACAGTCATTTTTTGTTATTAAATAGTTGTATTTAATTATTATTACATAATATTAATAAATTGTTGGTACTGTATTTTTTTTTACTGTATATATATTTTTATTCTTCAGCTGAGTCCATCTTCAAGAAACGGCTAAAAACATATCTCTTCCATCTTTATTTGACCCTCTAACTCTAGCACTGTATTCTAATTCTGTTTTATCTATCTGTCGTCTTTGTATTTATTAGTCTTCTTTGTATCTATCTGACTGTCTAACACTAGGTTTCTTTTTTATGCTATCTATTTGTTTTCTCTCTCTCTATATATATCTATATATATATATATATATATATATAACACTTGCTAAGTGTACTGCGAGACTTGTCATAGCACTTGCATATTGTTACTCTTTTGCTGGTTTTGATTGCTTCAAGTCGCTTTGGATAAAAGCGTCTGCTAAATAACTAAATGTCTAAATGTAAAATGCATATTTTGCATTAGTAATGTCAGTAAAGCTTAATAATGGCTTGGGACTCAACATGTATGCATATAATAGAAAGGGAGGGATTTCACACAAACATTCATGTATCAACTATTTCAGCAGAGACACACCTTCAGATCATAGGTCCTCCACCCCATGTATGATAAGTCTCGACAATAACAATATGACAGTGTGACCCAAATGTAGCATGTAGAATGGCAACTTTCAAAAAACATTATTCTAAAGTTTAAATTAATTCTTTTAATGAAGTGTTTAAAAAACGCTTCATTGCCGAAGTGCACCTGAAAGTGATAATATAATAAAATATAAAATACATTATAGTTTTATAATTTACTGCAGTGCGTAGATTGAAACGACGTTGACATTATTAGCAGACTAATCAGAAACCTCATAAAATATGAACTTATTTACAAACAATTACTTTTAAACACTTAATATGCATTCTCGTAAACAAAAATGAGAGTAGTTGATTGGTGGGTAATATCAAAGACTATAGAATACCCAAGACGTGTCACTCATATAGTTTTGAATGGGGAAAAATGCAACGCTCAATATGGCCGATCAATCGCAGGAAGCCCCGCCTTCTGAATGAAAGAGCCAATCGCTAATCGGTAAAGTCAGCACGTCACTGCAGCTACCGCTTAGGACTGCGCATGCGCACTGGCTGATCTAACCTGAAAAATAAGCTTTTTATAAAGCTATTTGAGCAAAGTAAACAGCATTTATGATACAGTTGTTGTCAGATTTCTTTGGTGATTTCAAATATGAAATCCGGTTCCCATAGAAACCTGAGGCTAGAGCAGCCGATGCGCATGCGCACATTGCGCAGTCATAAGCGCGTTGGAACAACGCATGCGCATTGGCTGGTCTAGCCTGAAAAATGAGCTTTTTAAACGCTATTTGAGCATAAGAAACAACATTCATGGGGCAGTTCATTTCAGATTTTGTTGCTGATTTGAAATATGTAATTTAATCGCGAGTTCAGCGAGCAGTTTTTGAGATCTCAGGATTCCCCCATTCATTTAGATAGGACTTGGTCTTGTTTGAGCTGCCCGGAGGCGTTGCAAATATGGCGGCCGAGTGAACGGACTTTCCTTAAAAGGGACTTTGGTAATATGCAGAACCTAACAGAACACCCGCCCTCTTTTCTTTGATTGACGACGTTTGCGACCAATCAAAGCCCTCATCTGAGAACACAGAGCCAATCAGCGAGCTAGCCGGGCTGAACTGAGGGCAAATCCAAAGAGCTGGCAAAAATCAAAAATGGCGCCCAGCTCGAAATCAGAGAAAGATGACAACAAACAAAAACAACAGAAAAAACACAAAGATCACATCGTCAAACTCCTCACGCGTGGGCGGGTATGCAGAAAAGGGGATTTGGGCCAAAAGTGGCATTTATAACGTGAAATGTTTTTTCCTCTAAGCGTAACGTAGATAATAATAATAATGTGTGTTATTAGCATTTTTAGCTGTAGCCTGATTTAACGTCGTTATGTGTCTCTCAGTGTTTATTATTTATATATGTGAACCTTTTAATGGACCCTAACATTTTTATACGGTTCTTTGGGGAAACAATAAATGTTCAACAAACAATGTTCATGATTGTGAATCTGTCATGATTGATATGCCCATCAATGGTCAAAAGTAGATCGTGCATTATTCTCCACTGACATCTGTCATTCTCATTGAGATAACAGTTTCCATCCTAAATGCCATCTCATTACTGTTAATAGGTCAATATTTAACATGAATAAATGGTAGAAATGCCTCAGTCAGGTAGTGTTCAGTGCAAACATGATCATCATAACTATCATAGATTTAATATTTAACCAAAACAACCTTGATTAAGCAGCTTTCTCTACAAAGTCAGTCTAACAGCCAGTTTAACTGTACTTATGGCTAATATTCCAGGTGTATTACTCTGTAACTGTATTAATATCTCTCTTTATATCTGTCAGTTGAATGGGCATCTCTCTCAGCGGTTCTTCAGGAAACTTCCTCCACGCGTCTGCGTCCCGCTGAAGACCATCGTCAGTGAGGAGTTCCTCAGAGCAGGGTGAGGAGAGGATGCGATCTGTCCCATCCCTTATCTTGGAGCGATATGAATGCTGTATCTGATTGGGTCTCTTTGCTGTCACAGGCACATCTTCCTGGGCTTCACCAAATGTGGCCGGTATGTGTTGTCCTACACCAGTGACTGCGGAGAGGATGACGACTTCTCCTTCTACACGTATCACTTGTACTGGTGGGAGTTCAACCTGCACAGCCGCCTCAAACAGGTATATATATATATATATATATATGTTCCTGTTTGAATAATAGAACTTTCTCAGTTTGTGTGGATGGGTGCTCATCCTCTAAATCAGTTTTGACTTGTGGAGTTCCTCAAGGTTCTGTCCTTGCTCCCATTTTATTTTCTTTATATGCTCCCGTTGGGTTAAATTTTTAATAAGCACAATGGTTATGCTTATTGTTATGCTGACAACACTCAAATTTATGTGCTTTTTAAGCTAAATGACAACCAGGGTTTGAGTGCTTTAACTGCTTGTCTGTCTGATATTAAAGCTTGGATGTCTCTTAATTTTTTGAACCTCAATGAGAGTAAGACTGTGGCAATTATGTTCAGACCTCTAACTGTATCTGGCAACATACAGCAAGTGCTCGGTGATCTGGCCGCATATGTCAAGCCCTCTGTAAAAAATATGGGTGTTGTGTATGATTCTGCTTTGACTTTTGATAAGCAAGTAAATGCAGTAGTTAAATCAAGTTTTTTAACGTGTGCTGAGTTTGAGAGTGTTATACATGCTTTTATCTCATCTTGACTAGACTACTGCAATTCAATGTATATCGGTATTAGCCAATCATACATGAATCACCTACAAACAGTACAAAGTGCAGCTGCTAGACTTTTGACTGGCACTCGCAAATACAAACATATTACCCCTGTCCTACACTCTTTGCACTGGCTGCCAGTCCATTTTAAAATAGAGTTTTTACTTTTTGTTTTTAAGGTTTTAAATGGACTGGCACTGTCATATCTTTCTGACCTTTTGAGTTTACACACCCCAGCTAGATGTCTAAGGTCATCGAATCAGAAACTATTATTGGTCCCTATGTCTAGAACAATTGCAAACCAATTCCTTTTTAAAATAAGGCTAAAAGCTTATCTTTTAGAGAAGGCTTATAGTGTATGAGCCAACAGGGGCTTATTTAAAAATGATTAGGCTATTGTTTGTCTTGTCATATTTTATGTACTTTGATTTCTTTTAAACAATACTGTTCAGCACAATGGTCAACCATTGCCGTTTAGTTGTGCTTTATAAATAAAATGACCTGAACTGATATAAAATTTGTTGTATATAACAGACATCTAAAGATAACCCCATGATATAACATGAACTTTATCGGTCTCTCTCTGCAGGTGCATCATGTGCGTTTGTTTGCGGGTGAGGACATCTACAGCGATCTCTATCTGACTGTTTGCGAGTGGCACAATGATCATTCCAAGCTGGTCGTCTTTGGCTTTAAGTAAGAGTCTTGCTCCTCTGTGCTGTCTGTTATGAGCCAGTGGCTGGGTTATAACATGTGTTATCTAAACATGTGCTCTCTGTGATCTGTCAGCACACGCAGCTCCAGTTCAGCCCTGATGAACATGATGATGAGCGATGAGAACAACAGGGACATCTACATCACCATCACCTCAATGCCTCCCGCACAACCGTGCAAACAGTGCTGCCCCGCGTCCTCCGTGTCCACCATACGCACAGGTGCATAGGTCTTTTATTAGCATAGATGAATTGCTCCTTTCCAGTTCCTAGCAAACAAACACTTTTCTCCGTTCACATGTAAGCAGGTGGCGAGTGTCTGCAGCACGGTTATGTGCTGAATGCTCGCTATCAGGTGGTTTATCCGTTCCCGACGTTCCAGCCGGCACTGCAGCTGAAGAAGGACCAGGTGATTCTGCTCAACACCAGCTACTCTCTGGTGGCCTGCGCCATCTCCCTCTGCTCAGGTACACAGCCAGTGTTTGTTCACGGCAGTGTGTGTTGGTTTGTTGATGGTCACATGAATGCGTTTACTTTCTCTCAATCCAACTTATTTTAGGAAATCAGATTGTTTGGACAGTTCTTTTAAATTAAATTACAATTCGTTAGTACTAGTCGTTACTCAATAGTAATGTTCTTCAAACTGATCAATTAATTCAAACCACTGGATCATATGGAGTCATTTGAAATAAATACTGTACATAAATTAAAAAGTAAAAAAGGTTTTGTCTTTCTTGTAATATTTAAATTCTTAAATTTAAATACTTCTGTATGACACTGTTTTCAATTCATTCATGTACATTATCGTGCAAAAGTTTTTTTTCATACTTTAATACTTTCATAATTCATACTTTTATTCAGCAAGGGCTGAGTAAATTGATCAAAATTAACAGTAAAGACATTTATAATTGTACAAAAGATTTCTGTTTCTAATGAATGCTGTTCAACTTTTTATTCATCAAAGAAAATGTATCACGGTTTCCGCAAACATATGAAACAGGTCATCTGTTTTCAACATTGTTAATAATCAGAAATGTTGATCTTGAGCAGCAAATCAGCATATCAGAATGATCTCGAAAGGATCATGTGACACTGAAGACTGGAGGAATGATGCTGAAAATTCAGCTTTGATCACAGGAATAAATTACACTTTAAAATATATTCAAATAGAAAGCAGTTCTTTTAAATTCCAATAATATTTCACAATATTACTGTTTTTACTGTATCTTTGAACAAATGAATGCAGCGTCTGTAAGCACGTCTTTGAAGACTTCTTTCAAAAACATTAAAAAGACATTTTATATTTATTTCTAACATTTTACTTTTTAACATTTAATTGCTGCTAATGTTTTTAATTAATATATAGTAATTATGGTGTATTGTTTATTGATTTTAGTGTTCAATTATTAGTGTAATTTAATGATCTCTATTTCATTTGATGTGTATTCCTCTCGGTGTAGGAGACGGGCAGCAGGATGGTCAAAACAATCAGATTCTTTATCGTAAGGGAGATGCTTCCTCCTCTTCTCCTCCTGTTGGACCTACATCGCCTTCCTCATCCTCATCAACCTCGTCTCAGGGGTCACCTGACCTCAGACAGTTAAAGCCCCATTTCACCCCGCTCTCCTCCAGCCAATCACAGGCGGCCGTGCGGGCCAGAGAGTTTGCTGCTGACATTTTCCGCCGAGCTCAGGCTGGAGCGAGGGAACACGACAGAAAAACCAAAGAGAAAGAAGAGACGGACACCCAGCGATTCCACAGCGAGGAGGAGCAAACGAGAGAGAGACAGGAACGAGACGCAGAGGTCCCGGGACCCTCGTCTTCCTCTTCAGGACAGAACCAAAGTTCAGTGCCGCCCACAGAGGCAGAGTACAGTGCTGTGCGTAACACAGTCATGTCTCCTGGATCCACCTCCTCCGTCTCCTCTCTGTCTCCACATGCTCATGAGCCTTCATCCTCCTCTTCCTCCTCAGAGCCTGCTTACGTCAACTACACCACTCTCAGATACAGACTACCACAGGCCAGAGCGTCAGAGCAGCCGAGCGGTACGACATTTCTCATCTGTTCTTGTCATTAAAGGGTTACTCCACCCCAAAATGAAAATTTTGTCATTAATCACTTACCCCCATGTCGTTCCAAACCTGTAAAAGCTTCGTTTGTCTTCGGAACACAATTTAAGATATTTTGGATGAAAACCGGGAGGTTTGTGACTGTGACATACTAGCGTATGCTGTTCTGTGTCAGCCGCGCCACACGAATACGCTGTTTTTGTTCAAATCAAAGCGTAAAGAGCGCAGAAGACGTATCCATGTTGTGCGACTGACACAGAACAGCATATGCTATTTGCGTCCAGCGGATATTCTCCAAAATGGCGCTACGGTGACGCAGAAGCCAGATGTTGATTCAGAAACCGATCTGACATATTAGGTTCAGGGATGGATTCCCCAGACTGATTCAAACCAGTAGCTTGTCTTTTTGAACTGTTAAAGGGATAGTTCACCCAAAAATGAAAATTATGTCATTAATTACTCACCCTCATGTCGTTCCAAACCCGTAAGACCTTCGTTCATCTTCGGAACACAAATTAAGATGTTTTTTAAGAAATTTTAAGAGAGCTCTCTGACCCTTCATAGACAGCAACGCAACTCCAATGTTCCCAGGTCCAGAAGCGTAGCAAGGACATCGTTAAAATAATCCATGTGACATCAGGGGTTCAACCGTAATTTTACAAAGCTACGAGAATACGTTTTGTGCGCAAAGAAAATTAAAACTTTATTCAACAATTTGTCTCCTCCGTGTCACCCTATAGTGCCATTTTGGAGAGTATCCACTGAACGTAAACAGCGTATGCTCTTCTGTGTCAGCTGCATCACGCAGATACGTTTTCTACGTTGTTTACGCTTTGATCTGAATGAAAACATCGTACCTGCGTGACTCAGCTGATACAGAACATCAGTGGATACTCTCCTAAATGGCACTATAGGGTGATCCGGTGGGTGAAGTCGTTGTTTTTATTTTCTTTGAGCAGAAAAAGTATTCTCATAGCTTCGTAAAATCACGGTTGAACCTCTGATGTCACATGGATTATTTTACCGATCTTCTTACTTCGTTTCTGGACCTTGATCGTGTTAATTCCATTGCTGTCTATGGAGGGTCAGAGAGCTCTCAGAATTCATCAAAAATATCTTAATTTGTGTTCCGAAGATGAATGAAGGTCTTCTGGGTTTGGAATGACATGAGGGTGAGTAATTAATGACAGAATTTTCATTTTTGGGTTAACTATCCCTTTAATTACCAGAACCGGAGTTATTTGTTTATGAATCAGACTCTGCCGGACACACTGTGTTTTGTGATTCACTAAAAAAATTCAACTCTTAAAAGTCATTTGTTTGTGAATCGGACTATACTGGTCACATTGTACGTTTATGATTCACTGAAAAGAACTTGATTCATTAGATATTTGTTGATGAATCAGACTACACTGATCACATTGTATGTTTTTTAATTACTAAAAAGAACTGGTTCATAAGAGCCACTTGGTTGTGATCACACTACACCAGTCGCACTGCATTTTCTTTGTGACTTACTAAAAAGAACCAACTCCAAAAGAATCATTTGTTTTCTGATCAGACTATACCAGTTACACTGTGTTTTTCACTCATTGAAAAACAGACTCATAAATCAGACTACACCTGTTGCACCATATGTTTTTGTTTCACTAAACGGAACTGACTCATAAGAGTCTTTTGACTGTAAATCAGACTACACTGGTCGCGCTGTATGTTTATCATTCACTTAATGGAGAACTGACTTTTTTTTTTCACCAAAGCGTGTAGTTTTGATCTCGTAATGATAAATTATGAAATGTTTATGATTGTTCTTTCTGTCTAGAGCTCATCTGTACTGGTATATAATCTGGAATGTGTCTGTCTCTTGTCTTTAGGAGATGAGGATGATAAAGTCCTGCTTCCTTTCACTGTGACGGATCTGAAGGGACGAAACTTGCAGCTGGTGACGGGACAGTTCAGCGGTCAGGTGTGTGTTGATACCGCACGCGTCCGATGCTGCAGGGCTGTGTTTGATCTCTGGTGTGTTTGCGTCTCTCTCAGTGTGTGTGCATCGAGCAGCTGACGCTGGACTTTGAGTATCTCATCAACGAGGTCATTAGGAATGATGCTGACTGGGGCTCCCAGTTCTGCTCCTTCAGCGACTATGACGTGGTCATCCTCGAGGTGATGGGATTTTCTTCAGGAGGAGCTGCTGTGATACGTGTTTCATTTTTGTTAGGATTTGTTTACAAAATGCATTAATACTGCCCATTTTTTCTGTTGCGTTGATTCTGGAAGTGTTTCTTCCATTCATCTTTCCCAAAGGGATTTTTAAAAACTCTTTGTTAAAGTGTTATAAGCTATGAGGAGAATCACAGCCTTACAGTATTTGATTTGAAGTAGAAAAGTATTTGAGAATCAGACAAAAAAACAAAGATGAATGGAATGTTTACTTTGTTGCACTCTATTGGTGCAGTGTTCTAATTTGCATGTGTTCTGCTGTTTCTATGGCAACAGGTTTGCCCAGAGACCAATATAGTGGTGATAAACATCGGGCTGCTGCTGCTGGCGTTCTCTAACTGTGAGGATGAGCACTGCAGGTACACACACACACACACACACACACACACATATGATGAAATGTTCATTAATACTTTGTTTTCTGTCTGTGTGTGTGTAGACCCAAGTCGTATCACTCCAGTCTGCAGGTCAGTTGGGATTTGAACACTGGAGCGTGTCGTACAGTCGGTGTCGGTGACCTCACTGAGGTCAAAGGTCAGACCAGGTAATGACCTTCAGATGCGTGGCCCGTGCTGTCTGTCTGTTTGCCCTTGCTCAGATGTTCTCATGTGTTTGTTTCTGCCGCAGTGGAAGCGTGTGGAGCTCCTACAGGAAGTCGTGTGTGAACACCGTCATGCGGTGGCTCGTTCCCGAGAGCAGCTCGCGCTACATCAACCGCATGACCAATGAGGCTCTGCATAAAGGTGTGGTTTAGACACACTACTGTCCAAAAGATTTTTTTTAATGTTTGTGAAAGATGTCTCTTCTGCTCACCAAGGCTGCATGTATTTGATCAAAAATACAGTAAAATCAGTAATATTGTGAAATATTATTCCAATTTAAAAATAACTGTTTTCTATGTGAATATATTGTAAAATGTAATTTATTCCTGTGATCAAAGCTGAATTTTCAGCTTCATTATTCCAGTCTTCAGTGTCACATGATCCTTCAGAAATCACTCTAATATAATGATTTGATGATCAAGAAACATTTCTATTTTTGTGTAAAACTATGATTTATTTCATTTCAGGGTTCACTGATGAATAGAAAGTTAAAAAGAACAGCATTTATTTGAAACTTTTGCAACCTTATTAATGTCTTAACTGTCACTTTTGATCAATTTAATGTCCCTATAAATAAATAAAAGCATTAAATAAATAAATAAATAAATCTTACTTACTCCAAACTTTTGAACTGTAGTATTTACATGATTTTTATGTTGGGCACACATCCTCAAACAAATTTATATATATATTTTTGTCAGATTTAACTGCATCAGAATGGAAAAAAGGTTACATTCAAAAGAAATAAAGTCGCATTGGGAGATTAAAGATGAAAAAAAAAATTACAAATATTTATTTTTACTCTGATGCAGAAATGAGCTTCCATTTTTAAAATTACATTTTTGCAAATGATTGAATTTTTTTCAGTAGAAATATCTTTAATAAATAAAACTAATTAATAAACTAATTGTATTAACTTTTAATTAATTCATAATAAAAAACACTTTGTTACTTTCAAAAAGTAATTTGATTATATAATGCATATTTTATGTTAATTTTAATGTCACCTTCAATACTTTTTGTGACTATTTTTTTTCTGCTCATTGCAGGTTCTTCTCTTCAGGTATTGACTGATAATGACAGAGGCACTTGGATTGTCCTGTGAGAGTCCACACACACACACACACACTCCTCAGTGCTGCTCTGCTGTGTCTAAACGCAGCCGTTCTCGGTGTTTCTGTCGTGTTTGCTGCGTGTATCCGTGTGATTGTGTGGGAGCGGATCATTCAGGGACCGAGCAGATCCACGGTGCTCAGTTCCACCTGTACGCCGACAGCGCGGGACACTCTGGAAACATTTTATGAAACACGTCAACGATCACCTTTCCAATGCAAAACAGAACTGAACGTCTGTCTCTGTTAAACTTGCACACTTATACACACTTGTTTTGATGTTAGTGTAATGGACTGAAGTAGTTATTTTTTGTTTGAAATGCCCTGTAATTGGAAAGTGCAGCAGGATGTTTCCGTGGACAGAAATAAGACGTTGCTTTGGGGCTCATCTGTATTTGTTTGCTTGATTTGTTTGGTTTGTTTCAGGATGCTGTTGTTTACATTGTTTAGACCGACTCATCAGCCAATCAGAAGCTGTCGACCCCTCCTGTCCTTTTTTAATACTAGTTGTGGGCTCACAGCTGGACTGGATGAGAATATTGTTTTTATGCAACTTTGTTTTACTTTATTTTTGATAAAAATTAAATATTCCTTCAGTACTTTACTGGTTTTATGACTTTTCATTGCATCAAAGTGAGCAGTGTTATTTTAATATGATTTATATACAATAATAATGTTTTATTATCATATTTTTAATTAGCTTTATTTTTCAGCTTTCATTTGAATTTTGTTGTAGTATTTTACATTAATTTTGAAATATTTTTATTTAGTTTTAATTTTTTTTTTTTAGATTTCAGTTTTAGTTTTAATAATGTTATTTCAGTTCATTGCCAAGGCAACATTTCTCATTTTCAGATTAAATGTTAAGTTTTTCATCTGAAATGTATATTTTGTTGCAGTGTTATTTCAATTAAGAAAAACTATTTTTAATATGTTTTAGTAAACAATAACACTGAAAATAAGTGAATGTTTGTAACAAACACAAAACATCAGAATGCATATTTTTCTTAAAAGCTTTTTTTAAAGGGACACTGAACTTCGAGGCACAATAATACAGATTTTTACATGGATCTCTGCTACGGGTACACTTCAAATAAGGCCATTATGGTTTCAACAGTACAAGATCATAAAACTATATCATACATTAGCATAATCATACACGGGAATAATTTCACACAACTAAAATCATATCATTTGCAGCAACTCTTATAGTACAATTAAAGAAACACTGATATATATATGTTCAAAAACAATATAAACCTGTGCTAAACTCTGTTACATTAGTATTCATAATCATCACTAGCATATCTTCTTTTTTTTTAATTTTATTAAAACTGCTGCAGAATTGTTCCACACATTAGATTTGGCTCTATAACCACTGGAGAGTTACACACTAGCTGCTGATTGGCTGTCAAAACCACCATAATTATATACGGAATATTCATGAACTGCACCAAAGCGTCCAATCACAAATTACATTTCTGTACTCTTCACTAATAAACTGTTCAGTGTTTGTTAGAAATTAATCGTTTGTGCTCAGCTACATTTGTGTAGATGTAGAATGAATGATTTGTGTGAAATGAGGAAAAATGACAGATGAAATGAATCTCTTTATGAACACAAGATGCTTTAATTTAATGCAGTGACAAGTCAATGATTAAACATTGAATCTCATTCATGTCAACCAAACTTGATAACTGAAAATGGTTTTACAACTTACACTACATTGATTCTGCTTGTGTTTTACAAATGAGGCCTGATAAGATTTCAGATTTAAAAAAATAATAATAAAGCATTCTCTTGACTGTTTTTGACATTTATTTATAAGTTTATGGATCTCTCGATTGAATAATCCTCTGAAGGCACGTTTGATCCGTTAGCATCAGACTTAAATCATAAAGCATCAAAGATAAACAGCTGATAAAAGCACAACAATTGTATATATAATTTTCATTATTATTCAAAAAAAAAAAAAAAAAGAAAGAAAGAAAAAGTCAAAAGCATGGAAGGAAGTGGAGTTACAGCTGTGAAAGGCAAAATCTGCTGCTGTACTTTTCAGCTACACCTTAAATGACCACACTCATGAATATTAATGAGGAACAGGCCTAGGTGACTTATGATTGGCATTGGCAAAGAATGATTTCTATGGCAGCATGGAGTAGGTGGAGGTTCATCAAAACAGGACTCTTAAAGCGACAGTTCGCCCAAAAATTAAATGTCCATCTTCATTTATTCACCCTTATGTCGTTATATAACTTTCATTCTTCTATGGAACACACTTTTTTGGAGATAGATGACTTTGGAATGACTTGTGGGCGAATGCTTTTAAATTTGGGTGAACTGTAACTTTAAGAGTCGAGACACGACACACATGGTAGCTTTGATTGACAAAGGCAAGGCAATGAAAATGTGTGTGCTTGTGCACTTAATTAAGGCATATGAATGTTACCGTTTTCTAGAAAAGCTTCATTAGATCATACAGCAGCTCTGAGGGCTGATTCCCTCAGGAAACTCAAACGATCAAACTGAACTTCCTCTAATAATTAGCAAAACCGAAGATTGAATTGCGATCCCAAACTGGCTCCCAGAGAAATGAGCTCAGCAATGAACGTCAGTCCGAGCGGCTGAAGTTAGTTTGGTGTGTTGCTGTTGTTGTAGAGCTCCGTTCGGGCGAGTTTGGTGGGCGGCTCCAGTGACTCCTCCCCCACAACCACAGGAACGGCCATGTCCTGATCCTCATCGGTCTCATCGTCCTCCTCCTCATCCTCCTCATCTACACACATTCACACACAAACACGATCAATGAGATTTCCTGATGCTACAGTGCTTGGGTGGTTGCTAGAATTTTCTATAAAAACTTAAGAAAGTCTCAGGCATTTTTATGTTCTGATTTATCAGACAGGTGTCTGTGTGCGTTTATGTACGTACCTTTATCAGGATCCATTGACCTTTGACTTCTGTTCAGGCAGGCGAACTGAAACAACAGACACAAAGTTAAATCACTGCATGACTGTCTGTTTGACTATGCATATGTGTGTTTGTATGTCTACCTCTCCCATGACAGAGATGGGCGTCTCTCCTTTGGCCTGTGCGACTCTGTGCTCGATCAGGTAATACATGTACTCGTCATACAGCAGTCTGATCAGATGAAACGAGCCGAAACTGGCGGCACTGCGCAGGGTCAGATCTCTGATCACCACAGAACTACAAAACACACACAAACACTGTGAGATTATGCCAGTATAACAATTAAAGATGGTGGAGAGAGGGGGGCAGGATCGGCAAAGGACCTCGAGATGGGAATCAAACTCGGGTCGCCGTGAGCACAGTTGCGCTGTATGTTGACGCACTAACCACGAGGCTATCGGCGCCAACATGGCATCAGCTTTTTGATTCATTATTTAATAAGACTGCCAAAAGTGATTTTGTACACAAAATTGGATTAAAAACGCATAATTTAATCCACTTCCACTATAGAAAAGTGAAGCCGTAACATCTCAGTTTGGCCACCGTCATCTTGTGAAAAGGATGTCATTTGGAGCCAGAGTCTGCGTGGGAGTGGTTGTATGGTGGAGCCGTGGTATCAAAGTCCCGTCCAAACTTCCGCAGACCCAATCACAAGATCACAATCATGACACCACACCCCGTTTTTATAGCATCAAATAACTAACAGCAAACTTATTAGATAAACAAAGACTTGAACATATATCTGCACGATAAGAACTACCTAAAATGACAGAAACCCTCTTTGGAAAAAATGGATTTGAAGTGTAATTTGATTATTTCCTTTGTCTCACGTCCCATTAGATTACATGGAGAGGGAGGGGTTTATGACCTACACTGGGTCCAACCACCTGGGGGCGACCAAAATATTTTGGTTTCACATTTCGGGACGTGTGCAGCACACTTGTATTCAATGTATCGACTTATTTCAACTGAAGCAGGAAGACAGGGCGGGATATATCAAGCAGCTCCACCCCTTTTCTTAAATAACCAATAGTGTTTTGTTTATATCACAGCTCAGTCAGAGTCGTCAGCTGAGCTTGTGATCAACGCCGACTCGTGCGTATGATCCGTCAAAATCATCAATCCATATCTGTGGAAGTGAGAGACTATAAATTTTGAATGCGAATTTTATCATTGTTTTGGAGCACACTAGCAATAGATAACCGTAAGGCTAAAATATTCATACTAAAAGCCAAAAAACTTCAGTTTTGATTTCATGGAGACTTTAATATGCAGTGTACAGTGGGGAATAAGCAGGACTCTCACCTGTAGAAGCTCCATTTGAGCAGGAAGAGTTTGGCCACTTTGGGGAAGGCAGGGCTGCTGGTGTACGGCTTCAGGACCTGCGAGACAACTCCATCCAGCCATGCGGCCCACTGCTCCAGAGAGTTCTGATGCTGCAGGGTGAGTTTAAAGTCCTGCTCCAACCGCTGGACCACACCATCTTCACAGCCACACACCCATGAGGCCTGCTCCTAAACTCACACACACACACGTAAATTAAGAACTGAAGGGAGATCTGGGGATGACAGGACATGAACAGAGTGAGCCGTGTTACCTGTACATTGGTGAAGTCGACACGGTTGAGGTCGCTGAGCATCTGTGTGATCTGAGCCGTGTTCTGTAGGACGGCGCGGGCCGCCTGAGCCAGATGATTGAGAGATGTGTAGCGCCGCAGAGTCTGAGCGAACGCTCCGGCACACACAATCTACACAACACACACGGTGTTAGCATAAACACACAGAAAACAGAGGGAAGTCAGAGGAGATCTGTGTGCTTCAGACCTTGATGCGCACCATCTCCTCCGGGATGTTGATCATGGCGTTGGTCAGCCAGTTCTCCAGACTCTTAGCATAGTTACGGATGGCTTGAGTTAAGGCACCTACAGGAAGAGAGACAGAAAGAGTCAAAATAAAGACAGGAGACTAAATTTCAAATTCTGCAAGTACGGATCTCAAGTATGGTATTTATTTACATCCATGGTCATTTGCTGCAACAAAAACTATAAGAAAATGTTGAGAATCTTGAGCTGTACTGAGTTCTGTTGAAGTGCATAGAGTTAATATAGAGTTTACTCTGTATTACTCTATATAGGTTTATATCAGGTTGTATAGTGTGTGAAAAATTTTATATATTTGTGTAGCTCATGGTTGAACTTGTTTATAAATTGTATAAAGTTTTGGTAACTGTGTAGAGTTTTGCAACCCTGTGAATAGAATTTATATAGAATGTGTATAGAGTTTGTACAGAGTTGTGTAACTCACTGGGGATGTTGTTTATGTAGAGTTGTGCAAAACTGTATAAGGTTTTGTAATTTAAAGTTTGTATGGAGCTGCGTAGAAATTTATAAATCATAGAGACTATGATTTATATATAATCATATATTATTTCAAATATAATCAAATAGAGAGTTTATATAGAGTTAGTTTTACATTGTGTAGGACTATGTAACTATGTAACTCACTGAGAGTTTTGTAACTAATTGAAATTGTGTTTGTGTAGAGCTGTGTAACTCCCTGGGGATGTTGTTTACATGAAGACTGAATTTGTACAAGGTTTTATAGGTTTGTGTCTTATAGAATTGTGTAACTCACTGTGGATGGAGTTGATATAGAGTTTGTATAGAGTTGTAACACACTGGAATGAAGTGCATATAGAGTTTGTGTTGTGTTATAACTCGCTGAGTTTTTCATATATGAAGATTGTATGTAGAAGTTTGTAATTCATTGCTGTTTATATAGCGTTGTGTAACACAGGAAGTTGAATAGTTGAAATTAATGGAGTTTATAGACAGTAGTTACTGTAGTGTTGTGAAACTTACTGTGCATGTTGTTTAAATGGAATTGTATAGAATTTTGTAACTCGCTGCTGAGTTGATACAGAGTTTGTATAGCGTTGTGTATCTCCGGGAGGATGATGATTATATAAAAGTTTACACAGCAAAATTTGTAACTGTATGGGACAGAGTATATATAGAGTTTGTGTAGAGTTGTGTAACTCACTGAGGATATTGTTTATATAAAGTTTGTCTGTAGAATTTTGTAATTAATTGGGTTTGTATAGCATTGAGTAAAGGATGGTGAAAAGTTGTAACTTTACTGGGATGGAGTTAAATAGAGTTTGTGTAGAGTTGGGTAACTCACTAGGATAGAGTTTATTTAGTTACTGTATAGAGATCTATAGAGTTTGTGTAGAGTTGTGAGAACTCACTGGGGATTGGTCTCAGGACATCAGGGATGAGGATCTCCACTAGGCTTTGGTACAGTAAATTGTCACATTCACGGGCCCAGTTGAGGACGGGCTCATATTTACACAACAGAACCAGAACCGACTTGGGCAAACGCTTCTCTGATTCATCATGACTGTAGAGACAGAGACATCAGTGAGACACAACACAACATCACAACACTTGTGACTGCACTTTAAGCCAATGTGTCTCACAGGTCGAGTGTATCCGTGTCGCTGCTTTGTCCTTCACTGAACCTCCAAAAACTCTTCCAAAGCGTCTCCACAAGAGGGAACTGCAGGTTTACAATCACGTCCAGAATCGCCTATAAACACACACACACACACACACAAACACACACACACACACACATTATTCACCAAAATGCTAAAAGCGTAATAACCACACATCTGACATCCAGCACACACACTCACCTCACAGTGCTCTTTGTAGATCAGCTGATATGTGTGTACATGTTGAGGATGGAGTCCATCTGGCAGAAGTTTACCCTCATCTTTGAGCTCAGGGAACTCCGGCAGACTGCGAGACGCATCTGAGAGACACATTCAAAACGTTGATGTAAAGTAAGATTATATATCCAAAAGAGAGAGCTGATCCTACATTTTGTGTTTGTCTTACCTAAAAACTGCTGATACTGGTGAAGCTGGGCGCTGATGTCGGATAGCCCCGCCCCTTGTTGATGCCCCACCCCCAGGCCCATTCCATTGGTCAGTCCCTCCACCTTCTGCACAGGCTTTATCCTATATCAAGAGATGAGGGCTATCAGTCAAACTAGCAACACCAAGTGATCAACAACACACAAACTATAAACACACACACACACACCTCTGTTTCTGTGAGTACGGCTGTTGTCTCATGGCCAGGTGTTGCTGGTCCTCCACCAGTCTGTGCAGGGGGGAGTTGCTCTTGATTCGAAGGCCATAGTAATGGTACTTAGAGTTCCCTCTGAAACACACACACACACACACACACACACTTTAATATTAGCCTGTTCTGTTATTTTAGTATCATTCATATACTATTTTAGTTTTTGTTAATATTGTTGTTTTTTATTTTATATTTATATCTCAAATTAGCATGTATCCAATTTATTTTGAAAAAAAATGCTGCACATGATGCATTCACAGCTAATCAGAACAAATTTAATGTTTAATGCGCAGTTATGTGGAGCAAATTCTGGACCAGAGATTTTACTATGGGTGGAGCTACTCAGTACAATTAATATGCAAATAAAGAAAAATGGTTCATATTGCTTGTTGAGGCTTGAAGCTTTATTGCGTCACACCTGGTCCGGACAGTGTGACTGTACCTGGTGCCGAGACGTCTGGTCCTGAGGCCCATGAACACGGAGCGGATTAGTTTGCCAAAGGAGGCGGCGTTCACGGGTTCCAGCTTGGTCTGCTGGCAGTGCAGGAGGTAATGACAGTAGAGAGTACAGCGAGGAAGACTCACACCTTCAGCTGTCTCGTAGTTATCCATCAGCCACTGCACCTGAACACAGATAGGAGACAGACGGCAGTTGTTAATTCACTGACTTTCACATAATCAAAAACTCCTTTTTTACCTGTTTTATGGGTGAAACCAGTGTTTTTTTTCTGTGTATTTTAGCATTGTTTATATACTATTATAGTATTTATTCATTTTTTTTATTAGCTTTATTTTTATATTTTCAGTTTTCATTTTTATTTTAGTTGAACTTTTAGTCATTTTGTTATGTGCTATTATTTTTATATTATATTTATATTTTGCTATTCTATTGTTTTTTATATTATATTAATATTTTTTATTATTTTGTTATGTGCTAAATTATTAATTATTAGTAGTAATTTTAGTACTTAAACTTATTTTATTTCAGTTAACCACCCAGACAACACTTCTAATTTTCATAAAAATTTCTGAAAAGTTTACATTTTTAAAAATTTTAAGTTTTTCTTATATTTTCTTATATTTCTTATATTGGCATAATCTAGTATTTCATTTTATTTCACTTTATTTTTTTTCAATTACTAAAATTATTTTTAGTTACAAATAACAACACTGGGTGAAACTCTGAATCATCATTCAAGAAAACAAATACACTCACAGTCGCGGGTGATGCGCGTGTGTTGTGTGAGAAATTTTGGTTCCCTCCACCGGCTCCACCGAGCATGTACCCGCCCTGAATCACATAACTCCCCGCCCCTCCGCTGGTGACCACGCCCCCTGACCCGCCCACTCCTGACAAGGACCCGCCAGCCACCACGGTGATCCCCGAACTGCCCTCTGAGAACATGGAGACCACCCCTGTGCCCGTCCCGGATGTCACAGACACAGGCTGAGTGCTGGCGGGGGACGTGACCTGTGAGCCGGTGGTGGGCGACGTCTCATAGTAAGTGACAGAGGGCGTGGCCTGAGAGTAGAGGGAGGGATCTGTGAACTGGTAACTACTGGAACGACTGAAAAAGGGAAGGAGAGGGACAAGTACAGAGAAAGGTAAATGTTTAAAGAGAAGCTAAAGAGAAAAGAGAAGGTAAATATACACCACAAGCACTGTGTGTGTTGATGCTCACATTGCAGTATTGTTGTAGTTGGCGTCTCCCTCCACAAACTGGCTCTGGTAAACATGCTGTACAGGGACCTACACACAAACAAACAGCAGTTTCACATCAGACTCTTAAAAGTCAGTTTAATCAGAGTCAGGTAAGAGGGGAACATCACAAAGCATGTCTATATAATGTCAAATCTAAATCTTTACTTAAATACATTAAACTAAACTTTATATGTAAACATACAAACAATATACAGACACAATGTTTAATGTTCATTTGCACCTATAAAAAAATTTATCTCATTAGACATCTAAATTTATCTCATTAAACATCTGAGACAACATAATAAAAATATTATAATAATTAGACAATTACAATTAAATGACTATGTAAACTATGAAAACTTTGGAGGAAAAAACTTGAACATATATATATATATATATATACATACATATACATATACATATACACATATATATATATACACATATATATACATATATAAAAAATAAATTCTGTACTTTTATATATAAGGGTTTTTAATCTGTCAGCTAGAATTTTATATAGACGTGATTTGACGTTTGTTTTGAAATTTTATTAATATATATGTGGCAGGCATGTTATAATGTCATTCTGCTTAAAGCAGTTATGAAGTGTGTGTGTGTGTGTGTGTACCTCAGGTGTGATGTGTAGATTACTGACCCCCAGTTGTCCACTTTGACTCTTGGTTGTGGCCTGAACCACGGACCTCTGCTGGACACAAATCACACTGTTTTGGAATTCATTTGATCTTTATGGCTTTGATATCCTATATGTACATATGTGTGTGTATTACCTGTGCTGTCTGCACCTGTTGCACTACCTGTGTGGGAACGCCAGTCTGTCCCGCGGGAGGAGAATTAGATTCAGAGTCATTCGAGTGAAGCGAACCCTCTACACAAAGACAGACAGACCAAAAACAAGCCACATAAACATCAAACTACTGTATAACATGCTTAGATTCTCAGACAGAAACTCATTTGCATATTAAAGGATTATAGCTGAAACAGCACTGTTCAGAATGTTTTGAGATTAAGTATATGAAATTAAGCACAACTGTATGAAAATATACTGTAAATGCAAAAACTCAATTACAGGTGCATCTCAATAAATTAGAATGTCGTGGAAAAGTTCATTTATTTCAGTAATTTAACTCAAATTGTGAAACTCGTGTATTAAATAAATTCAATGCACACAGACTGAAGTAGTTTAAGTTTTTGGTTCTTTTAATTGTGATGATTTAGGCTCACATTTAACAAAAACCCACCAATTCACTATCTCAACAAATTAGAATACTTCATAAGACCAATAAAAAAAACATTTTTAGTGAATTGTTGGCTTTCTGGAAAGTATGTTCATTTACTGTACATGTACTCAATACTTGGTAGGGGCTCCTTTTGCTTTAATTACTGCCTCAATTCGGCGTGGCATGGAGGTCATCAGTTTGTGGCACTTCTGAGGTGGTATGGAAGCCCCGGTTGCTTTGATAGCGGCCTTCAGGTCATCTGCATTGTTGGGTCTGGTGTCTCTCATCTTCCTCTTGACAATACCCCGTAGATTCTCTATGGGGTTCAGGTCAGGCGAGTTTGCTGGCCAGTCAAGCACACCAACACCATGGTCATTGAACCAGCTTTTGGTACCTTTGGCAGTGTGGGCAGGTGCCAAGTCCTGCTGGAAAATGAAATCAGCATCTCCATAAAGCTTGTCAGCAGAAGGAAGCATGAAGTAC
The DNA here is from genome assembly GCA_039654775.1 of Spinibarbus caldwelli. Classification (NCBI taxonomy): domain Eukaryota; kingdom Metazoa; phylum Chordata; class Actinopteri; order Cypriniformes; family Cyprinidae; genus Spinibarbus; species Spinibarbus caldwelli. Next base: position 36,463,970 of record CM077224.1, read on the forward strand.
TCTAAAATTTCCTGGTAGATGGCTGCGTTGACTGTGGACTTCAGAAAACACAGTGGACCAACACCAGCAGATGACATGGCAGCCCAAATCATCACTGACTGTGGAAACTTCACACTGGACTTCAAGCAACATGGATTCTGTGCCTCTCCACTCTTCCTCCAGACTCTGGGACCTTGATTTCCAAATGAAATGCAAAATTTACTTTCATCTGAAAAGAGGACTTTGGACCAGTGAGCAACAGTCCAGTTCTTTTTCTCCACAGCCCAGGTAAGATGCTTCTGACGTTGTCTCTGGTTCAGAAGTGGCTTGGTAGCCCTTTTCCTGAAGACGTCTGAGCGTGGTGACTCTTGGTGCACTGACTCCAGCTTCAGTTCACTCCTTGTGAAGCTCTCCCAAGTGTTTGAATCAGCTTTGCTTGACAGTATTCTCAAGCTTGCAGTCATCCCTGTTGCTTGTGCACCTTTTCCTGCCCAAATTCTTCCTTCCAGTCAACTTTGCATTTAATATACTTTGATACAGCACTCTGTAAACAGCCACACCTTTCAGTAATGACCCTCTGTGACTTACCCTCTTTGTGGAGGGCGTCAATGTTCGTCTTCTAGATCATTGCCAAATCAGCAGTCGTCTCCATTATTGTGGTTTCAAAGAACAAGAGATACCCGGAATTTATACTGTAGGGATTGGCATTAATTGAAACTCAAATGTAAATATTCTAATATTTTGAGATACATATTTTTGACTTTCATGAGCTGTAAGCTCTAATCATCAAAATTAAAACAAAAAACTTTTGAAATGTTTTACTTTACATGCAATAAATCTAAAATATATGAAAGTTTCACTTTTTGAAATAACTTACAAGGAAAAATGAACTTTTTCACGACATTCTAATTTACTGAGATGCACCTGTACATGAGCCACAACAACCTGTTTAGTTTAGAGGAACATTTTGGGTTCAAAAAATGATTAAAAACAATAATGCAGCAGAAGTGTAGAATATGGCCACTTCACACTACTGAATCTCACACTGCAGATCTTATGTGTGTGCGTGTGCAAGAGAGACACACACAATGAGAGGAAGACACACTGAAGAGAAAAATAAAGAGACAGAAAACAGAAATGAGAAGGAAACACATGACAAAACCGCTCTCAGAAAAGAGGAAATAATGCTCAGTACAAAACCTACAGGAGGAAATAATACCAAAACAATATCACACAACCATCGAAATCAGTAAACACGTGCTCATACTTACGGTACAGCACATCCAGACTGTACAGACAGCTACTGTAGAACATGATCTGAACACAGACACACATGCAGCCATTTCTCTTTATATCAGGCTCATACGGGCCAGCCTTGAACAATTAATCTCCACAGATGGGCCGAGAAATCTCTCGTTCAGGTAAACACAGGTATCAGATTGAGAGAGGAGAAATCAAGCTCAAGAAAGGATGAGGACGTTTACTTAACCTGTGTTTTTTACTTTGGTTTCCATTCTGTACTTTCCTGCATCCTCCAGTTTATCTCTCTATTCAAGTAAATTATTCTCTGATATCACAATCTTTGTGATCAGCTTTAAACTAAAGCCTTTCTACAGGCGTTTTGCTGTTGTCTGTTTTCATACAGCAGATTAATGTTCATCATCTGCTATATACTTTTAAGAAATTATATACTTACATAAAAATAGTTCATTTTAGTCTAATTTCATATAGAAACTTTTTAATCTGTCAGCATTAATTTCATATACACATACAGTACATGGAATTTATGCTATGTTGAGATTTTAAGAATATATGCAATTTAAATATATTTTTATTTTGATGTTTATATAACAAAATATCAAAATAGAAATCTAGTTTTACAACAGATTTTCAAAATAAAAATCAAATTTTTATTTTCTATTAGTTTTGATGTTTTGATCATGAATTTTAAATATACAAGTAATTTATGTTGACAAATTTTAATGCATATAATATGAATAAATTCACTCAATATACTGTACATACCATTCAAAATTTGGGGTCAGTAAGATTTTTTTCTCTTCTGCTCACAGAAGCTGCATTTATTTGATCAAAAATACAGTAAAAATACCAATATTGTGAAATATTATTACAATTAAAAATAACCACTTTCTATTGTAATATGTTGTCAAATGTAATTTATTCCTGTGATGCAAAGCTGAATTTTCAGCATCATTACTTCAGTGTCACATGATCCTTTAGAGATCATTCTGATATGCTGATTTACTGCTGAAAGAAACATTTCTAATTAGCAGTGTTGAAACATTATCAATGTTAACTTGGAAACCATTATAATTGTATTCAGGATGCTGTGATAAAATAAAAAGTTCAAAACAAAAGCATTTATTTCAAATTTTGTAAAATTATGCTGTCACTTTTTTTAAACATCCTCTCTGAATAAAAGTATTAATATATAAATTAATTAGAAAACTAAAAAATAAATTAAATTAAAAAAAAAATACTTTGAAACTGCTAGTGTATATATTTACACAATTATTTCTTTTGATATTAATCATTAGATATTTTTATTTTGGTATTGACATTTAAAATCTAGTTTTAAATATACATTTTTTTTATGGTCACTATATTTAGTCTGTCAGGTCTCAGTATTGTCCTTCTCTGTGGTAGTTAATAAAGCTGCTGCGGTAAGAAGTTCATCCACACGCTGTGGACGCTGAGTAGGCAGTGCTGTCATATCGGCTGCCAATTAGAGCGCTACAATGTTCAGTCATCAGAAAAAATGTGTTTATGTGTGAGTGTGTTAAATAAAAAGCACAGGCAGAAGGGAACGTGTGTGTTTGTCGGGCTGCGATATGCACTGCTACTCTTGCATGTTTATTTCGAGGTCCCTCTATTCAGGGAGAGGCCTAGAAAGTGTCAGGTGTCTGATAGATCACATTACACACACTTTCACACACGCAATGCATATAAACCTGCGGTCTGCTCTGCAGCTTCAGTCCTAACTGGGAGAAAGTTATGTCCACATGTATCTAGTAAAGTGCGAGTGCTCACCGGTGACGGTCACCACTATGTACTGCTGGGCGCTCTGGCCGTTTCCTGCCTGGGAGGCGGAGCTTTGTATCTCTCCTGCCACATACTGCGCTGCTGTCACGGATCCTTGAGGGGGCTTGGCCAGAACCACTTTCTTTTGAGTGGCGGGGGGCGTGGCCTGCGCTCTTATGATCGAGGCCGTCTGTGCAGGAGCGGATCCCGGCGAGCTCTGGATGTCGGAGAGGAACTGGGACGTGGTGGTGGACGTGGCTTTCTGCTGGGTCGACGAGGCCGTCGTGACGTTGCCCCCTTGCGATTGGGAGGGCGGAAGCTCCTCGGTGGGGTAGCCTGAAGTTGCCATGACGACAACAGCCCAAATCCCTCTGCAAACAGAAATTAAAAGCGCGGATTAAGCCCTGCAGGAAGTTGAAAGCAAACAGATTTAGACTTCTTTACTTGTTTTAATGATAGATGGTATTGCCCTGGAGATTATTCCTGCACAGTTACACTTAAATTGCACTTTCCATGCACTGGTCGATTTTGAGATTTTGTTTCAGACTAGAGGAAAGAAAACATTCAAAATGCATATTTAAGTGTTTATTTTATTATACTTCGTCTATTTTCTCCACTTTAGTAGCAACTACATAAATCAAACTTTACAGTTTTATTCCTATCTATATACTGAAGGTGTTTACTGAGGGGTTTGTTCATAAAACACTTTTTTTTTTCCTTTTAAAAATAAATTCATTTTTGGCTATCGGCAGGGTTTTCTGATTTGATAAGTGATACATAGATATCAAAAATCCTCTCAGTAAAAATCTTTAACTCTAATATGTCAACAAAATATTGAACCTGGTTTTATCCAATGTTCTAATTTCTGGAAAGTTAAGTAAATTATTAGATCATGCATGTGCATATTTGAACATAACATTTCATAAACACTTTTTATGAGGAATTTTACTCTATCCACTTGTAGTTATAATGATGTACACTGTATGTACATTAACACATTATTTTTACTAAGCAAATTCACTGGTGTCTTTCTGCTGGTTAAACTTAACTAAGTAATTATTTGAATACAGAATAGGAATATACATTTAGAATCTTTTATTATTATCAATAATAACAAAATCAATTTAGCTGAAAAAATGTCAAGCATTTTGTCTCGCTTATGCATAGAGTACATTCCAGTAGTTTACTGTGAGATTGCATGTAAAACTAAACACATTTTCTTTCCCTGTCAGATGCACATAAATCCTTGAGCTGGCTGAACTTGTTTAACAGTACTCTCATTTTCCTTAAATTAGAGGCAACAGACGGCGTTGCGTGCCCTGTCTTGTAATGACAGTATGTGTTCGTTCATATGAAGTTCCTGTGAGAGAGAGAAAATTTCACTATGAACCTTCTGATCATCAGAATTAGTGTTAAACAGCTTAAAAAGAACTCACTTCATTCAAATTATTCCATGAAAATAAAATCAAGAGCACCCGAAGACACAATGCTGAATAAATTAAAATTTATTTAATTTTTTATTTAATAATTTATTTAATTGAATTGAAAATTAAATTAAATGCAAATTTTCAACAATTTACCATCATATATTTACAGCTAATTTTCAAATATGCTAATAGATTTACATCCAAAAAGCATTTTGCTGAACATTTATTGTCATAAAAATCCTGTGTGACTAAACATTATATTGTGTCATTTATTATTTATTATCTCCATGGTATATAGTATATAGTCAATGTTATGATTTTAATGGCAAAATATTATCCTCATGCATGATTTTGCCTCAATAATATATCATCTATTTTATGTCTATATTAAATATAACATTTCTTATATATGTATGTTTTGTGTTTTAAAATTTATGTTTTGTTTATTGCTGGCAGAGGACAATTTATATAAACACACACATATAGTTACACAACGGTGAATAAAATTCATAACTTACAATTTACCTGAACAAGCATCATATATTCATATATTCAAATATGCTGACAGATTTACAAGCAAAACGTCACAGTGTCTTGCTGAACATTTAATGTCACAATGAATCTTGTGTTATAACTTCATAGAATGTAAATATAACAAAACATTATGTTGTGTAATGTATTATTTTTCTCTCTCTGGTCCATATGTAGACTATATAATCAATTCTATGATTTCAATGCCAAAATATCTTCATGCATGATTTTGCCTCAATAATATACCATCTATTTTAAGTTTCTATATAAAGAAATTTATTCTAAATAAATTCTATATAAACTGGCAGAGACCTGCTGGCTGAGTATATATATATATATATATATATATATATATATATATATATATATATATAGTAGAAACACTATGCATTATATATTCATAACTTATTTTCAAATATGCTGACAAATTTATGTGCAAAATCAATGTCATAAAGTGTCTCGCTGAACATTTTATGAACATAAATCTGACTAAATGTGCAATATATTACTTTTCTCTCTATGGTCCATATTATGATTTTAATGGCAAAATATCATCTTCATCCATGATTTTTGCCTCAATAATAATAATATAGTATATATTTTAAGTTTATATTATATATAACATTTCTTACATATGTGTCTTTTAATATGAATGTTTTGTTTATTGCTGGCAGAGAACAAAGTATGCATACCTATGTAATTGCATAGACATATATGACCCTGGAGCACAAAACCAGTCATAAGTAGCACAGTTATATTTGTAGCAATAACCAGTACATTGTATGGGTCAAAATTATCGATTTTTCTTTTATGCCAAATATCATTAGGATATTAAGTAAAGATCATGTTCCATTAAGATATTTAGTAAATTTCCTACCGTAAATACATCAAAACTTAATTTTTGATTAGTAATATGCATTGCTAAGGACTTCATTTGGACAACTTTTTCTCAATATTTAGATTTTTTTGCACCCTCAGATTCCAGATTTTCAAATAGTTGTCTCTCGGCCAAATATTGTCCAATCCTAACATCAGTGGAAAGCTTATTTATTCAGCTTTCAGGTAATGTACAAATCTGAATTTCAAAAAAAAAAATTGACCGTTATGATTGGTTTTGTGGTCCAGGGTCACATAAGTATGTTTTGTTTATTGCTGGCAGAGAACAAAATATGTATATCTACCTAACTGGATAGACGTGTCAATCACGCCCTTTTAACTTCCCAGACCACGCCCCCTCCAGGCCACGCCCCTCCGCCCCTCCCTCCGCGCTGGAGCTGATCTAGCGCACATATGGCTGTTCGACGACTCCCTCAACAAAGTTTTTAACCCGATAAAACACAATTCCCGGGAGTTTGATCCACCGAACGCCTGCATTCCATCGTCATTCGCGTTAAGCAAACTCCGGCAAACCGGACTAGCGAAAAATAGACCACAGTCGCGTGCAGTTTGACTGTCGAAAGTCGCTCTTTGACATTTGATCCTAAACTACTCGTCTGTTTCAGTCATCAAGTCAGCTAAACGCGCTTCTGACGTCACGCTCACCATAAACAAAAACAACAAGTAAAAGTCACACGCGCTCACGTTACAACACCCGCCATTTTGTAGCAGATTTGACATCGTCATAACAACCGCCAGCGCGTGCGAGAGGCGCGGGGTCGAGTTCACGCGCGATAGCTGAGGAAATCGTGTCTAGCACACTTCGGCACTTGTAAGAAAAAACAAGAGGAGGAAGCGTGAAATAAAGTTGTTGCTTTCACCTTTCGCTTCCCGCCGGATGATCTTAGTCTGGTGCGGAGTTTTATTTTCTTAATGGCTCTAATTGCTGTTGTTGATTCTCGTTGCTGGGTTCTTGTCGCCACGACTACCGTGACTATGGCGCCTCGTCCTCACCGGGGCAACTGTTGCTACCCACCCGTTTAAGCACCGCCCTCTTGCTCGGCGACGATTGGCTGCGCGTCGCCAAGGGAAACGGCCTTCTCTCTTTATTATTGGATAAGGCGAGTGTCTATAACAAACTAACCTTGTCATTCGCTGACAGTCGCTGTCAGTCGAGTTACACTATTACGCAAGAAGAGCACGCCCCCTTCACGCTCATTCATTGGACCGCATTTCTGTCAATCAAACGTTACGTTCGAATCAGTTTCGACGTCAATTAAAGATAAACGTAAACGCACATGTAATCAAAATAGTGTTATATGTTTGCACAAATAGAGAAAACCGCATGTATAATCATTACCCTACAAAACGTTAACATATACTTCTTGTCCATCAAATGACTAACCTTAAATGTTTTCCTAAATTTTTCCATAAAACAGGGTAACTGTACTCTGAATAAATTAATAATAAAAAAAAATCTTATTTTAAGCATAAAATATTGCAAATGTAGGCTATCATTTTATTTCTAATTTTAGTGACTCCATTAGCATATTAATCATAATACTATAATCACAGGGGTCAGACAGGCAGCCAATTAGCCCATGTGCTGAAGACTCATCCATGTGCTGTTATCTGTGTGAATGCCAGTGTGTGAATCATATTGTCCAGACTTCCTTATCTCGTGACTGTATGATTATGAAGAAACAGGCTTTTGCTGATACGCTTATAAGCCGGTTTCTGAGGTGCTGGGACTCTTAATAACCACACACAGATAACAAGCACTCAGTTCTCACATCCATATCCTCTTATATCTGTTTGAAATGTCATCTGGGCACCTCTTGTCACGAGAGGTCAGCTAAACCAGCCTGCACCGTGTATGTTTAATATTCATTATTGTGCATTGATGATCTTTCATGGGAATTCTACGGTAGGTATATGAATATGGAGATCACAGTACAGTGCTGGGTAGTAACTGATGTCCTCTGTGTAATCTGGATTATGTAATCAGATTCTAATTGAGCACTTGATTACATTTTAAAATGCTCATAATCAGATTACTTTTTTATGGATTACGTGATTACATATTATTCATAAAATGCCAGTGAAATATTCATCATTTATTGATTCTCCCTAATTCTTCTTTTTTCTCTTTTAAAGTTTCCTTTGCAAAAATCCTACTTTGTCATACATTTAGCTTTGGCTATAGTCACAATATAGAATGGCCATGTACATTTAAATTTACATTTAGCTATTTAGTCATTTAACAGACACTTTTATCCGAAGCGACTTACAAATGAGGACAACAGAAGCAATCGAAACCAACAAAAGAGCAATGATAAGCAAGTGCTATGACAAGTCTCAGTTAGACTAACGCAGTACACATAGCAAGGTGTTTTTTTAATATAATAAATAAAAAGAAAACAAATAGAATAGAAAAAGAATGGGGAACGCTCGTAAATGTCATGTAAATAATTTTGTAACCCATGATTTTACATTTGGGGGAAAAAAGCAATGATAGGGAAAAGTAATATAAAAAGTAGTCAGAATACATTATCTAAAATGAATAACCTAGATTACATTGCTAACCACAGTTTCCATCATGTAATCTGTATTTCAGTAACAAACTACATTTGTAAGTAATCTATCCAGCACTGCCAGTGAATTACCTCAGATTGGAACTTGGTCTTGGTTTATGTTTTTCACATGACCCCACACAGGATCAGTTATTACATTATTATTATTCCCATGTAACAAATTTGCATGAAAGTATACAAGTCTTGGGTTTCAGTTTTCTGTTCATTAGAAAAATGAATCTGTGGTCAAAGTGTACCATATATGTCTCAATAACTTTTTAAACTTGTATTTAATGCATGAAATACTTGTTCTAGTATTACTAGAATAATAACTTTTTACATTTTTAAAATGTATTTATTAGCAACATCAAAAACTTCACAAGGATTAAGCATTGTGGCACTGAGGTAAAATAAAATTAACTTGGTTTAGAAAAGCATTTACATTTGGATTAAATAAGATTTGGCACTATAGACTAATAATGCGAGTATTTACATGCATTTGATTAAAAGTGCAGTGTTTGTGTCAGTGTTAGGGTGCAACTTCATAATTCATTCCACATTTTGTGCGATTAGACAGAGTGTATGACAACAAAAAGGTCAGGAGTGATGAGATTAGGTCGCTTCATTCGACATCACCTTCTTAGAGGTGCACAGGTTCATTATAGAGGCGCTGGGCCTGGCCTTTGTCTTCCTAAAGGTCTCTGCCCTGCTATCACGGTCCATCTGACTGACGCACAGCAGCACAGGCTCCATGAGCCCTATAAAAGACACAGCAGGGCAAGAAGAGGATAGACCATCTTTCTGACCAACAAGGAGCACTGAGAAACCTTTCCAGCACCTCTAACTCTCACGCTCGTCTGTGTGGTGGTGATGTGTAAAGCTGCAGTTCTCACACTCGGCCTGCTGGTGTCGCTGCTGGGCGGCGCTCGGGCCGCAGACGGACTCCCGATGTACGGAGTGAAGCTGTGCGGCAGAGAGTTCATCCGCGCGGTCATCTTCACCTGCGGAGGCTCGCGATGGAGGAGGTCTCTGGAGGTTTCAGGTATGAGACAGATATGAAGTAAATAACCAGGAGTTGTGTTTACTGTATATTCGTTTATTCCAGAACAATACACACACATTTAGAGGAACCCAATTTTCCTTCCATAGCTTTAATACAACATACATTTATATACAAAATTTATTTAATTGTACTTTTGCATATAGCTTTGAGTTGTTTTGACACAATTAGGCTACAACAATTAAAACATACATTATTTATTTAATAAAAATAATCATAATTATTATTATTATTGATAATACCCATACATTTAGAAGGCAAATTGAACCACATACCATTAATTTTTTTAAATTTATATTATTATTGATAATACACACAGAGGGCAAATTGAACTACATGTAATCCACAAACCCATTTTTATGCAAGTTATTTTAACTTTCTTAAAAAAGGAATAAAAAACTAAATAATAAAAAAAATAACAATAAATAAATGGATCTTTAGAGTACAACAATAAAAATATATATTATTTAATAATAATAATAATAATAATAATTGATATTATTAAGTAATTAAATTGTTATTCATTACATTGTTAATTTATTGTAATATTGTTGTATATACACATATGCATATGTACGTATATATACACTGTTATTACAGTATTATTAATAAAATATTATTAATAATTAAATTATTAATTATATTAATTAAAGTGTTACTTTGTTAACACATTAATTACTTTAATTAACACTTTGTTTATTATATATATATTATATATATATATATAATAAAACCATTTTAATTTAATTATTAATAATGTGTGTGTGTGTGTGTGTGTGTGTGTGTGTGTGTGTGTGTGTATAAAATGACCTGACGTGATGCTGCTGGTTGGCAGGGTGTTGCTATGCAGTTGCTAGGTTGTTTGGGGTGGTTGCTAGGTGGTTGTTTACTGGCCAAAAGAGTCTCACCACAAGTTTCTGTCATATTCTGGTCTCTATGGCTGATGTTTGTCATTCAGTGTACATTTGTAGGGATTCTCACCCATTTTATCATCTACCAGGTGACAGTTCACAAGTCTGATCACTTAGTAAAATAACAGCACACCTATCTTCAACGAGATCTTCACATGATTTGAGGATCCATTCACTTCTAGTACACAAACTCTGCATGACGAGTTATGTGCTGAAGTTTAATGCTAAAGTTTAAGGGTTCATTTGAATCACTAACTGTATGAGTAACAATAACAGTGAGTGACATATCTTTGTGGTGTTGTTCTCTGACCAGGTGACCTCTCTAGTGATCTGCTCTCCGCTCATGATGACGAGGCCTCTGACAGCTGGGCCTCAAACCCCATCGTCCCTGGACTGTCATACAGACCCCGTCTCGACACAGAGACCCCTCCCTGGGCGGGAGAGGGCCAGGAGAGCCCCGTGTTCAGCCGACCCGCCCGCTCGCTCATCTCAGAGGAAGTGCTGGAGGCCTTGCGCACATCAGACAGGAAGGGGCGGGACGTGGTGGTCGGGCTGTCTAACGCCTGCTGTAAATGGGGCTGCAGTAAGAGCGAAATCAGCTCATTATGTTAAAAGACTGCATGACCCCATTTCTCCGCCCTTCCTCACCTCTGCGTTCACTCCAACCTGAAGAATGAAGATGGAGAGGTTGTTGAAGTTTGTTCCTATGAAATACTGAAATATATGTGTGTCAAAGATGTAGGAATAGCAGATTTTAGCCAAAGTGAAGACCCTGTTTGTCAGTCTATTCAAAAACTGTTAATCTCCGTTCTTGTGATTCTCTTGTATGGTTATTGATTTAATAACAGCAAACCGGAATAAAGTTTTAATTGCGATAGAGTTTGGGGTCATGTGGTTATTAAAATCATTTTAATATAAAGTTTACAGATTCTTGAATTATAAACTGTAAATAAAAAAAGAATGGAAAAGCTAACAGGTAGCTTAGCTTAAAATATATTAGCATACTACTTCAGCACATTATGCAAATTAATCTGAATGAATTACACAGAAAATCTATCACAGTTGACAAAATTTGCAAAATACAACAGAATAGACCTCACTGGACACTGTATGCCCACAATGCAATGTTCTCAAAGATATATGTCTCTTTCTTCACTTAATATTTAATTTGAAATAATAAAACTGAATAAAAATTCTTCCATTTTTAATATAAATTTTAATTTAAATGCAAAATGCAAAATAACAGCCCCCCCCAAATGTGACTGTATGTGACCGTTTTTAATAGTAGGGCGCATTTCATGTATACAGTGTAGTATACGCATTAAGCAACATGTATAGTTTTAGACGTTATCATGATGATAATACCATATTCTTTTAATATAATGGAGTGCCATGCAAATATGTATGAATATGGTAATAATCACAAATTATTGTGGTATATCAACATACTATAGTTCCAGTGTTGAGGAGTAACTAGTTACATGTAACGGAATTACGTAATCTAATTACAAAATAAATGTAACTGTAATCAGTTACAGTTACTGTAATTAAGTTACAGTTACAAAGGAGGGTTACATCTGAACATTTTTTAACACACACTCACACACACAGAGAGAGAGAGAGAGAGAGAGAGAGAGAGAGAATAGGACACTTGCTTATTTGATAACTGTTTTATGTCCTATTTGGGTTTATGTATACGCTTTTTTTTTAACTGTTTTTTTTTTTCCAAGGCAGTGTTTCCTGTCATAGCTATGCAAAGATTTGATTTCAAAAAATAGTATCATAGCTATTAAACTATATCTAGTTATGATTTTAAATCTGTATTTAACCTCAGAATGATCTCAATGTAAAAAAGAGGTGTTAAGACTGATTTTGTGGTGGCTGTACTTTAAAATTAAATTATTATAATCTTAATTCAAGCGATGAAGGATTTTGAAAGTCTGACAGTAATCAGTGTTGAGTTCTACTGTAAGGTTAACCCTGCCTGCTTTAAATGTTTGAAAATAATTCATAGTTTAGAAAAAAAATTGAAAACATTTAGAAATTTAAAGTTAGAAAAGTAATCAAAAAGTAATCAAATGTAATCAGTTACATTACTTTAATAAAGTAATTGAAAGTTACACTACTTATTACATTTTAAATAGGGTAACTTGTAATCTGTAACCTATTACATTTCCGAAGTAACCTTCCCAACACTGATCTGATACCCACAGTTGCCAAGTCCACGTATTATACGCGACTTTGGGCTTCTTTTTTTTGTAAAGTTGCGTGAAAAAATCCCTGTTTTTTTGGGCTTATTTAAAAAAATATAGTTGCTTGTTAGGGAAAACTGACAAGCAACTTTGTTTCTTTATTTATGTTCGCTGTATTCTCCAATGCATTGATTGACACTCTGTCTGCTCACAGTTAATAGCCAACCAGTGCAATAATATAAGTGTTGTAGCGTAATTTGCCAAATGTTCCGCCCCCTCATTGGATAATTAATTGTATTAATTATCACGGGCTGTAATAAAAAACAAGTAGTCATATCCTAATACTAAGAGTAAACATATTTGGTTCGAATAGCCTGGTATGGCAAGATGTCTTAAAATGTATTTCTTTTTTTAACATTTAAACTTAGATCACATTATTAGATTACCTTTTGACTTTATGAATACACATAAATGACAGCTTAATGATTTTTTAAAATCTTTTTAATAATATTTTTTTATAATATTACATAATATAATATTTTCTTTTTTAATATAATATATATTATAATTTAATATAATATATTTTATATTTTTTTCTATAATATTTATTTGGCATTTTGTTTTTTTATGTCATTTATTTGATAGTTATGTATACATTTTTTTTTTTTAAATGGTAGAAAAACCTGTTTTTGACCTCAAAATAAAGCACTTTCTCTCTGTATATGATTGTGGGGATGAGCAGTTTTGTAGTGCTTGGAACAAATATTGCCACAATGATGGCTCAATAAGGTGTAATTGTTCAAATAACACATTGTTTCATTTTAATATATATATATATATATATATATATATATATATATATATATATATATATGTATATATATATATATATATATTTATATATATTTATATATATATATATATATATATATATATATATATATGTATATATATATATATATATATTTATATATATTTATATATATATATATATATATATATGTGTGTGTGTGTGTATATATATATATATATATATATGTATATATATATGTATGTATGTATATATATGTATATATATATATATATATATATATATATATATATATATATATATATATATATATATATATATATATATAATTAACCAAGTGTTTTTCAAGTGTAATATTTCTGTAAAGGCTAGGGACAGAAAAATGGACATTTCCATAGAATGACCCCTATATATTTTAGGCTATAAATATGTGGCTATGTTACAGTTCCCCTTTGAAGCTCTTGTGTTTTTCTCCTTTTCCATCTCTCCAGTCCTATTCTGCTCACAGGTGATTGGAGTTTTGTTCCCACTTTTGTTGCAGTTTGCTGATTTTTGTAAAATAGCTTCTGTTTTTGCTTTTCAAATAAAAGAGTGGTTTCAGTGCAGGCTCATTTATTGGTACTAAATAATTGATAAAAAAATAATATTGATGATAATAAATCATCAAAAAAAATATTGGGCTTGTTTTTGAAGCTGCGGTTGATTGTTTGTCTCGCGAGAGTTGGCGACAGCGCTGATACCGTGATCTTAATAGTGAGGCTTATGAACCTGAGTGACCCGTTATTTCTTCTTTGTCTCCATCTACAGGTCACAGGATGAATTACAGACCTCTAAAACGACGTTATATCCCCCATAAACCTTCATTCGCGAAATATAGAGCACGATTAATATGTGTTAGTCAATATATCTAGCTTTTTCTTTGAATAATACCCTAATGGTCAGTATTAGAGTTTAATTTCGGTTTATGTTAATGAGGCATGACGTCAGCGCCACGGTACGGAAGCCGCTCAGATCCACACCGCGCGATAAACGCGTCCGCCGTGCATCAGGCGCCGCCGGTGAGAGAAGAATAACAGCAAACACGCCGATTAAATCCCACAGAAACCCGCGGCGAGCCACCCGTTACCGCGACCCGACGGCCTTCAGCGCTTGTGCAGCGGCAGAGAGAGATACAGCCAGACACAGAGAGACAGAGAGAGAAACACTGACTGAAGGTGAGAGCGTTTGGCGGGTTAGCACAGCGGCTAACGGCTACATAAGCGTCTGTGTGAGTTTATTCCGCATCATTATACACACTCATCACACATATATAACGGGTTTAATGCGTTTTATTTCATGTGTGATCGGTTAACGCGTCTGATGTGAGCTGGGGAATTGGGTTAAACCGGGCTGCGTAAACACACACACACACACACACACACAAACACACACACACAGAGATTAACGTATGCATATAAACTACACACTTGAGTATATACTCACATACACACTCACAAACACACATACTACACATGTATCATACACACACGTTCACACCGTACTCAAACATACACACAAACACACACTTCTCAGTCATATGTTTATAATCTTGTATGTATATGACCCTGGACCACAAAACCAGTCATAAGGGTCAAATTTTCGAAACTGAGATTTAGATATCATCTGAAAGCTGAATAAATAAGCTTTCCATTGATGTATGGTTTGTTAGGATAATATTTTTAGGATAATATTTGGCTGAGATGCAACTATTTTAAAATCTGGAATCTGAGGGTGCAAAAAAATCAAAATATTGAGAAAATCACCTTTAAAGTTGTCCAGATTAATCCTTAGAAAAGCAAATTACTAATCAAAAATTAAGTTTTGATATATTTACGGTAGGAAATTTACAAAATATCTTTATGGAACATGATCTTTACTTAATATACTAATGATTTTTGGCATAAAAGAAAAATGGATCATTTTGACCCATACAATGTATTATTGGCTATTGCTACAAATATACCTGTGTCACTTATGACAGGTTTTGTGCTCCAGGGTCATACATATGTATGCACATGTATCCATATAACTAACTATATGTATGTATATGTATACATATATAGATTGATAGATATGTAGATAAACTCACGTGGATAGACATTATACAAACATACACTTATGTACTAAAAAATAAGTAGACAAATACAAATTGGAACTTTGTATCTTGTGTCTACGCAAAACTGAGTGACTTTTATAATGTACAAACGATTAAATGTTTTAAAATGTAAAAACATTTTAAATAATGCTGGTGAACGGGTTTTCAGGTTTGGTTGCTGCTGACATTCTCAAATTAATCTTTACACTAAAATTGTTATGCAGATGAAATAGTAGCATATGCAATGAAACAATTGATATTAAATGAAACTGAAGCATCTTGCTGAGTATTTGCAGAGCCACTGAAGAAATACTCGCACATTCACACATGGCCCACACGTAAGTCAGACGCTCACACATCACAGCCTCCTTGCACATTCACACTCTCGTCTGCCTCAATCCTACAAAACCAGATCAGATGGTAAAGCAGATGTGTAACCCTGCCGTCCAGGTGCTCGCGGTGGATTAGCCTGGCTTCAACAATTAAAAGTGTTTTAAACCAGGTATTTGGTCTGAGTGCATGTGTCTGTGGATAATAGTTATGTGTGTTATTTGCTCACTTCAATTCTTTCTTCCTAAAACTGTGCCAGGAAAGCAGTGATGGCCAGGAGGGCGTAGCGCACTCATTTGTCCTCTGTGTTTCCTGTGTGTGTGTGTGTGTGTGTGTGTGTGTGTGTGGCTCAGGATGGAGTGGCAGCCGGATGAACAGGGTTTACAGCAGGTGCTGCAGCTGCTGAAGGACTCACAGTCTCCAGATACGGCCACACAGAGAGCCGTTCAAGAGGTATATTACACTATCGTTATGATCAGTTATATGTCTTTAACACTTATCTATCCTTATCTATCTAACGCTTATCTTATCTATCTTAAGTTATCAAACAAATATACTGTGAATTTTAGCTGTAACAACTGGGCAAATGTTGAAATGTCAGATTTTTAGTGTCTGTGTTGGCAGTTTTTATTTGGTACACGTGCACAGTAGTGATGGGTCAAATGCTCAAGTATGATTTTTTATTTTTTTTTTGTTTAAAATGAATTTAATACTTTTAAAGTATGAATTCAAAACTTTATTTAGCTAGGACACATTCAGGTGATCAAAAGTGACAGTAAAGACATTAATGTTCATCAGAGAATACTCAAAAAAGCAATATCACGGTTTCCACAAAAATATGAAGCAGCGCAACTGTTTTTCCACATTTATAATAATCATAAATGTTTCTTGAGCAGCAAATCAGCATATTAGAATGATTTCTGAAGGATCATGTGTCACTGAAGATTGGAGTAATGATGCTGTAAAATCAGCTTTGATCACAGGAATAAATTACATTTTAAAATATGTTCACATATAAAATGGTTACATTAAAATGTAGTAATATTTTACAGTATTAGTGTTTTTTGTGGAGTTTTTTTTATCTTGGTGAGCAGTTTTACTGTACTACTTTAAAGATTTAAAAATTTATTGTAACAAACAGCAATATTTACCTCGATATTTGTTCCCTAAAACATTTTAAAACCTAAAATGCAATGCAGAGGATTGTAAATTTGAAGATGATTTGTTTAATCAGTCTTGGAAGTGATTTATTGATTTAATCTGACAGTAAACGACTCATTCAAGAAAATGAATCAAACTATGTCACTCTAGTCCCATTTTTTATATCTAATCTACTTACATAGTTTATAGGCAACATAATAGTCTGTTGTTAAAGCATATTAAAATGATTAAATGAGTAAATGTTTTTTTTTTTTTTTTTTGTACATCTTAATAAACGTCTCTGGTCTGAGATCAGATCTCTTCTTTCTTTGCTGTCTGTTGAAATTATCCTAATGTTTTCCTCACTCTCTCATTAGAAACTGGAGCAGCTGAATCAGTATCCCGACTTCAACAACTATCTCATCTTCGTCCTCACCAGCCTCAAATCTGAAGGTCTGTAATATCCCATCATGCATCATCTGCCTCAGTGTCTCACACACTCTCCTGTCACTTCTCTAAAGGCACATCTCTGTGTCTCTGCAGACGAGCCCACCCGTTCTCTGAGCGGTCTGATTCTCAAGAATAACGTGAAGGCTCACTACCAGAACTTCCCTCCGGCTGTGGCCGACTTCATCAAGAGAGAGTGTCTCAACAACATCGGAGACCCATCCCCACTCATCCGTGCCACCATCGGTCAGTCTGAACCTGGGTTTGAGACTAATAGATGTGGAGTAAACATCTACAAAACTGATTTAGATGCTTTGAGCTGATTTCTCTTCATTTGATTTGATTAGTTATAATTACAGAAGTATTCATTGTCTTTAAGTGACACAAATAGCTTATTCAGCTTTGTGTTATAGTTGAATTTGTGTCCGTAGGTATTCTCATCACTACTATCGCGTCTAAAGGGGAGCTGCAGACATGGCCTGAACTGCTTCCTCAACTCTGCAACCTCCTCAACTCAGAGGATTACAACACCTGCGAGGTAAAACACACGCACAGCTCTGAGTATGTTTTAACCAAACTCCTATTGTTGGCCGAACACCCAATTTTAAAATATTTAATCATTTCTTTTATATGCACCAATATAACAATTTAGAGTTATAAAATACAGTGTTTATCTCCATATTCTGTGGAATAACTTCATAATACTTTAACTCGGAATGCAGTATGCTTACTGAGTTCAACGTGCACGTTTAGTATTTTCTAGGGATGTAACGATATCAAAATCTCACGATACGATAATATCTCAATATGAAGTCCACGGTACAATAATTGTTTCGATATTTAAAAAAAAGAAAAGAAAAAAAGACAAATGAAGACTTTGAAAAGATAAAATTTTGTACATTTTAAAGTTAAATTCTTCTATCTAATGCACTTTAAGAGTTCAATACTAAGAGCTCATACTCATGTTCTTAACTAAGAAAACTTAAGTCAGAAAAAGTCAGTGAATTGACTTGTACCTGAACTTTAAAGGGTACTCAACCTTTTTTTATTTGTGGTATACTGTCTCAGTCTAAATTACATTCACACTGGTGATTTAGGAAGGCAACCAAATCAGATTATAATAATAATTAATTTTGTATTATTGTTATTTTTATGACAGTAATAGCCATATATTGTAAACAATTGCACCTGTAAAATAAATAAATGAGTATTTCATTGGTAAGTTATTTTTGCTTTACATTACAGTAGGGAAATTACAATACTTCTTAATTTCTACACTTGAAAGAGAGATTTTGAATTTGGACTGCATTTAAACCGCTAACTGTCAGCAATTCATACTGCACTTTTGAGGTTTTATTTTGACGGAAAACTCCAGCTTCAGTGAAAACAGGCTTACAAAAACGCATCTTGCTATAAATCTAGTGAAATGCTGTAATCATCTACCATCAAAATAAAGCATAACTGGTGGCCGTTGCATTCTAAACACACAGCACTTGAAACAAACGAGTTGACTGCATTCATTCAGTGTGAACGGAGACGTTCTGAGGCGCTGAAAACACCGGATCACGAGCTGAACACCTGAACGAAGTGCGCACCTGAACGAAAACAAACTTGATGAAGGGATTAAGCCATATTGTGCTTTCGGTTTTAGTTCATTTGACAGATACTGTGTCAAAGCATAATCACCATGATGATATTGAGACAGTTTTGCTATTGCGATACCACGATATTGATAATACCGTTATGTCCCTAGTATTTTCCCAAAATGTGCAATATTCATCCCACAATGCAGAGCAGTTGACATGACCTTCTGTTTGAACAACAACAGTGTCACAAGAATGTGCCTTTTGATGTGATTGGCTTGCCAGACTGCATTTTTACACACAATTAACTGTTTTCAAGAACATAACAATGTGGTGAGTAGACATCAGTTGATATCATACAGGTAATTACAGGTGTGCGATTTGAAGAAGACCGTCGGTTCCCTTCAAAGATACATTCATATAAAACACCCGCGTCGCGTTTTGATTTTGAAATGTGCAGCGCTCATGTTTATTCAACAAAGTTGTGGTGGCCCACCACAAATAAATAAATCAATGTATGGGAAACACTGGTAATGTAAATAGAAATATCGGAAATATGTTTAAAAATCATATCACCGTTATTTTAAAAAAAAATATTGCAATTATATATTGATATTGAATTATTGTCCAGCCCTACTTAAACTGCTTTATCGAACTAGTCTTAGGTTTTTTGATCAACCTTAACAAAACTAGTGAACTTGTGTAGTCTCTGGACTACCTAGATCAAAAAAAGTTGAACTTTAGTATTTAGATGGTTATAAAATAGTCAGTTAAATTATGGGCGTGACCAGACATACTCAAAATTCCCAAAACAATCTTCATGAAATTATCATGGCACTATAATGCTTGTTACAGTTTGTATAAATACTCCTCTTTTATTTATTATAAACCCATAACGAAGTTGGATTTCCAACAGAAATTAGTTATTTTTCTTATTTGCTTACATATATATATATATATATATATATATATATATATATATATATATGTGTATATATATATATGTATATGTATATATGTATATATATATATATGTATATGTGTGTGTGTGTACAGGGTTCTTTTGGTGCGCTGCAGAAGATTTGTGAGGACTCGTCTGAACTGCTGGACAGTGACGCTCTGAATCGACCCCTCAACATCATGATCCCCAAATTCTTGCAGTTCTTCAAACACTGCAGCCCCAAGATCAGGTGAAGAACCACACACACATCTCTCACTGATACACTGTCTGTGTTTGATAATGAGGAACAGCATATTGATTCACACTCTCTCTGTAGGTCTCATGCTATAGCGTGTGTGAATCAGTTTATTATTGGCAGGGCTCAGGCTCTCATGGACAACATCGACACATTCATAGAGGTGAGTTGACCTCCAGCAAACAGTGGCTTCTGTCCACCAAAAAGTAATAAGTAATATTTCATGCAGTAATTGTAATTTTAAATTTGTCAGCAGAGTTTTCAGCTCATTGAATGAGTCATCTGAGTTGATTCGATGAGGAAATGAGCTGACTAATTGTTTCAGTC
Source organism: Spinibarbus caldwelli (assembly GCA_039654775.1). Taxonomy (NCBI): domain Eukaryota; kingdom Metazoa; phylum Chordata; class Actinopteri; order Cypriniformes; family Cyprinidae; genus Spinibarbus; species Spinibarbus caldwelli. Next base: position 36,484,529 of record CM077224.1, read on the forward strand.
CATAATTCAGACCAAAGAGCGATTCGGTCTGAATAAAAAAAATAAAAATAAAAAAAAATCAAGTTTTTTTTGTTTTGTTTTTAATTGCGCAGTTCTTTTATATATAATTCTATATTTATTTTAATATTTTTGTGTATATACAGTTGAGGTCAAAAGTTTACATCCCCTTTCAGAATCTGCAAAATGTTAATTATTTTACCAAATTAAGAGGGATCATACAAAATGCATGTTATTCTTTTAGTACTGACCTGAATAAGATATTTCACAGAAAAGATGTTTACATATAGTCCAGAAGACAAAATAATAGTTAAATTTATAAAAATTACCCTGTTCAAAAGTTTACATCCCCTTGATTCTTAATACTGTGTTGTTTCCTGAATGATCCACAGCTGTTTTTGTTTTTTGTTTTTTTTTGTGATAGTTGTTCATGAGTCCCTTGTTTGTCCTGAACAGTTAAACTGCCTACTGTTCTTCAGAAAAATCCTTCAGGTCCCACAAATTCTTTGGTTTTCCAGCATTTTTGTGTATTTGAACCCTTTCCAACAATGACTGTATGATTTTGAGATCCATCTTTTCACACTGAGGATAACCGAGGGACTCTTATGCAACTATTACAGAAGGTTCAAATGCTCACTGATGCTTCAGAAGGAAAAATCATGCATTAAGAGCCGGGGGGTGAAAACTTCAGAACAGAATGGAGATGTGCACATTTTTCTTAGTTTGCCTAAATATCATTTTTTTTTCATTTAGTACTGCCCTTCAGAGGCTACAGAAGATAGTTACATGTTTCACAGAAGAGAAAATAAGTTAAATTTATCCTGATTTTCAAATTCAAAAAGTTTTCACCCACCGGCTCTTAATGCATGATTTTTCCTTCTGGAGCATCAGTGAGCGTTTGAACCTTCTGTAATAGTTGCATATGAGTGCCTCGGTTGTCCTCAGTGTGAAAAGATGGATCTCAAAATCATAGAGTCATTGTTGGAAAGGGTTCAAATACACAAAACACAATTTTTTCCCCAACAAGCTTTGCCAAATCAAGCTTGTAGTTGTTTCAAGGAAGTACACTTTTCAGCAGCCTAGTATGTCAAAAACAGAACTACAGTCCGGCTTACGTTGACCCATGCATTTGTAGTTATTTCAGTGGTGAAGGCTCAGCTCATCTGTACCGTGTGCTTTGTTTTCAGTCTCTGTTTGCGTTGGCGGGTGATGAAGACTGCGAGGTGAGGAAGAACGTGTGCAGAGCTCTGGTCATGCTGTTGGAGGTCCGGATCGACCGCCTGATACCGCACATGCACAGCATCATACAGGTGAGACCAGCACAAACATCTGATGTTTTACTGTCATTTAAAGGTATTGTAGGAGCTTTATATCTGGTCTGTGTCTCTTTCTGCAGTACATGCTGCAGCGCACGCAGGACGCGGATGAGAACGTAGCGCTGGAGGCGTGTGAATTCTGGTTGACTCTGGCAGAGCAGCCCATCTGTAAAGAGGTTCTGTCAGGACACCTGGTCCAGTGAGTACTGCCGGCCATCATCATCATCATCATCATCACCACACACATCTGAGCTTAAACTGAACACACAGATGAAGCCTCTGTTTAGTTCTGTCTGAGAGATCTGATCTGAACTCTTGATGATTGAGTGAGATGATCTGATGTTGATGTATTTCTCCACAGACTCATTCCCATCCTGGTCAACGGAATGAAGTATTCTGAGATTGACATCATTTTACTGAAGGTGAGTCACCATATGTGAGATATGAGTCAGGGATATTCCTTTGAATCAAATCATGTTTACTGCATTAGTTAAATTTGCATTCACATAATGTTCAATTATGATTCACAATCATTCGTTTCAAATTCGACTGTTATTTTTAGTTTTAATATTGGTGTTACTTTAGTGTTATTTGTATGCTATTACAGTATATATTAATATTGTTAATTAGCTTTTATTATTGTATTTTCCGTTTTAGTTTGTTGTAGCAAGTTTGTTACTTTTTAAAATTTTTATTCTATTTTGCTTTTTTTGTTGTTGTTTGTTTTACTAATTTAGTTCACTAATTTTACTGCTCAACTTTCAACTTCAAAATTATTTCACTAGTTGCCAAAGCAAAATATGTATTTGTTTTTTAGTTTTTCATCTAAAATTGATATTTTATTTTCTTTCAGCTTTATTTCAATTCCCTAAAATTAATATTTTGTTTTAAGTTTGACATTTTTATGTTTCTCATTTTTATCCTATTTAGTTGTATTGCAGTTTTAATTTTAGTAATTTTAGCCAATTTTTTCTAATATTCAAGTTCATCTAATATTTAGATTTTAATTTCTGCTTTATTTTAATGACCGAAAATTGAATGAAGACCTGCAGACCATGCACTTGCACAAATGCGACCACGTCAAATTTTAACTCGCACATTCTCAAAAAATGGTCGCAAATGCAGTCTAGATCCCTGCACACTGATTTGGATTCTTGAATTTAAAAGAGAATTCTCTCTGCTAATGCTGTAAATTATACAAGGAAGTGTTTCCGACTGATTACTCAAATCAGTAATTCATCAGTTTTGAACTATTCATTCAAAGAACCGGCTTGTTTTTAGAATTTGAGCTACACTGGTTTCACTGTGCGCTCATAAGTGTCAGAAGAGCTGTTCACAAGAGTAATTTGTTCGAGAATCAGATCACATCGGTCGTGTTGTTCATTTTTGCATGCAGCCTGTGAAGACAACTCAATAGAAAGAGTTTTCTAGATCTACATTTTTTTCCAAATTGATATGGGAGCTGGAAATTTTAGAAAATCAATTTTGTTCCCCAGCCCTACTGATTTATCAGCAGTGATAAATCTCTCTCTCTGTGTTTCTCAGGGTGACGTGGAGGAGGACGACAACGTTCCTGACAGCGAGCAGGACATCAAGCCTCGCTTCCACAAGTCACGTACTGTCACGCTGCAGCACGAGGGAGGAGAGGGGGAGGAAGGAGAAGACATCGATGAAGACGAGGATGATGACGACGACACGCTGTCTGACTGGAACCTACGTGAGTAAACCAACCAATCAGAGCGTGCTTGCTGTAAATGCTCTTCCGCGTGTATGAAGTGTGTATATTTTTGTGTGTTTCTAGGGAAGTGCTCTGCGGCGGCGCTGGACGTGTTGGCTAACGTCTTTCGGGACGAGCTGTTGCCGCACCTGCTGCCGCTGCTGAAGGGTTTGCTGTTCCACCCGGACTGGGTCATCAAAGAGTCCGGAATACTGGTGCTGGGAGCCATCGCTGAAGGTGTGCATCTCACTCACACATACTGAATTCACTTAAAGGGATAGTTCACCCAAAAATGAAAATTCTGTCATTAATTACTCACCCTCATGTTGTTCCAAACCCGTAAGACCTTCATTCATCTTCGGAACACAAATTAAGCTCTCGGAATTCATCAAAAATATCTTAATTTGTGTTCTGAAGATGAATGAAGGTCTTACAGGTTTGGAACAACATGACGGTGAGTAATTAATGACAGAATTTTCATTTTTGGGTGAACTATCCCTTTAATACTAGGTGTTTACACGTCCTGTCTCTTTCCGTCAGGCTGTATGCAGGGTATGGTCCAGTACCTGCCCGAGCTCATCCCGCACCTGATCCAGTGTCTGTGTGATAAGAAGGCTCTGGTTCGCTCCATCGCCTGCTGGACGCTCAGCCGCTACGCACACTGGGTGGTGAGCCAGCCGCCGGACGCACACCTCAAACCGCTCATGACAGAGCTGCTCAAACGCATCCTGGACGGCAACAAGAGGGTGCAGGAGGCCGCCTGCAGGTGAGTGTTTGAGAGAAATTCACATCAGAAATATCTATTGATGAATTAGAGTTATAAAACAACTGTGTAATGTTTCTCAGTGCGTTTGCGACTCTGGAGGAGGAAGCGTGTACGGAGCTGGTTCCTTACCTCAGTTTCATTTTGGACACTCTGGTGTTTGCATTTGGAAAATATCAGCACAAGAACCTGCTCATCCTCTACGACGCCATTGGCACCCTGGCAGACTCTGTCGGACATCATCTGAACCAACCGGTAATTAGAGTTTCCACCAAAACAATTTTCAGTCTTCATACGCTACCAAGACTTTTTTAATGTTTTTGAGAGAAGTCTCTTATGCTTATGATAACTGCATTTATTTAAAGAAAAATGCAGTAAGAAAATGGTAATATTGAGAAATATTATTTCAATTTAAAATGACTGTTTTATGTCAATGTGTTTTAAAATGTAATTTATTCCTGATCAAATCTGAATTTTCAGCATCATTCCTCCCGTCTTCAGTGTCACATGATTCTTCAGAAATCACTCTAATATGCTGATTTGCTGCTCAACAAACATTTAATATTATCAATCTTGAGAACAGTTGTGCTGCTTCATATTTTTGTGGAAGCAAAAATTTTAATTCTTTGAACAGAAAGTTCAAAAGAGCTGCATTCATTTGAAAAAGAAATGTTTACTGTCACTTTTAGTCAGTTTAATTCAACTTTTGAACTGTAGTGTATGTTGTTTTAACTTTTCTAAAAACCACAGATGCAAGTAGGGCAACTCAAAAGATCAGATACCTTTTTTTTTTGTCAAAATATATGCCAAAATGATGGAAATCATCTTCAATATATGTCAGTGTTTTTTTTTTTGTTGTTTTGTTTAGTTTTTTTTTAAATCAGTAAATGATATGTTTTTGGTTCGATCTGCCTCTGCTCATCCCTGCCCTTGTCAACTTGTTTTAAAAAGCTAAATATTATTAGTGCATGCTTGTAGGCGTAGAGATCAGCGGTCTTATCTTGTGTTGTGTTGTGTGTGTGTGTGTGTGTGTGAACAGGAATACATCCAGAAACTGATGCCTCCTCTGATCCAGAAGTGGAATGAACTGAAAGACGAGGATAAAGACCTGTTTCCTCTGCTGGAGGTGAGAACAGAATGAAGTCCTTCATAGTTTAAATTTACTTTATTTTCATGACACATAATTGTACATTGTTTTGCTAAAATAATTGCAAATGAAAGTGAAAATGGACAATAAACGACTCTCATCTTCTCTGTGTTTGTGTGTAGTGTTTGTCGTCTGTAGCTACGGCGTTACAGAGCGGTTTCCTCCCGTATTGTGAGCCCGTCTATCAGCGCTGTGTTACTCTGGTGCAGAAAACACTCGCACAAGCCATGGTGAGAACACACACTTACTCACACACACACATCTACATGAACATCAGTGTACCACAGTCATTAACCCACCTCTGTGTGTGTGTAGATGTACAGCCAGCAGCCGGATCAGTACGAGGCTCCAGATAAGGACTTCATGATAGTCGCTCTGGATCTTCTCAGCGGTCTGGCCGAAGGTCTCGGGGGTCATGTGGACCAGCTGGTTGCCCGTAGCAACATCATGACCCTTCTGTTCCAGTGTATGCAGGTACAATGTGTGAGAGTTTAACATTTTTTGTTGTTCTTATAATTATTATATCAAGTATTTACAATTTGATATTTTATATAAAAATATATTAACATTTATTGTTTAAATTTTTTTATATTTAATTCAATTTAATATACAATGAATGTATTGTTTATATTGTTGGTGGTGTTAATATTTACTTTAGTGTTTTTTATTATTTGTATTGTTATAAAAAGTAATTTTAATTACTATTATTATTATTTATTATTATTGTTATTTATTTACTATATAAAATACATTTTTTATACATTAAATAGATTTGTTTTATATTGTTGGCGTAGGTATGTTGTATATTTTTTATTTGTATTAACGATTGTTATAAATTGTATTTTGTCTTATTATTTGAATTATTTACTACATTATAAAATTTATTTAGTTTATTATTTAATATTTATTTTTTTATTTAATTTACTTTATTACACACCAATGTTTTGTTGGTGATATGTATATATTAAATATTTTATTTAAATTATTGTTATAAAAATTATTTATTATTATTAATATAAAATTGTTTACTATATTATATAAGTTTGTTTTAGATTATTTTTATTACTTTAATATTTATTTGAATATTTTAATTATTTATTGTTGCATTGAAACATTAGGCTGATTTATTGATATGAATGCAAATTGAAAGTGATACTCTCTCGTTTGCAGGACACTATGCCTGAGGTGAGACAGAGCTCATTTGCTCTGCTGGGTGATCTGACCAAGGCCTGTTTTCCACACGTCAAACCCTGCATTGGTAAGACGAGTTCATTTGACCTGCATGATACACCCTTAACTTCATAATAAATTCATAATAATCACTGAAACTGTGTATGTGTGTTTAGCTGAGTTCATGCCGATCCTGGGGACGAATCTGAACCCTGAGTTCATCTCGGTGTGTAACAATGCAACCTGGGCCATCGGAGAGATCTGCATGCAGATGGGTGAGGATCATCACACTGATTCTGCGTCAGTTACATCATGACACGGATTAGGATTCAGAATGATGTTTGTTTGACGTCATTAGCCTTTTTCACAAAAATTGGAAATTATGTCAGCGCTAGGGGTGTGCGAAATATATCATCTGTGATAATAGCGTAATTGTTGTTTTAACGATGTGTGATTTGACATTATCGAGTATTTTGCAAAAACCATTCAAAACACCCCTACAGAGTGCCAAGCATACATTACGTGAAGTCTAGACTACTGCGAGTGTGCAATCTACGCTTTTAGAGTGTGCTCTTTCACTGCATGATTCAGTCTAATAAAATGCATCTACAATTATCACAAAATTCAAGATATGGGAACAGAAAATGTATATATTTATATAATTTCATATCGTTAAACAATATCACACAATCATATCACACAGATAAGAGTAATAATCTTTCGAATCTGTAGAGACTGTTTATTTGTGTGCACTCAGAATATCAACGAAACGTAGCGCTTTTGTAAGCTAAAGCACACAGGATGTGTGCTTTTTTGCCGTCTCGGTCTCTGTGAACTTGAGCGTGAAACTCTGTATAGTATATCTTTGCCTTACAGACATTAAAAATATATCTATAGAGAGTGAAATCTCTACTTTTAAATGAACCAATTCAAATGGAAAACAAATTCTCAGATTATGTAATCCGTATGAAATGCATACAGGCGCATCATTACTGCGGAGATGATGAGTCAGTGTCGCCGACTTCATCTCTTAAGCCGAAAACACAGAAAGCTAGTTTATCAATAAATTATTAAAACGTTAATGCAGACTCCTTGCTGTTTTTCCCTGATACATTCATTATTATTACTTCTGCCGGTGCGCTGTGGCAAGCTTTATGCGTGTGCTTGAGCGCTTCTTAGGCTATGTAGGTGATTTAAAAGCTCAATATAATGATATACATGGTTTATTAATAAACGTGCCACTAATAGTCAACTAATGCTTAAAATGAACGACTACTAGTCGACCAGAAAAATCTTTAGTCGAGGGCAGCCCTACTGAATTATAATAATTGCCACCATTTAGAATTAAACAAAGTTGTATTTGTGATGACCCGAGCTGACACAAAAAGTTAATTATGAAATATTTGCGCTTTGTAGAGTAAAGTACTGGCAGTTCAAGCATTTTCATAATATCTAATTCGGAAAAAAAGACTTTGATTCTCGAACTCATTCTTGTTAAGTATGGCCGCTGTGGTCACCGGAAAATAATTTACCCTGCAAGCGCCAATCCGGAAGCCAGAAACACGGAAGTGTGAAAAAGGCTAATTGTAGTGAATTGAATTGTCATCAGTAAGCTGATTGACGTCACTGACCTGACTGTGTTGTCGTAGGTGTGGAGATGCAGCCGTATGTGGCTCTGGTTCTTCCTCATCTGGTGGAGATCATTAACAGACCCAACACTCCCAAAACCCTGCTTGAGAACACAGGTACGACCTCTGACCATACATGACCATTTACCTTTCACACAGAGAAATAATCAAACCTTAACTCCTCCCACTTCTCCTTACAGCCATCACGATTGGTCGTCTGGGTTACGTCTGTCCACAGGAAGTGGCTCCCATGTTGCAACAGTTCATCAGACCCTGGTGAGTCAAAACATCTAGAGATTTCAAATCAGCATATTAGAGTGATTTCTGAAGGATCGTGTGACACTGAAGATTGGAGTAACGATGCTGAAAATTCAGATTTGATCACAGGAATAAATTATATTTTACTATATATTCAAATAGAAATCAGTTATTTTAAATTGTAATAATATTTCACAATATTACTGAATTTTTGATCCAATAAATTTTGCCTTGATGAGCAGAAAAGACTTATTTCAAAAACTTTGTAATGTTTCCATTTTAATATTTAACTAATGATTTTTCTTTTTGCAGGTGCACATCGTTACGAAACATCAGAGATAATGAGGAAAAGGACTCGGCCTTCAGAGGCATCTGTGTGATGATTGGTGTGAATCCTAGCGGTGTGGTCCAGGTCAGTTCTGATATTCTGACTCTGTTGTGATTGACCATGATGTTACTCTTTCCTCCATCACTCATTTCCTTTCACCCATCTCTCTCTCTCAGGATTTCATCTTCTTCTGTGATGCGGTGGCCTCCTGGGTCAGCCCTAAAGATGACCTGAGGGACATGTTCTACAAGGTTAGTTGAGCATGGAGTTGCGTTACATCACTTTGTGCCTGTATAGTGGTGAAATTTTGAAGATCCATGTTGATGAATGAGATTGTGTCGCTCTGTGTAGATCCTACATGGTTTTAAGGACCAGGTCGGAGAGGAGAATTGGCAGCAGTTCTCAGAGCAGTTCCCGCCCATCCTGAAGGAACGCCTCTCTGCATGCTATGGCGTGTAGCCCCGCCCCTCTGCTTCACACACAGCACATGCTGTCAGGTTAGTGACGACTGCTGATGTCTAGTGATGTTATAATGTGCCTGGACAAAGAATCACTGTCCTAGGTGTCCTTTTTTGTTGCTGGTAGGTGTTTCTACTCAACTGCGGTATATGCCAGATTTTTTTTTTTTTTATAACTAACTGCCTGATAGACATTTTTAATGCTTTGTTTTGGCTTTTTGACAATTATTTCTGGCTACAAAAATAATATTAACAAATTAATATTATTTAATGTAAAAATAATTAATATTTTTTTTATAAATACTTTGAATAACACTATGCATCTAAATATAACATCTAAATTGTCCCAAATATTCATATTTAAGTTTCATATTTGTTTTGAGCTTAGTCTGTTACACTTAATACTGTTTTTTTTATTAAGTGTTTGCCTGTAACATTTAGTAATTTCAGCATACAATACATCCTTTTTTTTTTTTTTTAAGAACCACAAGGTTATTTATTAGATGTGCAGTTAAAGAACCAATAACATTTTTAGTTATCAGTCTGTTACGTCATTATCAGACACTGATATATCACCTAATATTGCAACTAAAATAGAAATATAAAAATGCTAAAAGATGAAATATTTAAGTTTTAATACTGGTAAAAAAAAATTAATCGGTCAAACAGATTACTGTTCTGTCGCATAATTGACCATTGTTGTGTTATCTGCCCACCGTCACTTGAGCGATATCAAAGAACTTAAGCATAAAAGTATTTGTTAAAAGAAAATAATCGGTCAAATTGATAACAGTTTAAATAATTGTAAAAAAATAAAAATAAATAATAATATAAAAATTATCGGTTCTGTCGCATCATTGACAGTTGCTGCTTATGTCACCTTTATTTGCCCAAAGTCAATTATGGAATATTAAAAAACTTATAAACGATTAGATATGAAAGTATTTGTGTTAAAAAAATATTGTCAAACCGATAACAGATTAAATAAATGTGAATATCAGTAAAAAAAAACTATATTATTGGTCAAACAGATTACTAGTCAGCGTATGTTTCCCACAGTCACTGAAGTGATATTGAAGAATTTATTAAAGCTTAGATATACAAGTTGTCAAAAAAATGTCAAACCAACAATTGGTCAAAAAATTGCTCTTATTTGTCTCTCTCTGTTTTTTTCAGTTGAACATTTAGGAGGGGGGAACTCATCCATCTGTGTATTGCACTGCCCTGATCGTGGGGGAGAGGGACGCGATTGGCCGCTCCGCCTGACGGACAGATCCCACGCCCTTTGTGTGTCCATGAGGGTGGGTGGGTGGGTGGGAGGGGACTCCTCTAGTTAACTGCAGAATGCACCCAATCACGGGGAATAAACCTAAAAACGTAGGGAAGACGAGAGATAGCGTAACCGAGGGAAAGCGAAAAACAAACTTAAAGAGAGCGGGAGGGAGGTCGTAGGTTAAACGGGAGGGAGGTATAGACAGTTATCTGGGAATAATCGCTAAAAAGAGTAAGATTAGGGAGGGAAGCTAGACAGCAACTGTTATGACATTTTTTTTAATCTCAAGTTAATCCCAGGCATAAGAATCAAACGCATTCACACACAGACTGACCATAGAAACACTTTACAAGTTGCAATAACTACGAGCGGCCTGCGGCGCCAGCGCTGCCGTAGCAATAGCATAATCACACTTTAACACTGAGACTATCTAGGAAAGATTAGTGTCGTTTTTCTTTTTTTTTAATAATTGCTATTGATGAAACAAGAACAATCTTGGCTTAAAAAAAGATGGTTAGCGCGCTATCGCGAATTTGTGTTTTTGATCATTAGTAAGGGAGCATCTATGAATTCACAGTTTTCACCATCATCCTCATCATCATCAGCTTTGTCGTCGTCGTTCTGTCCGATTGTCACGATTCTCTGCTTGCGTCTCTTATGCCGTATCGTTTATTTTCCGACGTTTCTTCTCACTTTTTTGTGTAGTTGGCTTGTAGTTTTTTTCCTGGGCTTGGTCAGTGTTCGCTGTTGAAACTCATCGTAGTTTACAGATTTCAATCACACCGTAGTTTAATCTTGTCGTGATTTCGAGAGATACGGTCTCGTTGCGAAGGAGCTAGAATGGAAACTCCACAGTATAACGATCATGACTTGCGTTATGTATGTGTTCGGTTGTGTACGTGTGTGTGATTTGTGTAACGGTAGCTGTGTTGGGAGCTTTTAAGTGTGTTTTGTTAGTGTCATTGCCATGTATTTTTTTCGTAATTCGCATTTCGTATGTGTATTCTTGCGTTAATAAGTTGTTAATTGTTTTAAGGTACCTTACACTTGACTCCTGGACCCCTATTGACCTGTAAACTGTGACCAACGATGTGTGTGCGCTTGTGAGTGTGTGTGTGTGTGTGTGTGTGTATGAATGTATTTGTACCGATAAATATTGATGCCATATTGATATTTGGTATTTAGTGGTTTAATCAGCTTATCCAACAAACTACAACTATATCAAATATAGTTTTACAACATTAAGGTTAATTTTTGAGTTTTTAAGTTTTGCTGCTATTGCTAATTTCTGGTTGCTTTGATAAATAGAACTGAATTCACATTTAAATTCTATCGAAGCAAACTGCGTAATTTAAATTTGGATTATCGCTTGTCATGCACTTTTTGTTTTGCTATTTTTATGATTTTTTTTTTTTTTGTAAGGAATTTGCTGGTAAATTTACTGATAAAACTGTTGGATTCATCATGCGTCTTGTTTTTTCTTGTGACAATATTTTTTGGTTGGACGATTTGAAATAAGAGCGAGCTAAAAGCAAAGACAGGACGTGAAAGTTGGAAGGATGGCGAGGCGGAGAACGATTGTTGCGTGTGGAAATCTGCACTGAGACTCTGAAAGAAAAACAATCACACCTTTCTCTCTTTACCTTGCCAGGAAAAATAAAATGATTTTTTACCGAGCTGAAGAAGTCTTTTGTGTGCTTTTGATTTTCTCTCTTATATTGAATTATAAAAGTAATGTTTTCAAGGCAAACCTAAAAACTACAACCAAAATTGGAGTGTTTTGGCTTTCGAGCTCATCTGTAGCGTAGTGTGCTAGTGTACACCTAAACATTGACTAAAATTGAGCATTTCTCTTCCTAAAGAACACATTAAATCATCAGTTTATGTAAATGCACTCTAGAATGAGAAAGTCCCACTCCTTGAATAAATTATTGCTTTTTTGATGGTTAATTAGACCTGTGTTATGTCCATGTTAAGGATTTTGATGGTAGCTGTTGGTTTAATAGTCATGGAGGCATAACGGCAAAAATTTTTCAATGGAAATCTTTGGGATGTTGATCATCAGTTACGGGGAAACCAAAAGCAACACCCATCAGAACAGGCTGGAGGTCTGTGCCAGGAAGTTTCGGAATTGAGTTCAGGATTTAAAAAATCCCCAAGCCATAATGATTTCCAGCAAACTCCACTGATTCAGAAGACATGATTCTGCCTTGAAGCATCTAAATACGTCCAGGCTGTCTGTGCTAATCAGAATCAAGTGCTTCTCTTGCTATTTGTTGTCCTGATGAATATGGTTTGTATGAACAGTTTCAGATGTAAAATCCAGATTACAGCAGGAAGTTCCTGTAGATTTGAGGATGTACATTAGTGTCTCTCTTTGTCCAACTGTCTGTCTTTCTGTAAGAAATGACAAGATCTTTAGAGGGCATCAGTCACTCAGTCATGCATACAAGCTGCAATAATGGAGATCATTTACAGTAGAATCTCACCTTTACAAATATAATCCAGAAGTGGACCAATCAGTGCATCTGAAGTCTAACGGTGCTGTTCACCAGCCATCGGTCATGCTGATCACTGTGACTGTGTTTTAATAGTCTATGAGATGATGACCCAGCTTTGTGTGTGTGTGTGTAACAGCTGCAGCTGTCTCACTGTATAACCTAACATGCTACAAACCCACATACAGGAAACAGACAAGCGATGACAGGAAATTTGGGTTTAACGCATCTATCTTATTTACTGTGCAATCACGCATGACTAACAAGATATTCAAAAAGTATCAGGAACTATACTGAATTCTCAGTGTGTTTAGATGATTTCTCACTGAAATCATATTTCATCAATAGGTTTCCATGTAAATTTGCATTGCAAGTTGAGGTTAAAAACTTAAAATCATACTAAAGCACGTTGTCACAGACTCCTGGTGGCCTTCTCAGAGAGTGTGAATGTGAGTTTGTTTTGCAACGAGACCTCAGTGAGAGCTATGTGTACAGTGAGAGAAGGTGAGATGTTAAAGTGTGTGTGTGGTGTGACTAGGCATTATTAAAGTGAAACTCTGGAGGGCTGGAACTAAACCAACTGAAAAGAGGAAGAAACTGATCAGCAAGAAAAACACACCAGAGCCATCAGGAACAGTGGTGGTGGTGTGTGTGTGTGTGTGTGTACTATCATACACAAAACACTTGGTTAACCTTATTTTAAATAAATAGTTCACTTACCTTATATTGACCTAATTTACCTTATATTTACTGTAATTAATTGGCTGAACTCACCAAGTGAGACAAGACGAGCACTGCGCGTGAAATGTGTATTTTTTTTTTTTTGTTTGTTTAATATACTTTTACCAAGGTTTTAAATCACAATTTTAATGGTTTCTGAATATGGATAAATGACTAATAACAAATTTAAGTGATATTTAGTTTTTTTTTTAGTTTGATGAGCTGTCAAAGTTTTAGTTTGATAGCACAAAAAAGCTTTAAGGAATAAATGAAGGGAAAATTAATTTGAAGCGAATCGGACTATTTTGTGTGGTACTATTTCAAGTTGTTAACAACAAAATTAACTGGATCATTTCCGAAATTATTAGTATTAATCATATAAATCTTGCTAATATTAATCATTCACAATACTGATCACACTTTACAGTTTAACTCCAACACACAGTAATTGCTCACTGTTGAGTGAATTACAGCGTTGCGAATCGGTTCACCTGAATCAGTTAAAATAACGATAACGATAACGATAAAATAACGAGGGAACTGGATTGACATTAGTTGCAAATGGACCTTTTGCACATTTGTGGGTTTCTCAGCAGCGGAAGTCATAGTTGGGTTAACTTCAAGAGCAGTGAATGAGTAACACAAATATATGTTTTTGCATTCCCATTTCCTCAAACAGCAAAAGAAAAACTTCAAAAAACTAACGGCAGTCAGAAGAGAGAACAATGTCAAATTTACCCTCCCTCCCATAGATGCTGCATTAGACACCTTTGATGCAAAGCTAATATAATACAAATAGTGTTATAAATGTACATACATAAAAAAAAATATATATATATAAAAAAATTTTTTTGAGGATTTATGATGCTGATGACCATTAAAGGCATCATCCCAGTCTTGTGAAAAATAAAACTCCTGAATGGAAGTGGAAGAGAACAGAATTATGAAGAGATCATAAAAGGTGGAGGGGAAATAACCCACAGATACTCACTTTACTGAGACTATCAGATTTCATTCATCTAAAAGACAAGGACTATAGAGAAACATCTATCTGTCTGCATATATAACAGATAAAATATACTTCATAAATGCTCTGAAGGGCTACAGAAGTGGCTCAGAAGGATTGCTGGTTTCATCTCCTCTGTCATGCAGTCAAACACAGTCTGTCTCTGTCTCTAGCGGCCGACAGAATAACTGCGACCCTCTGAGAGACCGTCAAGTTGCACCGTGTCAGTGTCAGACGAGACTTTTTCACAACTTCTGTCTAAAATACTCTGTTTATTTCGGTTAATACGTGTGTTAGGGCGAGCCCAGTACATGAGAAAACGGACATACAGAAGATGAGGGCGACAAGAACAATTTATGAGTCATTCTATGGAAATATCAATTTTTACAGAAATATTACACTTGATAAACACTCTAGGGTTACAATTTCTTTATATTTTAAAATGAAAATATGTTATTTGAACAATTACACCTTCTTGAGCCATCAATGTGGCAATATTTGTTTTTTAATTAATTATAAAGAATTCCAAGCACCACAAAACCGCTCGTCCCCACAGCCATGTACAGAGGGAAAGTGCTTTATTTTGAAGTCAAAAACAGGTTTTTATGCCATTTAAAATACAATAATGTATTCATAACTGTCAAATATATGATGTAAATGATATAAAAAAAAACAAAATGCCAAATAAATATTATAAAATGAAGTAGTGGTCCCCTGGAGTTGTGTCACTGGTGCTACCGTTTAACAAAAATAGTTTAAAAATAAAAATCACACTGATGACATCCCTTGACTTCTTTCTTCCTATTTCCTGAAGATCTATGAAGAAATGTCCATGCAAAGCCCACTGTCTCTTTTCAGTTATCAGAAATTTTCTCATTTATCTCATGATTTCATATGAAGCTTTTAGTTGAAGTCACTGGTATGACCTACTTTATTGTTAGGGAATTGTAAAAAACTAGAATACAAATGGATTGAGCTACTTAATTTAGTGAGTATACCATGATTGACAACATGTAGTTTGATACCTTGCAGCAGACATTTTGAAAAATGCATTTTTTTCATGAAAATTGTCACCTTCCTTATGGGTAACACCAGTGAAGATCAGTTTATGATATGTTCTTTTACTAACTGCTATCACTAAATGCCAAATGTAACAATTTAGTCTCATTTACTTAATTAAAGTTGAAGATTAAGGAACTTTGGTCTTGTCACTGGTGATTCATTGAGTCACTGGTGTTACCGTGTTGTTTTTCTGTCACATTACATAAAATGTGTCACAATTTTACATCCATTGAGTTCTGCTACACTCAAGAGTTAAGATTTAAAGGATTGCATCATTACTTGTTTATAACTGTTTTCTCAAATATTTTCATTGTTATAGCAAATACATGGTCGCGCAAATGAACTAACATCATTAAATCAAACCTGATTGAAATAAATAAAACATAATCTCCTTATTTGTTGCATTATCATTATTTTTCTGTAACTCTGACTACATGTGCTGAAAAATCGAGAAATAATATTTCATAAAAACCTTTAATATTAAGAAGGTGACACCAGTGACAAAAAGAGGGGGAGATAAAAAATCATTAAGCTGTCATTTATGTGTGAAGTCAAAAGGTAATCTAATAATATAGTCTAAGTTTAAATGTTAGAAAAAAAAATACATTTTAAGACATCTTGTGATACCAAAAGTGGACATTTCTGTAGAATGACTCTACAGAATAGATTAACCAAACAAAACTGACTCAAAACAACATGCCTCAGATCTAAATATATCAGGGCTTTTCTGTAATCAGTTACATTGTTGTATTACTTTATGTTTTCAGAATACACAATTATGTTATTAATTATCAATAGCTAGATTTTTGTACATGTGTTAGTGTATTTTTAAAGACATTGTTTTACTTTTGATTTTTGAAATCCACACAGAGACTGAGGTCAGAAACAGTTGAGGTTCACTGCTCGAACAGACTGGTTAATATTGATCTAGAATAAGATGATAATGACAGCCTGTTGAACTATAATGTATATAAATACTCAATATTCAAAATCATTTAGAAATGTTAAACCAGCATTTATGAGAACATGGCAAGAAAATAAATACATAAATATTCTTTTAGCTTGGGACATATTGAGGCGATCGTCCCTTTAAAAAACCAGCCATTAGCCGATATGCTAATTCTAGAGAGTGTTTGATTGGACGAAAATCTGTGTAGTGTTATTTCTCCTAAGAGTGAATGTTGTGAGGATTTAGGAGTAGCTACACTAGCATAAAGATGAACTCAACTCAGATCTCCATCTGGCCACAGGTGTTCACTGGGTAAAGATCTCTGACTGAACCTTCTCTTCTGATCGTTCATTGTCAACCAACACAACTTACTGTGAATTTGCTCTAATGGTGCAAGATCGTGACTTCTTTCTTCAGGGGTTTGAACCTACAACCTTTAGCTTTCTGCTTGATGTTTAGTTGCCATCTTTTGTTCACTTTAACTATTACACTTTCTCTTCACCTTTCCTTCAGTATGTCTTTTCTTCTTACGGTTTCTGCTTTGCAATGAAGTTTTCTTACTCTCTTTTCATCCCTTCCTTATTTTCTGGTTTGTGGAAACCGCTGTTGCGTTTGAGAAAGAGTAGAAATATGATGGCAGTGAAGTGACTTCAAGAAGAGAACTTGTGCATTATTGGGTAAAATAAGGAACTGGCTGAATGTGAAACACTTACTAGCAACAAAATGCCAAATTAAGCTCAGTTGAACCTATAATATGATGTTCATCAAGAACAAACGTGTTGCATTTCTGTCCAAAGCATACTTTCAGATCAGCCTGAATCTCAAAGCTTTTCTCTCATTCTTTCACTGGTTTCCGGAGGTTGATCTAATCTGGTCTAAGCTGCATGTCTTTGGTCTGGTCTGTGTGTGTTGGTGGTGTCTCTCTAGGACTGAGGTGAGCTTTCTGATGTGAGGCTGCTCAGAAGTTGCTGAAGATTTCCTGTTTCTTGCTCCAGTCCATAGGGGGCGCTCTCTTGTTGGGCCGTTTGGCCTGGGCTTTCTGCTTGGCCTCCGCCGCGGTCAGACTCAGATGTAGACCACTCTCCCTGAACGGATCTAGCGGCCGCTCCTCAGATTGCACATCTCGGTTTGGTTTAGGGGCGTCATCGCTGGAGTGATGGTCAGAATCTGTGAGCTGTGATAAAACAACACAAGGTTTATTTGCATGCATTATTGTTTCAATCTAAATATATTATGCAAAGTATGCTATCAAATGAATGATCAATGCATTCAAGGTATAGTTTTTTTTTTTTAAATGAGTTCATGTGTTCCTGGGAATTGAACCCATGACCTTGCTGTTGCTAGTGCCATATAGTACTGTTTGAGCTACAGGATACTCATTATTATTATTATTATTATTATTATTAATAATAATAATAATAATAATAATAATACTAATAATGATGATGATGATGATGATGATAATGATGATGAAATAATAAATTGAAAATATATCAAATGATCAACTTATTATTATTTTTACCAACAATACTAATGATAATTTTTACATTAATTAAAAATATACCATATTAAAAGCATTAACATTAATAACAAAAACAATTATATTATATATTATTATATTAAAATTTGAGTATTATTGTTAACCAACAATGCTAATAATAATTTATTATTACATTAATTAATAATATACCATATTAAAAATAATATTAATAATAATATTATTTATTATTATTTTAAAATTTGAGTATTACTGTTACCAGCAACAATAATAATACTATCAGTAAATATCATAATACTATTAATATATTATTATTATTATTATTATTATTATTATTATTATTATTATTTTCCAATCATTGATAATCTATTATTATTAAATTTTAATATAACCAACAACAAATATAAATAATTATTATAATTAAATACAATTAAGACAATTATTATATTTTTATATAATATAATATTTTATATTTATATATTATTATATATTTTGATTATTATAATAAATCATATCAATATATCATTTGTTACTAACAACAAAATAATAATAATAATTATTAAATTAATTATTTATTGATATGATATATTATTAATAATAATTATTATTAAATTAATAATATATCATATCAATAAATAATTATTGATATCAACACCAAGTGTAATAATAATAATAATAATAATAATAATAATTTAGATTAATATACAATATTTTATATGATTAAAATATTATTATTGTTACCGACAACAACACGTTATTATTATTTAATTAATAATACACCATATTAATATATGATTGTTATTGTTACCAACAATAACAATAATTACTATTACTATTATTACATTAATAATATATATATACATGCTTATTATTATTAAGATAATCAACAACAACTATATATATATATATATATATATATATATATATATATATATATTTTTTTTTTTTTATTATTATTTATTTATTTATTTATTTATTTATTTTTTAATAAACAAGCAATAAATCAGCCACTGTGATTTTACTCAGTGATTTTCCTGGCACACACCTTGTTGCTGGTGTCAAAGCTGCTGATTTCAGCGCTTGTCTCTGATAAAGTGGATCGAGAGGAGTAGCTTCTGTGACTCTCGTGTCTTGGGGAGCCGTTGCTGATTGGTGGGTCAGTCAGTGCGATGTTGATGGTTGGTGGAGAGATCTTGTGGGCGTCTGGGACCGGTGAAAAAGACACAGGGCTGTGTGCGGTTGGATATGTCGTTCCAGGACTCTCTATGATCGGCCCGTCCACACAGTCCTCTGTTTGACAGAAATAAATTGGCAAGATAATTACTGACATGTCGCCTAGTTATGAATTAGAGCTTGTTTCTAAGTGCACTGAATGTTACTAATGTTTGCATAAAGCATCAGCCGTGTTTTGCATGAACTAGTGAACACAGTAGCAGTCAGGGGAGGTTAAGTAAATACAAAGCATTTAAATATCATCTTTCCCATTTGGTTTCCTTCTGTGGACTTTCCCAGAACTCCCCGGACACATATAGGAGAATTCTATTAATTAACTGCCCATGCAAAAACACGCACTGTACCTTTAAGATGAATAGATGTGGGCACGATGCTCAGTCGGTTGAAGAGCTCATCTGTCTCGGGATCCACCACCAGCAGACGTGTGTCTGTGCCACCCGCTTTGATCAGCGCCACCACCTCTGCGTGACGCAGACCCTCAATGCTTGTGTCGTTCACCTGCAGACATGACAGACAGAGGAGAGAGCTGACTTTGACTGAATACTAACTATTGCACACTTTCGCAAGATTACGATTCAGGCCTTAATTGAACCCCAATGCATCCAACTCAAGCTACACCTAAATTAAAAACGAGAGAGACTGAACCTATACATCATGTGTATCACAACATACACAACTCTACTGAACTATATGTTTATTCGTTTATTTATTATATCATACAAATATACTATTTTTATATCACAATGTAATAATATTATTATTTCTAATGATATAATTTATTACATTATTAATTATATTGATCTATTTATTATATTATTTTACATAGTAATATATTATAATATTGTTATACTGCACTATTTATTATAGTGTTGATTATATTAATTTATTATATTATAATATACTAAATATTATAATTTAATATAATCTATTATAACATTAATTTATATTTATATTTATATAATTTCTCTCAGTACTTTCAGGTGCAACACATAATAATTGTTGGTCAGTTTTGTCCAGCAGGTGGAGTGTGATTCCGCGTTACTTCCACTTTCTGTGGAGTTTCCTCTTCCTCTTCCTCTCTTTGAAGAAGCCTTACATAACAAACTTTCATCTGACATGTTTTCTCAGTTTCTCCAGCTGTCTCTGTCTGATAATAGAGTTTGGGGTGTGTAGGTTCCTGTAGCCGGTCAAACACATAAACTGATGTAATGCATGTGAAAGTCTGAGGCTTCCTGACGTTCAAACAGGAGGAAGGTGTTTATATGCGAAATAATAAAAGGTTTGTCAATGACTTTCTAATAAAGTGCGTCACAGCCATGTCATTTCTGAGGAATCTTATTCATAAAGTGCCACGTCTAAAATACATCTTGCATTTTGTGAGATGCTGTTTTCCTCCTAATGTCACTTTGTACTGCAGATCTAAACGTTGAAATTAGATGATTTAAAAAAAAAAATAATTAAATTAGATTTTGAATTTAGTTCTAAGTATTAGAATGACAGATTTTTTTGGCCATACTGTTGCCAGCGCCATAATGTACTGTTTGAGGTACAGGAAAGCACATAATGATAATAATAATAATAAATAGCCTACATTAATAATAATCATTTATCATTTTAATTAATTGATTATTATTAAATTATTATTATTGTTGTAACTTTTGGAGCTCAACCATCCCACAACATTTGTGATGTGATTGTCTTCAAAAATGTAAAAATTTAGTTTGAAAGTTGCCATTTGAGATGGTGCTTCAAACTATAATTCATGAAGTTAATAATTGACTATAAACAAGTGTTTTGCTAATGATATTCAAATGCATTCAGAGACAAACACTGCTGAGTGAATTAAATAGGCCTACTGTTTGTCAGTCATAATTACCGATCTGTCTGTGATAATTACAGAAAGCGGCCGCAAATTAAATCCATTAGGACGGATTTGCGATCTGTGACGATCACGGCATCACACACACACACACACACACACACACACACTTGTTTCGCTATCCTTGTGGGGACTTCCATAGGCGTAATGGTTTTTCTACTGTACAGACCGTATATTCTATTGCCCTACACCAACCCTACACCTAAACTTAGCCCTCACAGGAGACTTTCTGCATTTTTAGATTTTCAAAAAACTTCATTCTGTGTGATTTATTGGCTTCTTTACCCGTGGAGACCTCAATTTAGGTCCCCACCGTGACACGAGTCCCCATGAGTCTGTGTGTATTCAGGTTTAAGTCCCCACCTGAATAGAAAAACAGGTACACACACACACACACACACACACACACACAAGCAAACGAACTGCTCTAAAACGGGATCCTCCCCTCACGAAGCGGGCGAAGCAAACAGCACTTCTCTTCATTAGCGTAATCTGCGTCTCTCCAGAAACTGAATCTAATCTGATCCAGTGCTGTTAATCTGGGCTAATGGAGGCTGCTGTAATCCCGTCCCATCACCTCGATGAGCCGGTCTCTGGGCCTCAGGCCGGCGCGCTCCGCAGGAGAGTCGGGGTCCACTGAGCGGATGAACTGACCCACGCGCGACTTCTTGCAGTGCAGGTTGAAGCCGTAGCCCTGCTCGCCTATGGTCATGTGACACAAGCGCGGACGCAGGTCCTTTGTTACCACATCCTCCTCCAATGTCATCTCCTCCTGGAGAGAGAAAAAGAACAGCAATGAACTCCAGAAGAAGTTTTTAGGACAACAAACCAGGAAAACTGACTGTTTTAGCTCCAACTGATAATGAGCCGATCTAAAGAGATAACTCACCCAAAAATGAATATTCTGTCATCATTTACTCATCCTCAAACCTGTATGTGTTTCTTTCTACTGTTGAACACAAAAGAAGATATTTCAAAGAATGTTGGTGACCGAACAGTTGACGGTAGCCATTGACTTCTATGGTATTTTTCCATACTAGGAAGTCAATGGCTACCATCAGCTGTTTGGTTACCAAACCATTTTTGGGTGAACTATCCCTTTAATTTCCAGAGTGACATAAATCAGAGGAATACAGTGAAAGTTATTTGTTCAACATACTGTGTATAGCCTATATTCTGTATATTTATTCAATAATGTGTGAAATAATCTATATTATTTCAAGACGGACAGAAATTCTCATCAAAGAGTCTTTACAAACACATTTTTCTCAATTTTTCTGGTGTTTTCCGTATGACAGTTCACAGAGGCAGCTGCACCATTAATATTTTTAATGTATTTTTTTTTTGCTTGCATAAAAACTGCAATTGATCGTTTTACATGTTGGTCAGATGATATACTTCCTATCTAAGTGGACAGTTCTTGGCCAGAATAAGATACATTATAGGTCAGACTTTATGCAATTTAGCCAAAGGTCCAAATGCATCAGTATTCATTAAGAAACGAATAGTGACAAACAACATATTTCACATTACAAGCATTACCAGTGCTACAGCCCTACAAGTACTAAGTTAATACAATTATAAACACTCCGACTATCAAATAGTTGCAGATATTTTTATTCATTTTTACAAGTACAGACTACTCACAAAAATATTTTTAATTTTATTAGAAATTTTAATGATGAAACTGTCTTCCATTACATTACACATTTTATGCAATCATATGTAGTCATGTATCTCACTAAAATACACAGTTGCACTTATGTTTTACAGTTAATTGTAAAAATTAATTTGCCTTCAGTACCATACACGGCAAGTCACTCGAAAACCGTTTTTCTTATTCAATCAGAAATATGGTTGCAAAGGGGTGGAATCTTTCCAAAAGTTTCCAAAAATTTCCAACATTTTCCAAAAGTTTCCAAAAAAATACTGGTAAGTTTTCAAAAATTCTGGAAAGTTTCAGAATTTTTCCACCTTTTTGTATCTCTAATCATAAATTTTTAATGGTAAAACTGTCTTCTATTAAATGACAAAATTTGTATGCAATCATGTAAGCTCATGTATCTCAATAAAATACACAACTGTGATTATTTTTTATGATTAGTTTTGACAATTATTTTGCCTCCAGTAGTGTACACAAGAAGTCACCTGCAAAAATTTGTTTTTGATTTAATTATAAATATTTTTTGGTATAACTGTCTCCCATTACATTACAAATTTGTTATGTAATCATTTAGGCACATTTATTTTACTAAAATTATCTTTTTGTTTTTATTAAAATGCATAAACAACTTTATGATACTCAAAGTAAAAAATATTATTATGCAAAAATTGCATTTCATTAATATAATAAATATTTAATTTTTTAACGATGTTGAGGTGTTGCATTCTCAGTGATGCCACAAGGGGCGCCATAGAGTACATCGATATAAACAGTCAGTTTTCTTCTTCTACAGTCAGTTTTCTCATTCAGGTCAATTAGTGTCTTAATAATAACAGATCTGGTTTAATGACACAGACATTTGAAGTAAACTATGCCACCAACAAAAATACACGCACAACAAGACTGCATTCTCGGAGTATATTTATCAGGCGTTCACGTCTGCATTTGCGCAACGTTTCTTGCCAAAGACAAAGGAACAAACCATCCTGTCTGATATCGCACACTGTAAGATACGATATGCGCAGGACCCTGGGCCGTGCACGAGGACGTGCCAGCATGTGTGCGTGACCATTGGCTCATTTCCTTCAAGAAGTGAAACACGCCCAGCAGGAATAAGGGACATTCTGTGAGACACCATGTCACTTCCTGTTCTAAGACAATACAAGGGTGGTGTCTGTTTGTGTCCCATCGGGTAGAGTGACTGAAGAACCTCGCCTTACACACACATGCTTCAGCTGAGAGGCTGAGACTCCGCTTAATCTAATCCTGCACACACACACAAACAACACTCTCACTGAATTCTGGGAAAATACCCAGAAATCAGACACCCAGGACCAGAGAGTGTGAACACAAAGCAGGTAAATGAGAATTAAGGTCACAGAGAGAGAGAGAGAAGATGAGGACAACAAATGAATGAAGAGAGACAGAGAGAAATGCAAATGTAGTTTCACTTAAAGGGGTCAGATCTATTTTTTTTTTTTTTTAGTAATTGATGTTTCCTTTGGTCCACCTGCACTGCAAAAAGTGCTTTAAGAGCCATTTTTACCTCCTTTTCATGTTAATGAAGCACATATTTTACTACATATAGTGTAAGTTAAGGTTTCTTGCACAAAATACACTCATAACTAATTCTAATAAACAAGCTGATTTTGCTACTGTACCTTTAAGGCTTCCATATATACTTAACCTATTATATACACTACCACTCAAAAGTTTGGGGTCAGTAAGATTTATTTATTTTTTTTTTTTGAAAATGAATAATAATAATAATAAAATAAGAAATAGATACTTTTATTCAAATTAAATTGAAATAATGCAAGGATGCATTAAATTGACAGTAAAGACATTTATATAGAATGTTATTATAGATTTCTATTTCTAATAAATGCTGTTCTTTTGAACTTTCAAGTCATCAAAGAAAAAAATATGGTTTCCACAAAATTATGAAGCAGCACAGCTGTTTTCAACATTGATAATAATATGCAATGTTTCTTGAACATCAAATCAGCCTATTAGAATGATTTCTGAAGGATCATGTGACACTGAAGACTGGAGTAATGATGCAGAAAATTCAGTTTTGCATCACAGGAGTAAATTACATAAAAAAAAAACATTCAAACTGAAATCAGTTATTTTAAATTGTAATAATATTTCACAATATTACTGTAATTTTGATTAAATAAATGCAGCCTTGGTGTTTCGAAAACATAAAATCTTACTATTTTTTGAACGGTAGAGTATACTGTAGTACTGTACCCTTAAGGCAGATCTCTGTTATGATTGGCTGACCGCTTCACATGGGAAATAACAACATACTTATACTATCTCTAAACTCATATACTGTATATGTGAAAACATTTTTATACTGTACTGTACGTATCAGTGTCTATTCAAACTAACTGCACTTAAATCCAAATACCAACCAATACCAGTCTTAAAAATAAAGGTTCTTTATAGTCAAAAAAGGTTCTTTAGATTTTTAAAATGTTCTTTAAAATGGTTCTTTTAGGAACTGTTCACTGAAAGGTTCTCTGGGGAACCAAAAATGGTTCTTCTATAGCATCACTGCAAAAACACCCGATTGGAACCTTTATTTTAAGAGTGTAATCGGGTTGGAAATGAAAGACTTTGCAGACCTGCACCACATAATAATCTCATCATGAAGCCCCTGCTGCCTAACCTCACCTGTGTGCTGGTTTGTGATCCGCTGAGGTCAGTGCTGAGCTCACACACGGGTTCAGGCTCGGTTGTGACGCTGGACTCCACAGTTAGTTTGGTGAAGGGTTCGGCCACCGGTTCGGTCTTGTGTTCACCGGGTGACGGCAGCGGCAGAAACACGGGTGACGCCAGACGGGCATGAGCTCTGTAGAGCGGAGAGCCGTTCATCACTCCTCCAGCGCTGCTGGGACTCTACCAGAAGAGACAGTGAAGTAGACATTCAGCTGAACCTGAACGGCTGTGGTCACCGTTTCTTTACTTTCAGTGGCCCAGCGTGTGAATATCAGTATTGTTTGTGTTGCGTTTGGGGAAGCTGCTTTGAAACCGTTGTTTGCCAAGAAACAACCTACTCATAATTTAAATGAGTAAAACCACAGTCAAACTAGCCTTCTGTTTGGCTTCTGTAGACGTTATCACTCTCTGCACTGGTGCAATAATCAAAAAGTTCTAAATAAAGCTATAAAATCAAATTAAAGCAAGAAACCACAAGAGGTTGTCTGTTACAGTGATTTTACTACAAGCAATGGGTGTTTTTGAGACCCATAAAATCACTGTGTTATGAGACCTCAAGTGGCTTCTTGCTTTTATATAATGAAGACAGAAGCATTATGAAGAAAATAGATACATTCATACAGTAATACTAAGAAGAATCAACAATTCTTCCACCAAGTAGTTTAGTTCATTAGCAAAACTACAGGTTGTTCATGGTTGTGAATGCAGCTCATCCAATCAGAATTAAGAGTCAGATTTATTAAAGCAGAAAAAGGCTTAAAGGTGCAGTGAGTGATTTCTGAGGAACGCTGTTGAAAGTGAATTGGACCGAATGCCAAAAGACACTTGTAGCCAATCACCAGTAAGGGGGCGTGTCAAATCATGCTGGGGGAGGTGCCTGTTGCATAACATGTTTGTGAATTAGGGGGCGGAGCTATCAAGTTTTAAGTTGATCAAAATGAAACAAATGTGCACAAAAACAAGCGCCTCGTTGGTAGGTGACATGACAAAATAAAAACAAAATGTTTTAAAATCGGCTCAAAATATCAAACGTGTTTAATATCCTTTGACTGAATAGAATCAAAGTTGGAAGCTAAAAGATTGTGAATTCTGTCAACTCTGACTGACTCTGACTTTAAGCAACTATTTGTTGACTCATCCAGACAGTAACTGAGGGTGAAAGTCATGTAGTGTTTTCCAGCCTTACACTTCAATTTTTATAAAAGAAATGAGAAAACTGGAAACAAACACTTCTAGTTACTTTTCGTTGCTCTCCAATACTGTTAGATGGTTGGTTTGAATCCCACTGCAGCTAAGAATAAAACAAACAATAATACGGCTGCAAGTTGGCCATCTCTGGATTATGTGGTTTACAGGACTCTTGCTGTGTGCTGATCCGGCAGCCGTCTGCTACCTGGGCAGGTGTCAACACACCTCACCTGACCTGGTCACATCCAGGTCTGTAAAGAGCTTAGACAGCTCCAAGTGAGCACCTCAGAAGCTCCTGATGGAGGGCAGGTGTGTGTGTGGATTAAATTTATCCCTTATGTTTTACCACACACATACTGTAATCTTGGCTATGGTTGATTTCACAGCAGTGTAAATTTTTGATTGTCCTAAAATTCGATATTTTGAGACGTATCCTATCACTTGCATAAACTCATAGATTGAGTGTTTGTCTTACATGCTAATAATTTACTGCATGAAACACACTGTGGTCAGGTTATTCTTGTTGCATGTGAAGCCACATTTAACCTGATTCATATGATGTTCTTTGCATTGGTGTTATTTTAGTATACTTTTTGTAAATATTTTGTTAATGTTTATTCTAATAACCATGCTTTGCATGGTTTTGGTTTTCAAAAAAACTCACATAACCTGTCCATGTTCACATGCCTAATTTGACTAGATTCTATCAAGTGACACATTTCCATTGATTGGACTTTATGCAGACTTAATTTTATTTGTTAAACCTGGTGTTTCCGTGAAAAGCACATGTACAATACAAGCTCTTCTAGTGCTTATTAAGCA
This sequence comes from Spinibarbus caldwelli, assembly GCA_039654775.1. Lineage (NCBI taxonomy): Eukaryota > Metazoa > Chordata > Actinopteri > Cypriniformes > Cyprinidae > Spinibarbus > Spinibarbus caldwelli. Next base: position 36,511,832 of record CM077224.1, read on the forward strand.
GATCCAGAATACATTTTTTATATTAAGAATAAACCTAACTTTAACAAAACAGAGCACACTGAATTTAATTAATTTAGTTATTAAATTAATATCATTCACCAGTCTGAATATTTAGCTTAAAGGAAGAGTTACCTAAAAATGAAAATTCTCTGTTGTTCAAAACCTGTGTGAGTTTCTTTTTTCTGTTGAACACAAAGATATTTTGAAGAATGTTGGTAACAAAACAGTTGCTGGTAGCCATCAACTTCCATAGTATGGTATAAAAATACTATGGAAGTCAATGGCTACTAGAAACTGCAACATTCCTTACAATATCTTCTTTTGTGTTCAACAGAAGAAGAAAAAAATCATATAGGTTTGGAACAACATTGTGAGAAACAGGGTGAGTAAATTATGATAGAATTTTCATTTTTGGGTGAACTGTCCCTTTAAATGAAATATTAACACAAAAATTCTGCTTTCAATTCTGAATCCATTAATGATTCTTAGTGCTTGTGAAAAAGCATTAAATAATTGACCACAATTTGATTTATACACTTTTAAAAATACAATTTTGGTAACTTTTAGAAAATAATAAATTGCAATTTCTTATAATGCACTGTATGTTTGGTGTCACATGCAGTCAGAGATTAAAATAGGCTAAAAAAGAGGTGTCGTTTATTTATTATCTTTGTATTATTTTAAACTTGAATCTGGTATTTTTCTTTTAAATGTAACTGTTTTGAATTCTTGATTCCCAACCCTGTTCATCATACAGTATGATCTAATTATAGCACACTGCTCCTCTCTGGACTGGATTTCCTCCTGGACTTCCTCTCATGAAGTCTCCAATATGAGGGAAGTTCTTATACAGAGAAAGAGACAGTATGGCCACTATATGCCATGTTGTGTCATGCTTCCACCTATCAGAAACCAACAGCACAGTCTGATGGTGATGGGATGTTTCACTTACACAGGTGCAAGCACTCAGATGAGAGATCTTCTCACCTTATTAATGAAAATGCCCTCTGAGCTCTGTCTGCTGTAGGGAGGAGTGGCGGAGTCTCGTGGGGAGGCGCGGGGAGAGGACGCTGCTGAGGAGCGAGAGGACAGAGAGCCCATCTCAATCGCCCTCTCCTCCGTGCACGGCAGACTGTGAAACTTCAGGAACTCTTCGGTGACCCGGTCCACCACCAGCAGCCTGGTGCGGTGCTCCACCTCCAGGATCCTCTGCACAACCTGAGAGACACACAGAACGTAACACTCACTAAAACATACCACAAAGTACCATGCTATTACCATGCGATTTTGGAACATGGTACAATATAAATTTTGCAAACAAAAGCAAAGTTTATCGGAATGAAAACTTTTTTTTGCGTGAATGCAAATAATTTTTTTAATTTATTGGGGAACGCAAACCAATTTGCGCAAAAATGCAAAATTTATTGGGGGAATGCAAAAGTTTTGTGAACAAATGCAAATTCTGAATATAAAAGTTTTGCATGTGAAATCAAAGTTTATCAGGGGAACTCAAAACTTTTGCAAATGAACAAAAAGTTTATCAGTGAAAACAAAAGTTTTGCACATGAAAGAAAAGTTTATAAGGGGAATGTAAAACTTTTGCACACAAAGAAAGTTTATCTGGGGAATGAAAAAGTTTTGCACACAAACAAAGTTTATCGGGGGAATTCAAAAGTTTTGCACATGAACGTAAAGTTTTATCAGTGGAACGCAAACATTTTGGATGTGAACGAAAAGTTTATCAGGGGAACGCAAAATTTTTGGACGTAAACAAAAATTTTATCAGGGGATCACAAAATCTTTGGACGTGAACAAAAAGTTTATCAGGGGAACGCAAATTTTGGGACGTGAATGAAAAGTTTATTGCGGAATGCAAAAGTTTTGCATGCAAAGTTTACCAGGGGAACGCAAAAGATTTGCACATGAATGAAAAGTTTATCAGGGGAATGCAAAAGTTTTGCGCTTGAACCAAAAGTTTATCAGGGGGACGCAAACGTTTTCAAGCGCGATCATGCAAAGATTAACGGGGGAATGCAGAAGTTTTGGATGTGTACACAAAGTTTGGCAAGAAAACACAAAAGTTTTGAGTTTAAATGTAGAGTTTCTCTGGGAAACACAAAGGCATTGAAATATATTTTTTCCTCACTTTTATACCATCACCACGTCCCTTTAGAAACTCCTTACCATATAAATGTCATAGTATGAATATGTCATTCAGCATGGTATTGGCATTTTATATATTTACTGTACTATGGTAATACAGTAAGCTACTTTTATATAAAAATGTTTTAAGGTGGCATTAGACACTACAGTAAAAAGTAAACTTATTGCACCGTTTTAAGAGGCCCCATGTCCATTTATTATGGTTTTACAATAGTAACTATGGTAAACTGTGGTTTCCACTGTAAGTGTTAGTAAGGGTGGAGGGGAAAGTTTCGTAGTGTAGCCAAGCCAATAGGAGGCGCTGTTGTACCTATGATAGTAGGCAGGATTCCCTTTAAATACGCACTTCCGATCAGTAGACGAGCTGTGTTTCAATTATTTGGCGTGCAGGTGGTTGGCTGTCGCTGGAAAAACAATCTCTGATGTCTTAAATTCTCATGCTGGGTATCTTGGGCTGGATGAGTGGCAGACGCTGAACGGGCAGCACAGCATACTGCATGTGAGCGTTGACGATCTACGAGTTGTTTTGGTCCAGCTCAATTGATCACTGTTTTCCCTTCCTTGAAACTGTATTTTTTGTTTTTGTGAGTTGTCTATTTTGTTTCTTTTTACTTTTGTTGTTGGCCCATGACTATTGTTTATTGTTTGGTCTGTTTATTCTATATGCCAACTAGGCCATTACTGGCAGCTTTACTCATTGTAACTATATAGGGAGGTTTAGTATATTCACCATCACTCACATGTGTGCTGTGGTTTGGTATTTCATGCTTTGAGGTGTTATTTATGACATGATTTGAAGCGAAACTACTTGATTACTTGGTTAATAAAATTGAAACTGTGTTTATAGTAATTTTGTATTAAGGATATTCATTCGTTTGAATAGCCGTGTGGGGAAAACCCTCTACATGGCCTGGGATCTCCTACCCAAATAAAATCGGAGTGGCGTAGTCAAGAATAGTGAATAAGAGTACTTGTTGTATCTCATCACATTTGCCACAGTCGGCAGGATTACCCTTAACAGCTTTTATTACTATTTCTTTTTGTTGTTTTTTTGTTGTCTGGGCCTTTTTTTGTGTATGTGGGTAGTTTTATTTTTGTTTTGGAAGGTGGGAAAACAGTGGTCAAGGATTGTAGAGATCAATCATCGTGGTCAAGCCAGAAGATAACAACGCTATCCATCTAGTTTTTTTTAATCAGGGTTCATCCTCTGTTCCTATGGGTGTTCCCCTGGCAGGGGAACAGCAGTCCCTTGCTGCAAGTGTTGGTGCCACAAGATGTCCTCCAGTACCCAGTCCCATGGGGACTATAGAACGTTACGTTTATGTACCAAGAGAGCGCAAGTGCTCTAGGTTTTCTGGGCAATTATCCCAAGACTCTTTGACAGTCGAAGAGGCCCGACGCCATCTGTCTATGCACCCAATGTCATGTGCTGAGCAGACTTTGGCCATTTTTGATTTGCTGGATGGTGAAGCTAGGACAGAGGTTAGGTTTCGTCCAGTCTTTGAACAAGATGACCCTGAGAAGATATTTAATATACTTATTAGTGTTTATGGGTGCTCTGTCTTATATTAGTCTTCAGAAGCAGTTCTTCCAGCGACGACAACTTGAAGGTGAGTCATTGAGAGAGTATTCTCATGCTCTCATGTCCTTTATGGATGTGATTAAACGTAAAGATCCAGAGTGTTTTGCAAATCCTGATAACTATGCGAGATCAATTTATAGAGTTTGTGAGAGATGGTATGCTTCGACGCGAATTGCAGCGGCATGTTAGACTAGATCCTACTCTTAGTTTCCTAGATGCCGACAGGAAGCCTTGAGTTGGATGGAGGAAGGTGAAAACCCCTGTATACAGCGACCTCATGCACAGTCTTGTAGCATCACTAATGTTACAGACCTCTCAGCGCAGTCTAATGCTATTTTAAGTAAGCCCTCAGATGAGTTGACTGAAGTCAAAGAAAGTCTTCGTAAACAGCAGGCTCAGTTAGATACTATTCTCAAGAGTTTAGAGTCCTCTGTTCCTCAAGCTGTTTCAGGATCCTTCTTGTCACCAGCTCCTTCTGTTCCAAGGTTTGGGAATCGTAGCCAACATTATCTCTATCATCCAGATGGTAGACCTATATGCTTGCATTGTAATCAACCTGGTCATATTGCAAGATTTTGTAAAGCTGAATTAGGTACGACGTCGAGGGTAGCTGGAGGGCCTAGGTCTTCTACTCAGTCATCGGAAAACTAGTGGCCCCTGGCAGCACTGCCCATGTGCCAGGTGGGGAACCCTTGGGCAACCCCTCTGTTGATGAGCTTCGACTTCTAGGTAAATGTCCAACAGTAGAGATTACTATTGGTGGGGTAACTGTGGCATGCTTGCTGGACACAGGATCTATGGTGACTACGGTTACCCAGCAATTTTATGAGCAATATGTGCAACCTCAATTCCAGTTTCAGTTGCAACCGTATCAGTGACTTAAGCTTAAAGTAGCCAGCGGCCTTGATATTCCTTATTTGGGGTATTTAGAAACAACAATAGGCATACTCGGTAAGACTTTGCCCAAGATGGGCATTCTAGTGGTGAAAAACCCTTCTGATCCTGCTATCCAGTCGAGGAGAGAACAGGTGCCTGGATTATTGGGAATGAATGTTATTAGTAGTTGTTACCAAGAATTGTTTTCGGAGCATGGGGCTAGGTTGTTTGATTCTCCTTCTATTCAACATTCAGGGAAAGTTTGGAAGAGAGCCTTTTCTGAGTGCCAACTCTGGGAACGTACTCTAGAAACTGGGTATGTAGGTCCGGCTCGGGTTCAGAGGAGTCCGGCTGTGCGAGTGCCAGCAGGTACCATGAAGTTGGTTCCGGCCACTTGCCATCAGGGCTTGGGGACTACATTTAATGCTTGTTTTTTGGAACCAGTATCATTTGTAGAAGGCCGATTGCCTGGGGACCTTCTAGTTCCATCTGCCTGTCTGTCAGTTAACTGTGGGGTGGTGAATGTGCCATTTATTAATGTGGGGAGTCAAGATCTTTGGCTTTGGGCAAAAACTGTACTGGGAGAGCTACATATTGTTCAGTCATCTGTGGTAACATCTTCCGTTCAGTTTAATGTACAGAATGATGAGTCGGAGACGGTAGTGCTGATACAAGCGGTTGGGGTAGAGAGTAGTTCCCAGTTTGATTACTCTCAGCTTACGTGGCCTACCTTGTCGAGTCAGGAATATCAACAAGCCCAGATATTACTTCAGAAATATGCTAGCGTATTTAGTCATGGTGATGGAGACCTGGGTTGTACTGATTTACTCCAGCATACTATTCCATTAGTAGACGATGTACCAGTACGTCAGCGGTACCGTCGTCTGCCCCCTTCTCAGTATGATCTGGTTAAGACTCATATTCGAGAATTGGTTGAACAGGGTATTGTTGAACCCAGTTGTAGCCCATATGCCGCACCCATCGTGGTGGTTCAAAAAAAGGATGGTTCTATTCGGTTATGTGTAGATTATCGGCAACTTAACACCAAAACTCACAAGGATGCTTTTCCCTTGCCACGAATAGAGGAGACCTTGGATGCGCTTAGTGGGGCCAAATGGTTTAGCACACTGTATCTGGCAAGTGGTTATAATCAGGTTTCAGTAGCCCCTCAAGATAGGGAAAAGACGCCTTTTTGCACACGCTTTGGGCTATTTGAGTTCAAACGTATGCCCTTTGGGTTATGCAATGTGCCAAGTACTTTCCAACGTCTCATGGAACGCATTTTCGATGATCAGAGCCTTCATGCTCTATTGTCATATCTAGATGATATTGTAATCTTTTCCAGTACTTTTGGCCAACATCTTGAACGGTTGGAGATGGTGCTGAGTCGGCTCCAGACCCACAACTTGAAAGTAAAACTGAAGAAATGTCACTTTTTCCAAACAGCGGTGACATACCTAGGCCATGTGATATCAGCTGCCGGGGTGGCAACTGACCCAGAAAAGATCCGTGCTGTTGTTGAATGGGGCAGGCCTAACTCTGTTAGAGAGTTGCGGTCATTTCTTGGATTTGCATCATACTATCGTCAGTTTGTGGAGAATTTTGCTAGATTAGCAGCTCCCCCGCATAAATTAGTTGGGACTTTACAGGGCACTTGGAAGCGGGGTGCAACCACTAAACAGGGTTCTTTTGAACAACATTGGGATGATAGCTGTGAAAAGGCATTTAATGATTTAAAAGAATGGCTCATTCAGGCTCCTGTTTTGGGGTATGCCGACTTCTCTTGTCCTTTTATTCTAGAGACGGATGCGAACCATTTAGGTTTGGGGGCAGTGTTATCACAAGAACATGGGGGGCTGCAAATCGAAATGCAGATGCACTGTCCAGGCTCCCCTCGCATTCTGATCAATCTGCAGTTGTATTATCAGGTATTACGGTTCCTCAGTCCATTGCAGTGCAAGAGAGACCACCTGGGTTTGGCCCCTAGGTGGCAGAATCTTTAACAGTGGATGCTGTTCCGGTTTGTAGTAAGGCAGACTTGAGAGCTTTGCAGGCTGCAGACCCATGTATTCAGGCCTTTCGCCAATTCTGGGTGCAGGGGCAGCAACCAACAGTTGCTGATTTGAAAAACATGTCGAGGGAAGTTCAACAGTTGGTAAAAAAGTGGCCCCGAGTTCTGTATAGAACAGTGCAAATACCTCCTTCTAGAGAGTTGGTGTGGCAATTGTTGCTGTCTAAGGGCCTTCAGGTTGAGGTGCTTACAAGCCTCCATGATAACCACGGTCACCAAGGGGTGAAGAGTACCACAGATCTCTTTCGCCAAAGGTGTTATGAGCTTAACATGTGGCAAGATATAAAAAAAATGGCGTACTGGGTGTGAACGCTGTATTGTTGCCAAGGCATCGCAACCTAAGTTGAGGACATTATTGGGGAGTTTATTGGCTAGTAGACCTTTAGAAATCATTGCAACTGATTTCACTGTTTTGGATAAAGCTAGTAATGGGCAGGAAAATGTTTTGGTTGTGACAGACGTTTTCTCTAAATTTACACAAGCTTATCCTACACCTGATCAAAGGGCAAACACAGTGGCTAAGATTTTGACAGAGAAGTGGTTCTATATTTATGGGGTGCCAAAAAGGATTTACTCTGACCAGGGACGTAGCTGTGAAGGGGAATTGCTGAGGCGTTTGTGTGAATTGTATGGTATTGCCAAAAGTAAAAAAAACCCATACCATCCTGAGGGTAACGGTCAATGTGAAAGATTTAACCGGACATTACATGATTTGCTTCGCACATTGCCACCCAAGCAGAAACGAAAGGCCGCAATTGCTGCCACAGCTGCTCTTTGAATACAATACAACGGTACACCAGTCAACTCAACATTCCCCCTATGAGCTGATGTTTGGGCAGAAGCCCAAATTGCCGGTTGACCATCTGCTTGGTAGTTGTGTTGAAATGGAGGAATGTACCCCATCAGATTGGGTGGCTCAGCATCAAGAGCATTTCACTTCTGTTTATACCAGTGCCCGAAAACACTTGGAGAGTGCGGCAGAGCGCCGTAGGGTTGGTTTCTCTGAGGTAACTCCTATAATGTCCTCTGGCACGTTAGTATATTGTAGAAACCATTTTCATGGCCGCCACAAGATCCAGGATGTCTGGAGTTGAAATTGTGACATGTACCGATCAAGTGGGGATGTTGTATAAGATAAGACCCCAGTGACCCCAGTGAGGTTGTTCATCGTTCACACCTTAAGTTGTCTCCCCGGGGTACAGATAGGCTTGGTCAACCCATTAGAAGCGATTCAGGTATCTCTCTTAGTCCGGGTAGGGAACTGAGGTCGGAGGATTCAGAAGTGGGAATTCATCCACAAATAGTTGTGGTTCATACCGGGGTGGGTGCCCAAGCTGATTCTAGTCCTGGAGTTACCAGCCAGGGGGTTAGTTTGGTGGGGATAATAAGTGATTGTCCCCCCATTAGCCGTATAAGAGAGCCCATGGGTGTGCAATCCCAAGGGTCAATCCAAGAACAGGAGTCGGGTTGGTTACTAATATAGAGCTTCTTTTAGACCAGCCAGTTGGCCAGTCAGAATTGACTAGTTCCCCTCTTAGGCGTTCTACTCGTAAGACAGCAGGCCAACACCCAAATCCTTTTCACCTTCCTCAGTCCATAGCACAAAATGGGTCTATTAGTATAGCGGAGGTTAGTGCCCTTACTACCCTTTTTAGACCTAAGTTAGGTTGCTCACCGGGACGGCGATCATTAATTAAAAAGCAGGGGTGTATGTAGCCAAGCCAATAGGAGGCGCTTTTGTACCTATGATAGTAGGCAGGATTCTCTTTAAATACGCACTTTCGATCAGTAGACGAGCTGCGTTTCAATTATTTGGCGTGCAGGTGGTTGGCTGTCGCTGGAAGAACAATCTCTGATGTCTTAAATTCTCATGCTGGGTATCTTGGGCTGGATGAGTGGCAGACGCTGAACGGGCAGCACAGCATACTGCATGTGAGCGTTGACGATCTACGAGTTGTTTTGGTCCAGCTCAATTGATCACTGATTTCCTTTCCTTGAAACTGTATTTTTTGTTTTTGTGAGTTGTCGATTTTGTTTCTTTTTACTTTTGTTGTTGGCCCATGACTATTGTTTATTGTTTGGTCTGTTTATTCTATATGCCAACTAGGCCATTACTGGCAGCTTTACTCATTGTAACTATATAGGGAGGAAGTATATTCACCATCACTCACATGTGTGCTGTGGTTTGGTATTTCATGCTTTGAGGTGTTATGTATGAAAATTGAAGTTTTTTGGGGGGGGGGGGGGGGGGGGGGGGGGGGGGGTTATTGTATTAATCAATTTTTTTTTTTTTTTTGGTGTTAATTTCATTTTTATTTTCTTTGAGATTGATATATTATCCTCTGCAGTTATTTGTGTTTCCATCTTGCATGAGTAAATTGAGCCAGTTTTGAAGCGAAACTACTTGGTTAATAAAATTGAAACTGTGTTTATAGTAATTTTGCATTAAGGATATTCATTCATTTGAATAGCCGTGTGGGGAAAACCCTCTACATGGCTTGGGATCTCCCACCCAAATAAAATCGGAGTGGCGTAGTCAAGAATAGTGAATAAGAGTGCTTGGTGTATCTCATTACAGCAGGTTTCGCAGAGGCGTGACTACAGTGTTTTCTTAACATCAACACACAATGATACAATCTTAAACAAATATACATTAACGCTGTCACCTCAGTGTGGAATATAACACACTGGCTGCGTCTCAAAACATAGTGAGATCCCTATTTAGACAGCTCTGCGCGTTTTTGGAACTTTCGTGCGCGTTTGGAACGTTCAAAGGGATCAATATGATTCCCAAAAAATGCTGTCTAGGTAGGCAGTTCACTAGGTTGTGAGACACATCCCTGTCTGTGTCTCAGGTGAAGTGGTCCAACAGGTTCTCCTCCTCTCTCGTTACCTGCTGATGCGTCTCTCCCTCCACGTTCTCCCCGTTCACCTCCACCACGCGGTCGCCAGACCTGAGACCGGACAGGTCCGCGGGGGAGCCCGGCTCGATCTTGCGGATGAACTGCGCTCCTCGGTTGCGTTCCCCGTGCAGATGAAATCCGTAGCCACGATCTCCTTTAGTCAAATAACAGAGCCGCGGACGCAGCTCCCGCTCCAGAATCTCCTTCTCCAGAGTGTTCGCCATATCCAACTGCAGTCGCGTTCAATCACAGCATAAACATAGGCTGGTCTATTATATCATGAGTTTTATTAAAGTTTTTGAGGATGCATTATTCCGCATGCTGAGTCTGCAGGCGTTGTTTCTTAGTCATTTAACAATAAGAGCATAAACGTAATGTAACATCCAAACGGTACGATTATTATTTTTTTCACTAATTCAGTATTAAAAAAATGTGATATAGGCCTATTAATAAATATATAAAAAACAAATAAACAAGCTAAATAATGCCCAAATAAACGCTTTAATCGCAAACTTTAGCGCCTACCTACGTAAAAGTGTCCGATCCGTTTGTTTTAAAGAATCCCGCATGTTACAAAAATGTTTACTTCAATTTCTGTTAAAACAGATCTTTACTCGAGTGTGTCTTCCACCAAATGACCCTCTTCATCCCACTAACAGTCCAGTAAGTTTAGCAGCCGTTCCTCCAGCTCAGCTTCCGTCGGTCACGCATCCCACAAGCGTTCTTTCTCACTGATTATTCCTCTTATAATCTATAATATTCCAATCCATCAGTAATGGTGTGTCTCTGAGTTCAGTATCTGAGCATGGAACGCATCAGAGTGCGAGAACAGGTGGAAGAAGATGAGACCAGTGAGCGGAGGAACTGTGAAGTGTGTGTGTGTGTGTGTGTGTGAGAGAGAGAGAGGATTGGAGAGATCAGATGTTGGATAAGTCAAAGATATCCACGCGGAACTCTTCCTCTTCACGTGTGTTTTATGGACAGATCTGGGATCAGCTCATCTAAACCCGCACTGATTCAATAACACAAACACAACTGATGATCGACTATGTAAATGTATGTATATATATATATATATATATATATATATATATATATCATCCACTGCATTTAAAACAGGCCAGATCGCCCACACGCTCAACTGCAAATCTGCAAGACACTAAAGCACAACAATTAAACCATTCAGCTGGAAAACAGTAAAAATACAATGAATACAATTAATGCTAAATGTACTGTGAAGTAAATAATTTTTTTTTGTCCGTTCTGCCCTCTAGTGTTGACAAAAACAGCTCAGGATTGAATTAAATAAAGGCTGCTCTTAAAATGAAACAGCATGAGAATACTGCCTAGAAAAAACTATTAATCCCCAAAAATATTAAGCAGCAAAAACTGCTGATAAAAATCAGAAATGTTTCTTGAGAAGCAAATCAGCATATTAGAATGATTTCTGAAGGATCACATGACACTGAAGTATTATACATCCCTGTTATGGGATGTATAATACTGTTAGTATTATACATCCCTATATATATATATATATATATATATATATAGGGATGTATAATATATATACATATATAATATATATATATAATATACACTGGAAATTTTTATACATGGGTTCCTTCCATAAAAGAATATTTGTACATTATATATTGTAGAAATGGAAGTTGTATACTGTTCTGAACAATGTCATTTAATGTAAAACTAATACAAAACACTAACAGTTTTATATTTTCCATTTTAGTTACAATTTATTTGATAGAAAACCTACAGAACGAATCAATGTGATGTTTGTTTTGCATTTACACAGTACTTTGTTGAAACAGAATCTAAGCCTCTGCTGTCCTCTGTGTCTGGTGTGAAGACAGAGGTCTGTCCTGTTGTGCTCCTGCTCTCCCTTTCCTCCTGTTTCTCTTTCTGAGGACAGATGGAGCGTCTTTTTCTGATGTCGGCTGTTCTTGTAGCTGGTTTCGTAGCACTTCCTGTTTGGCTGTGTTCTTCCTCCTCTGAGATGGGGATGCATCTGCTGGCTCTTCTTTGACCTGTCTTGTTGGCGATGCTAGTTTGTCATCGGGGCTGTTACTGGCAGGTTTTGCTGGGCTGGATTTGAGCTTCTTGTTGGGAGACGATCGGTGTGCGGAGGGACAGGTGTGCTGATTGAGACACACGGAGCACAGCGGAGCAACAGGTAAACACACCTGCTGCCCGAAGCCAACCAGCAACCAGTTGATCTCACTCCACAGATCTCTGCGAGAGAAGGGAAGACAGATTAAAATGGTGCTTCAGTGAAATTGTTGTGATGTTATCTTGTAGAGATGAATGTTAGCAACAACAGGACCGAAAATAGAGGTTACCGTGGCAACCACTCCTCGAGCGCTCTCCGTGTCTCCTCTGGTGTCTTGGTCTCCTTCTTGGTCCATCTGAGTCTGTTTGAGATTCGGTGAACGTGGGTGTCCACACCTACACACACACACACATTAACAATAGCACTTAAAGTGATAGTTCATCCAAAAGTGAAAATTTGCTGTTAATTTACTCACCCTCAGACCATCCAAGATTTAAGTTAGCTTTTTCTTGGGGGGGGGGGGGGGGGGGGGGGGGGGTCTTGATGATAATATGTCTCTTGATGATAATATGAGGTCTTATGAAGTGAAATGATCGATCTGTGCAAGAACCTGAACATTATTTGTAACATTTTTACCTGTAATCCAGAGTCCAGGTGAAATGGTTCAGAGTAATGATGAACAAATCATTCTTTTGAACCGGTTCTTTTTAGTGAACTGAATGAACCAGTTCAGAAAATTGGAATAAATCATCTGAAACTTTTCGAGGCTCGAGCATCACAGATCTACAAGTTACTCAAACAAAACTCACAGTGGAATGAATGAATGGGCAAAATGAAAATTTTTATGGTTTCTCATAGCTTATATAAAAAGGTGAGTATATTAAGACTAGTTTATTCACTTTATATGCTTTAGACATGTAAAACATCCAGGTTTCACATCATTATTGGGTGCTTTAATAATAATATAATTGTGTATACATTACATCGTTGTGTGATTACATAAACAAACTGGTGAATCAGTTATTTGAACCAGAAACGAACTGTCTGAAAGAACCGGATCGTAGAAAACAATCGCATTTCCCTGTTTGCCTGAGGCTCTGGATTGCACTGATGGATCGTTTCACTTCATAAGACCTCAATATATCGTCAGGAGCCGCGGGTATTCATTTTGTGCTTCTTGATATGCTTTTTTAAAAAACTGGAAGCTGCTGACTTGCATTTAATTAATCACAAGGACCACAGTTTCAGCTAAAAATCTTCTTTACTGTTCTACTCAAGAAAAAAAAAATCATCTACATCTTGGATGGCTTGAGGGTGAGTAAATTAACAACAAATTTTCATTTTTGGGTGAACTATCCCTTTAAGGTAAAGACAAGAATATAAATACAGCATCTAAAGCTCAAACATGAGAAATGATCAAGATAAACTTTAAATTTTGACTTTAAAGTAGAGTTTAAAGTAAGATTTGACATTTTTAGGAATGTAGGATGTTGCTATGGTGTTCTAATCTAGAATGTTGGTTGCAAGAATGTTCTTTGATTTTTCACCAAATCTGTATGTCTGACTGGGTAGAAAAATGATAGCAATATGATTCAGATCAGAACAGACAGCAATTTAACTTCCGCCTTACCGATGCCTGACACCCGGTTCCAGGCGATGTCCATGGCCAGGTGGGCCATCTTAGGGCCGACGCCCGGCAGACGCATCAGACCCTCCACCGTGTCAGGAATGTCTCCGCCGAACTCCTGCTGGATCAGAGCCGTGGCCTGTTTGATGTACTTCACCTTTGTCTGAGAACAAGTTTGTGAGTTTTTGATTGTTGAAATCTGTTGCTCTGATTATATTTACATGTATTTGGACTCATACGTCATTTACCCTCCAGAAGCCCACGGGGTAGATGAGTTTACCCAGAGTCTCATCATCCATCTTGAGTACGGCGTCCACGCTGAGTCCATGCTCACGTAATCTCTGCATAGCGCCGGCGGTCACATGATCTTTCGTTTGACTGGACAGCATTAAGGAGATCAGCACCTGGTAACGACGCACCTGAGAAAAGAACCGAGAATTTTGATTGGCTGTCGGTCACCTCAGGTGATTTGCAATTGGTTCTCGCTCACCTCAGGTGGGGCCTCGGAGTCGTAGCATTTATCCGCTCCCATTTGGTCCACGGGAGCGTCCCGTTTGCTCCTCATCTCCCTGATGAATGACAGCTGTGTTCTCCAATCACGCGGCTCCCAGCGCTCCCTCTTCAGCTCCGCCCCTTCCTCCTCCTCATACTCTACCTTCACACGGCCCCGCCTTGGTTTTCTAGGTGACGTCAGAGGGGCTTGATCTGCTTCTTCTTTCACTTTTGTGGTTGAGTTATCGCAACTTGACAAAGTCTCTGTACAACATAAAATACTATTAAATAGTAATAATAATAATATTTAAAAAAAAAACATACATTATATGAAAATAAAAATATATAATAATAGAAAATGATTAGAAATTATATAAAACTACATAAAATATTTTTGAATAAATGTAGTTTCACCTGTGTAGTTCGCCTCACCTGCAGGAGTTTCTGCATGTGTCTGCAGTGGAGCAACTGAAATACTGTGTTCGTGAACTTCTGCTTTCACTTTTGGAGGACCATCTTCTGATCTGAGCCCTTGAGCCATTCTGGATCTCAATCTACGAACTCCTCCTTTATTTACATCACTTTTCACCATAGTTTCAGTTGCACAAGTGTCTAATACAGCTTTTGATTCGGTGAAATATGGAGAGTTCATTCTTACAGTCAAACGATTGAATAGATAAACACATAAATTCCGGACTGGCGCCAACATTAGATGACATTACCTGACTTAATGTCACAAATATAACCTCAGTTTTTGCTAAAAAACAAACCTCCTGGACTTGGACACAACATCCCTATCCATGCTGTTGATACCGATGTCCGACTCCTGAATGAATCATTCTTTTGAGCCGGATCTTTTCAATGAATTGTCTGAATCGCAGTGAACGGATCCGAGTGGATTTTTACGGAGCCTGCGTCCCAATGTGCATACTATCCATTCTAAATTCTATGTGACATTAGTAATTTTCAATACTATTTAGGGCAGACAGGGTGAATAGTATGCACATTGGGACGCAGGGTCTATGACGAATCACTGAATCGATTGCTTGAACGGGTTCATCCAAATCGAACTGTTTGAAAGAACCGATTCGCGGAAAGAACCGATTCAAACTCGTCAGTTTCATAAGCGATTATCGTGTGTAGTTTCTGAACACTGCCAGCGCTTGTAAAGTGAACGTGTGCTCGCGGCTCTCAGAACTACAATTCCCTGCAGTAGTGGTCACGTGACGTGTTTTTGTAGGAAGTGCATGCCCGTGTGTTAAGCATGATTTCCGGGGGGCAGTAACGGGGGGCTGGTGAGAGCAGGGGCACTTCTGTTGGCTGAGACGCTGCGTGACAAATAAATGCATAAATCGGGTGCGATTCTGTTCTATCGTTTAGTTATATGTTCTCGATATCATCCCACCTCCTTCATCCGCAGACGGTAAATAACAGTGTGTTTGTTTGTTGCATTGGCATGTTGTTTGTGGATTGATACTTGTTTATTTATTTATTTTGTCTTGTTTATTTGACCACATCGGAGATTTGCGTGTATTTACACGGTTTATGTGCCGTGTTCATTTTCAGGTAACTTTTATTGTCTCGGTCACAGTCAATTGGTGCATTTTTAAATGCAGGCTTTTTTGTGCATGGGCTGAACTGAACTGGACTGGACTGTCACGAGGTGTTAGACGTTTGACTTCTGTGCATTGTTTTCCTGCCATGTTTTCATGTCAAAAGAGGCAATATATCAGTGAAATGGATTGTTATTTATGCTACAAATGAGTTATGGTTTAGTAGAAGTGTTTTGAGGTCTTGAGGAGCTGAAGTCCTCAAATCTCCTGAGGTCCAGTGTCCTAGAAATGACATGCCACAGAGAGACCCCAAAATTACATATGAAAGACTGTTTAAAGGAGTAGTTGTCAATCTTTTCTGATGCAGGGACCCACTACCATACATTAAGGGGCCCTGGGCCCCTCAATATATGTGTAATCTTTCTTTAATTCCGTGAGAAATATTAAAACATTAATTCATATTCTCTTAGGCTGTCATCATAATAAAAAAAGACATTTGTAGGTACAATATTCAAAATAGAATAAATAGAATATTTTAAAACATACTGAATTTATGATTTATTTGTAATTTTTTAAGATACATAAAAAAAGCAGAAAAAACAGGGATAGGGGAAAAAGGTTTGAAAAAAAAAGAAAGAAGAAGAAAAAAAACAGTAAGCTTATAATAAAAATAATAGAAGAATATTTTAAAAAATGTGAAAAATATAGTGAGCAGAATTTAAATAATTATTAAATTAATTTTAAATGTATATTATTTTAGATAATTCTAAAATTATTTTAATTCTAGATATAAAAATATAAAATAATAGAAATAAAAAAATATATATTTAAAATATTTTTTTACATTTTTTTTTTTTTTTTAGTTTATATATCAGCCTACAGACCCTCTTTTGTGTGTGTTTTTTTTTTTTTTAAAAGTCCAGCTCCAGAAGGTTTGAAGTATCTCATTCCCTCATTCAGGGTCTCTTGCAGGAGTGAAGATGAATAAACAGCCCAGTAAAGAGTCTCTGCGGGACCGAGTCAAGGGGATCTTTGGCCTCGGTCCGACTCGGCCCCACAGCAAACAGACCGAGAGCAAACCGTCAGAGTTCATCATCACGCTGGACATCCTGATGGTCAGAAACACTCCAATAATCATTCAAACCATCTACACTTCTCCACGACCTTGTGTTTCTCATATATTCTCTCTTTCTATCATTCAGGAACTCACTCCAGAGTATGGCCTCCACCACCGGATCAGAGTCATCAACCACGTGTGCGAACTCGCCAAATCCAAGAAGTTTGAGGAGGTGAGGAGCATCTGCCTGCTCATATATGTGACCCGGACCACAAAACCAGTCATAAGGCTCAATTTTCTGAAATTGAGATTTATACATCATCTAAAAGTTGAATAAATAAGCTTTCCATTGATGTATGGTTTGTTAGGATAGCAAAATATGGAATCCGAGGGTGCAAAAAAATCAAAATATTGAGAAAATCGCCTTTAAAGTTGTCCAAATGAAGTTCTTAGCAATGCATATTACTAATCAAAAATGAATTTTTGATATATTTACGGTAGAAAATTTACAAAATGGAACATGATCTTTACTTAATATCCTAATCAATTTTGGCATAAAAGAAAAATTGATCATTTCGACCCTTACAATGTATTGTTGGCTATTGTTACAAATATACCCGTGCTAGTTTTGTGCTCCAGGGTCACATATGTGCAGATGAGCAGCTCTACAGTGTGTTGTGTGTGTTTCAGCATGCGGTGGAGGCCGTGTGGAAGGCCGTGGAGGACATGATGCATCCTGAGCAGCCGCCTGAAGCCCGTCATGCAGTGCTGGTGCTGCTGAGAGCCATTATACAGGGACAGGTGCACATTTTGAACTCCTTACGAACCACAGTGCAGTGTGGCGGCAAACACCACTCATGCTTTTCTCCTGATCTTCTTGTGCAGGGTGAGCGCTTGGGTCCGCTCAGAGCGTACTTCTTCAAGATCATTCTGGACTATCAGCCCTCTAATGAAGATCTGGCCGAGAGACTGGAGGTGTTCAAGGCCCTCAC
Organism: Spinibarbus caldwelli; assembly: GCA_039654775.1. Taxonomy (NCBI): domain Eukaryota; kingdom Metazoa; phylum Chordata; class Actinopteri; order Cypriniformes; family Cyprinidae; genus Spinibarbus; species Spinibarbus caldwelli. The sequence continues at coordinate 36,529,216 of CM077224.1, forward strand.
GGAGAACGGGAAAGACATCACCTACCTAGAGGAGGAGATTGGTACGGTTCACACGTGCTTTGATTCATCCTGGTGTTCTTAAAGAGATAGTACACCTAAAAAGGGAAATTCTGTCATCATTTACTCACCCTCATGTCATTCCAAACCTATATGAGTTTCTCTCTTTCCTAAGCACAAAATAATACATTTTGAAGAATGTTAAGAAACAAACAGTTGTCGGTAGCCATTGACTTCCATAGTATGGAAAAATACTATGGAAGTCAATGGCTACCGGCAACTGTTTGGTTTTCAGCATTCTTCAAAATATCTTCTTTTGTGTTCAGGAGAAGAAAGAAACTCATTTACTCACCTGTATGACTTTCTTTCTTCAAGAAGATATTTAACAGATGTTTGAGCTGCTGTTTTCTATGTATAAATGGTTTGTGTAGCATCATATGCAGATTGTAATACGTGTTTGTATGTGTTTTCTCTCTCAGCTCGGTTTGTTCTGCTGTGGATGGACATCGGTCTGTCATCAGATTTCTTGCATGTCCTCGTGAACTTGGTCAAATTCAACTCCTGCTACCTGGATGAGAACGTCTCCCTCATGGTCCAGTAAGAAAACACACTCACATTTCCTATTACCTTTTGAAAGCTTCTGCTTGAGTGCTTGAATTTTGACTTGTAGACAGATATACACTGCAGTTCAGAAGTATGGGGTCTGTTTTTGGATTGTGTTTTTTGAAAGAATTAATACTTTTATTCAGCAATGATGCATTAAATTGATCAAAAGTGTCAGTAAAGACATTTATAATGTTACAAAAGATTTCTATTTCAAATAAATGCTGTTCATTTGAACTTTCCATTCATCAAAGAATCTTGAGAAAGTGTATCACAATTTTCACAAAAATATGAAGCAGCACAACTGTTTTTAACATTGATAATAATAGAAATGTTTCTTGAGAGGCAAATCAGCATATTAGAATGATTTCTGAAGGTTCATGTGACACTGAAGACAGCTTTGATCACTGGAATCAATTACATTTTAAAGTATTCTGATTTAGAATAATATGTAATATTATTGTAATGTAATAATATTACTGGCTTACTGTATTTTTAATGAAATTAATGCAGCCTCCATGAGCATAAGAGACTTCTTTCAAAGACAAAACCTTACTGACCTCAAACTTTTGAATGCTGGTGTAAATTTGTTTCTGTATGAATTTCTTTGGAATTTTTATATATATTTTTTTTGATTTGGTCAAAATAATAAAAGAAAAGCATATATAAGAGAGTTTTCACATGCACTAACTTCATTGATTTGTTTCTCACAGGAAAATCTGCCTCCTGTGTAACCGGACGACTTCCTCCACAGATATTGAGGTAAAAAAATTGACGTTTGGCTCAGTCTTTCAGGATTATGTTAAAAGCAGTGATAGCTGAATCTGCTGTGTGTGTGTGTGTAGGTTGCTCTGCAGGTGTTAGACGCTGTGGTGTGTTATAACTGCCTGCCCTCCGACTCTCTGACGGTGTTCATCATCACACTGTGCCGAACGGTTAACGTGAAGGAGTTCTGTGAATCCTGCTGGAAGGTATTCAGTCGAGTTGAATATATCACATTTATGGTGCAGTTCAGAAGCATGTTTTGACTTCTCTGTTGTGGTTTTTGCCTGGTTGTGTCTCTAGTTGATGCGTAAAGTGCTGGGAACTCACCTGGGTCACAGTGCCATATACACCATGTGCCGTATCATGGAAGAGAGGTACACACTGACTTACAGGGACAAAAGACAGATTTGTGATTGGTTAGAGAGTCAATAGGCTATAAATATAATAATAATAATAATAATAATAACAGTACTTATATACTTGAAAAAAATAAAAATATTTTTTAATATTTAACCTATTATATAAGGTAGATTTTCACTAGCATTTCTTTTGCTAATAAAAATCTGCCTTTATTTAAAAGGTTAAATATTAATATAATAAAAATGGTATTAATATTTAACCGTTTAAACAAAGGCAAATTTTTTATTAGCATATTTATTTGCTTTAGTATTGAAATTAGGATTGAGAGTCATTGATGTTGGTATGAACTGCTGAATTATTGTGATGTTGACAGATCTAGTGTTCTCAGTAGTGTGTGTGTGTGTGTGTGTGTGTGTCTGGTGTAGGGTATACAGTGAGGACGCCGCTCTTCTCAGGGGTGCTGTGTTTTTTGTTGGTATGGCGCTGTGGGGAGCTCACAGACTTCCTGCCCTCAAAAACACACCCACTCTAGTCCTGCCTTCCTTCTACAAGGTGTGTGCAAATTTGCCATCGGTTTGTGTTTATGTATATAATATATATATATATATATAATGAAACCTACTAGTGTTTGACCTCTGTGCCCAGGCCATGAGCTGTGCGAATGAGGTGGTGTCCTACGAGATTGTGCTGTCGATCACGCGACTCATCAAGAAGTACGGCCGAGAGCTGCACGTTGTGACGTGGGACATCCTGCTGTCTATCATAGAGAGACTCCTGCAGCAGATACAGGTACACACACACATACATATGCGCGCACACACACACACACACACACACACACACACACTGAGCTGTTTTATGTGTGTTTATCTCCTGATGCTCTTCATATATGTGGTGTGTGCAGACGATGGGCAGTCCTGACCTGAAGGTGATCGTTTATGAGTTACTGAGCTCCGTCGAGGAGCTGTACGAGCAGAACGACTTCCACGGATCCTCGCAGAGATTCTTCAGCCTGGTGGAGAAGTGCGCAGATAAACGTCCCGTGAGTTTCACTCGCTCTCTGTCCGTCTGTCCACTTCTGAAGCTGTCTGGTTTGATTCACCCTTCTTGAATGTATTCATTTATTTAAATGTAGTAATAAAAGTTTAATTAAAATGTATTAATACATTTTAAATTAAGTATATATTTATTTTAATTTATTATTAAATTTAAATTAAATATAAATTAAGGATGATATTCAGACTGACAAAATTTATTAAATCAAATTAAAATGTATTATTTAATTTAAATGATGTATACATTTATTATTAAAATTAAATATACATTGAGGATATTCAGAAATGTATTATTAAATTTCATGAAAGTATAAATATATTTAAATTTATTAGTACATTTCAATTAAAATGTATTATTCAATTTAAATGAAGTATAGATTTGTTTAAATTTATTATTAAAAGTAAGTTTAGTATAGATGGAGGATGTTGATTAACTAAATTTATTAAATTGAAAGTGTTTTTACATTTATTTTGACATTAAAATCAAATTAAAATATACATTTATTTAAATTTATTATTAGAATTAAATTAAGTATAATTTAAGGAGTATATTCAGATTGACTAAATTTATATAAATGTATTTAAATTGATTAAAATTATAATGTATTATTACATTTAAATGAAGTATTTCTTTAAATTCATTATTAAAATTAAGTATAAATGAAAGAGGATATCCAGACTGAATGTATTTAATTGAAAGAAAGTGTAAATGTATTTAAATGTATTACTAAATGTAATTTAAATTAAAATATATTATTACATTTCAATGAAGTATGGATTTATTTAAATTTATAATTACAATTAAATTATGTATAAATGAAGGAGGATATTATCATTGACTAAATGTATTATTCAGTGTAAAGGAAGAATATATGAAGAGTTCATTTGCAAAAACAGATAACTCTGTTTTTATCAATTTTCAAAAATCATGTTTTTTCATTGTGCATTCCAATTAATCTCAATCAAACTGCAGTTGGGTTATTTTGATTAGATTAAAAATAACTAAAAAATACAACTAACTAATACAATAAAACACAATAAAAACATGATAACAATAAAAAACATGATTTTTCAAAATGAAAAAAAAAAACAAAAAAACTGAGTTATCTGTGTATGTCTTCATATGTATTTAAATGAACTGCATTATTTTGGTTTGATGGGCTGTTGTTGAATCTGTCTTTTAGGATGCGTCTGTGCTGACGCTGATTTCCTACAGAGCTCAGTCCATTCAGCCGGCCAAAGACGGGTGGCTGCAGAACCTGCTCAAACTCATGGAGAAGTTCTTCAGGTCTGGATGATTCATCATATTCACTAAAGTCATGTTTTAAATGAATCCTGGGAATAACACACTCTCTCTCTGTGTGTGTGTCAGGAATGAGAGCCGTACTGTGATCAGGATCAAGGTTCTGCACATCCTGTCCTTCGTGCTCAGCACAAACCGACAGCTCTACGAAGTCAGTTCTAAACCAGTCATGCTTTTCCTTGTGTTCATGAGACAGCTGTGGTTTTTCTTGATTGTTTGTGTTCTCTGGGACCAGGAGGAGCTGATCGAGGTGGTGGTGATTCCTCAGCTGGGTCAGATCGCTGAAGATCGAGATCTGTCCGTTAGGAAACAAGCCACGCAGCTGCTGGTGGATCTCGCCGAGGGCTGCAGCACACATCACTTCAGCAGCCTGCTTGACATCATCGAGAAGGTAGCGCTGCGCACTCATGATGTCACTAATGGAAGCACAGGCATTCCATTTTCCTCCAGTTTGAAATTCCAATTTAAAATTCAAAAAATTGAATTTTTCACGCGTAAGGGAATCTAGATTTCCACCATTTCTGCAGGTCCTTTATATAGCCCTGAAATAGTTTCATTCAAGCATATCTAAGGGAATATGGAGTTGTTAAATGTGATAACTATAATTCTTAAGAATTTAATTTGATTTAACAAAAGCTTTTAAAACAAGATATACATCATTCATTACTCCATTGGCAGCCTATTCCACAGAGACACGGGTCATTAACTGTTTAGCAATAATACAACGTTTGCAAATTCAACAGCCTTTGCATTCAAGAGAACAAAATAGCCACTTCCTGAGAAATTTGTGCAAAATAAAAATGTAAATGGAAGTTAAAGCCAATGTGGAAGCCATTGTGATTTCTATTAAATGTGATAAATGAGTTTACACTTATTTAAATGTATTATCAGATTTAAATTAAAAATAGATTTATTTTAATTTACTATTAAATATAAGTATTGATTTATTTAAATGTAATATCTTCAAAATTAAGCATAGTTTTATTTAGATGTATTATTATATTGAAATTAACTATATATTACTATTAAATGTGAATAAAGTATAGATTAATTTAAATGTATTATTGAATTGAATAAAAATTATATATATATATATATATATATATATATATATATATATATATATATATATATATCATTTAATCTAAATGAAATGTGTATTTTTAATATATTAATAAATATTAATAAAGCATGGATTTATTTGTAGTTTAAATGTGTTTCCGTCATAGTTTATGCCCAAATAAAAGTGATTAACCTCAATTGAGCGTAATTTTTTTTTCCTTCACATTTAGAACATTTTTTAACATTTTGGTGTGTTGTTTTTTTTTAATCCAGCATTTTTATGTAATGTCCCCAAACAAGTGGACGAGACCTGATTTGTGTGAGTGAAACTCTCCTGTGCTCCTGTAGGTTGCTAGTCGTCCGTTAACCTGCTCTATGGAGGGAGAGAGAGAGCTGTCTGTGGAGTCGCCCATGGAGGACGTCCGGACCGCCATACTGGGACTGTTAGACATCCTACAGGTACTGCAGCACCTCTTCTGATCAGTGCACTCATGATCACTCTCTGTAGCAGCTCCAGTGATGTGTGTCTGTTTCCAGAGTAAACTGTACAGTCTGCCGGCCAGTCACGCCAGTCGAGTGTACGAGCTGCTGATTTCTCATCTGCTGCTTCACTACAAGAACAAATACTACAGTGCCATCGGAAGCTCTATACGCCTCAAGGTCAGGCTTTTGACTCCAGTTAGTCAGCAACACCGTAGCAAACACTCAGAATACACTGGCAACCGCAGAGGAACATTCTGACAAATACTCAGAATACCTTAGTGACCTTTTCAAATCACCTCAACTTCAGAAAAGCTAATGATGTTGTTTTCCCTCATTGTTTGTGTGTCAGGTCTTTGATTTCTTACTGATGATGAGGGCCGACTCTCTTCATCGTCTGGGTGTCCCCAATAAAGATGGAGTCCTGAGATTCAGCCCATACTGTCACTGTGACGTCGGGTAAGAACACAAGCATGTTTACTTATTAAGGAGGATATTAAAGGATATCAAATTTAAAGTATAAATGTATATAAATTGATTTAAAATTTTAATAAAAATGTTTTATTAAATTTAAATGAAGTGTGAATTGATTTACATTTATTATCAATATTAATTTAAGTATTAATTAAGGAGGATATTTAGATTGACTAAATGTGCTATTAAATTTATATTGAACTAAAATGTCCTATTAAATTTAAAAGAAGTATTAATGTATGTAAATGTATTATTAAATTAAGATTAAAAGTAGTATACATTTATTAACATTTTTAAAATCAGATTTAAATTAAAATGTATCATTATATTTTAAAAAGTATAAATGTATTTACATTTAAATGAAAGTAAACATTCACTTAACTTTATTATTAAAATGAGTAATGTTAAAACTATAAATTAATGAGAATATTCAGATTGACTGAACTTATTAAATTTAAATAAAATATGAATGGATTTAAATTTATTTTTAAAATTAAATTAAAATGTATTACATTTAAATGAAGTATTAATTTAATTCCATTTATTATTAATATTAAAGTAAGCAGGATATTCAGATTATAATACTATGTTTATTATAAAATGTCAAGAAAAAAAAAAAAATATATATATATTTTTTTTAAATTAAATTAACATGTATAATTACATTTAAATGTATACATTTATTTACATTTGTTATCAAATATAAATTATTAAGGAGAACATTCAGACTGACCAAATGTCAAATGTCTGGTTTTCAGGGAGTTGGAGAAGAGAGGGACTGATAAGAAGCCAACAGGAACTGTGTCACCGCCGACAGGAAGTCCCACACCAGCGGCTCCGCCTTCCTCCATTCGCACTGCCTATCTGCCCTACAGCCTGGCCTTCAGTGTGCTGCTCCAGTGCCTCAAGATGGTACACAAACACACACACAGCTCACATCCTCTTCCCTTTAAAATGATTGATGACACCATAGTATGTTCATGGTGTCATGATGCTGTATTTATGTACCATCATTTTAACACGGTGCCTAGGGCTGCAACAAACGATTATTTTGATAATCGATTAATCTAACGATTATTAGCACGATTAATCGACTAATCATCGATTATTTCACTGATTAATCAATAGACTTTGATTGATTATTCAGCTTTTGCAATTAGTAAAAATATTGAGTTATACATATTCTAACAAATAAATAAACGGTAATCACTTCAGCTTTTGAAAATCATATGTGACACTGGACCAGAAAACCTGAAAGGTTTATACATCACCTGAAAGCTCAATAAATAAGCTTTGATGTATGGTTTGTTAGGATAGGACAATATTTGGCCGAGATACAACTAATTGAAAATCTAGAATCTGAGGGAGCAAAAAAAAAAATCAAAATATTGAGAAAATCCCCTTTGAAGATGTCCAAATGAAGTTCTTAGCAATGCGTATTACTAATCAAAAATTAAGCTTCAATGGAACATGATATTTACTTAATATACATAAAAGAAATATTGATCATTTTGACCCATACAATGTATTATTGGCTATTGCTACAAATATACCTGTGCTACTTATGACTGGTTTTGTGCTCCAGGGTCACACATGTAATTAATTAAAATTATTACACAATAAATTGCTAACACTTTAAAATAAAGTTTCATTAGTTAAAATTAGTTGACTATATTAGTTAACATGATCTAATAATGAACAATACTTCTACAGCATTTATTAATCTTAGTTAATGTTAATTTCAGCATTTACTAATGCATTAAAATCACAAGTTGTGTTTGTTTACATTAGTTAATGCACTGTGAATTACTATGAACTAACAATGAAGGACTGTATTTATTAAATAACATTAACAAAGATTAATAGTGTAATATATTGTTCATTCATGTTAGGTAATACATTATAACACCTTACTGTAAAAGCATTACCAATTAATTTATACAAATAGATATATTTGGCACACAAAATGAGAAGACCGACAGAAACGGTCTTAATCACCATTTAATTAGCTATATGAAAAAATAACTGAATGACACATTCTGCCTAATATTTCATTTTGTAAGTCATATGGATAAGAAACAAAATAAAGGTAAGTGATAAGATGCTTTATTTTTTTGATAAACTATTTTATTCAAAACGTATATCTCTCTTAAAATACCTTATAGGGTTATGATAATCAAAACAGTCCTGAGCAAGATCAAGCTTTGATCTCTGCAAACCAAACTATCACTTTAATTAATTTACTTCCCCAACTAATAAAAAGATTTGATCATTAGCTAGCTCAAGCAAAGCGACACTAAACTGCTTGATTTAAACAAAACATCACTTTCTCACCACTGTCAGTTTTTGTTGTTTAAACTGTTGTTTTGTTTGTTGTTTATTGCGTTATTGAGAAGAAAACGCTGTGCTCTAAAGTGCTGTGTGTCTCTTCTTCTCTTGAACTGCATCAGAATTACAGTCTTGCGCTACAGCGCCACACTGGTCCAACCGCATTATTGCAGGCTCTTACATTAGGTCATATGAGATCAAACGACTACTCGACAACAGAAATATTTGTCGACAATTTTTTGTTGTCGATAATGTCGACTAATTGTTTCAGCCCTAACGGTGCCCTGTGTTTTTGCATTGCTGGAACATACCGTTTAAATACAACACAATCTGTGTGCGCAGATAAAACTTCCGTGGTATGAAAGGTAAAACATCAGCTCTTTGTTTGATTTGCAGGAGACTGACTGGAAGGTTCTGAAGCTGGTTCTGGATAAGATGTCCTGCACCATCCAGTACAAAGTTCTGATCCTGACCTCACCCTGCAACATCGATCATCTGTGCTCCACTCTCTGCTCCATGGTAACACACACACACACACACACACACAGACACACACACACACACACTTACAGTGGTGGCCAAAATGATTAGAACAGTAGTATTTTCACCAGCTAAAAAATGGTTTTAACTCAGTTATTTCCATCTTTTCTATCTATCTTGTCAGTTTACATTTCCAAACATTCATTTTGCCATTAATTGTAATAATCCAGTGAGATTTTTGCTTGCTCCTCACAGAGATCTGATCATCATCAGTTTGTCTGGAATGACATGAAGAACAGAACAAACTGAGACAGACTAAATCCAGAAGAACTGTGGAGAACAACGTCTCCTAGATGCTTCAAGAAACCTACCTGCAACAGTACTGTTCAAAGTTTTAGGTACTTGTGTAAAACATGCTGTAAAATGAGGATGCTGTCAAAAATAATGTCATAAATAGATTTTCTTTATCAGTTAACTTCTAGTAACTAAATGAAATCAAAATTTGGTGTGAGCATCCGTTGCGTTTTAAAGCAGCTTTTGCCCTCGGTGCACTTGCACATAGTTTCTCAGGGAGCTTTGCAGGTAGGTTTCTTGAAGCATCTAGGAGACGTTGTTCTCCACAGTTCTTCTGGATTTAGTCTGTCTCAGTTTGTTCTGTTTCTTCATGTCATTCCAGACAGACTGGATGATGATCAGATCTCTGTGTGGAGCAAACAAAAATCTCACTGGATTATTACAATTAATGGCAAAATGAATGTTTGGAAATGTAAACTGACAAGATAGAAATAACTAACTTAAAACCATTTTTTAGCTGGTGAAAATACTAGTGTTCTAGTAATTTTGGCCACCACTGTACAGCACAGTAACTCAGGGGAATACACTGTATGGAAGCGAGGTAATTTGGGAGAGTGTGTGTGTGTGTGTGCAGGTGACGGACCGTCAGATATCGGAGCGTTTGAAGAAAACTCCTGATGGATTCTCCCTCACTGATGTTCAGCTCGCTGTGGTTCCTGTTCTCACTGCCCTCACCTCCTACCACAGCTACCTAGAGCAGTCCCGACAGGTATACATACACATCTACCCCGCTATCCAGATGAGAGCAGAATATAAACATCAGTTTTTTTTAGGTTTGAGGTTTTGTCAGTTTGTCAGATTTGATCAATTTTAGCTAGGGCTGTGTTCTGAACCCTATCTAGACAGCATCATAGGCACACTCCGAAGGCGGTTTGAAATAGGAAGCAAAACTGTTACCTTGTAAGTTACCTTAAGTTAAATATAAACTTATTTAGGTGTATTATTATGTTTAAAGTGTATATACAGTTATTGCACTTAAATTAAAGATAAATTTATTGAAATGTGTTATTGTATTTACAATAAACATAAAATTATATAAATGTATTATTAAATTTAAAGTAAATATAAATTTATTTAAATGAGTACTTTAATAATATATTTATGTAAATATTTAAATCAAATAAGTTTAAGTTAAATTTATTACATTTAAATTAAGCATGTTTATTCAAGTGTATTATTAAATTGAAATTAAGTATACAATTATATACATGTATTATTACACTTAATGTAGTACACATTTAATAATAAATTTGAATTTATTAAATTCAAATTAAATAAAAAAATTAAATTATAAATTTATTTAAATGTATTACATTTTAATTAAAAATTCCCATTTATTAAATTTAAAGTATACATTTAAACATTTAAATTTGTTATTAAATTTAAATTAAATATTAATTTTGTTACATTTAAAGTACACATATGTTTTAATTAATTATATATAATTTATAATTTATAATTATAAATTATAAATTATATATAATTAAATGTGTTTGTTTAAACTTATTAAATTTCAATTAAGCAATCATTTACTTAAATGTTTTATTAAATTTAAACTAAATAAAAAATTAAAGTGTATTAAATTTGATGTGAGAATACATTTACTTCAATTTATTCTTACACTTTAATTAATTAATGAATCAGTGATAGCAGCCAATCATCTGATGCGCATCTAGGAATATATTTGAGAAATGTGTTGATAACACAGTTTCCTCACCTGTTTTCTCAGAGGGAGCTGGTCCATTGTTTGGAGAAAGGCCTGATTTACCGCTGTGCTAAGCAGTGTGTGGTGGCTCTGACCATGTGCACCGTTGAGATGCCCGACATCATGATCAAACTCCTGCCCGCCCTCATCGTCAAACTCACGCACATCTCAGCAACCGTGGCCATGGCCTCACCCATGCTGGAGTTCCTGTCCAGTGAGTGCAAGCCTTTAGTCGCTTTCCCCGCCCATTCTCACATTCTGACCAATCAGAGCCGCCCTACTCACTCTGACCAATCAAAATATAGCATGCATTCTACATTTAGGATACAACATCAGCAAAACGACACCTGTGGATCATATACAGCTCAGGTACTGATGCTTTTGTCTCGTCTCTCTCTCTCTCTCTCAGCATTAGTGCGGCTCCCACATCTGTATGCTAACTTCGTAGCCGAGCAGTACGTCAGCGTGTTTGCCATATCGCTGCCGTACACCAACCCCTCAAAGTGAGTAAGCTCACACACACCTGTGAACTCACACATACAGAACATGTAGCCAACATTTGCCTTCATCAGCTATTTGACTACTTGATGTTCAATTATAATGTTACAAGAGATTCCTGTTTCAAATAAATGCCGTCCTTTTGAACTTTTTAGTTCATCAAAGAATTCTTCAAAGAATTTCCACAAAAATATGAAGCAGAGCAGCACAACTGTTTTCAACATTGATAATAATTAGAAATGTTTCCTTAAATAGCAAATTAGAATGATTTCTGAAGGATCATGTGACACTGAAGACTGGAGTAATGATGCTGAAAATTCAGCTTTACATCACAGGAATAAATTACATTTTAACATATATTCACATAGAAAACATTTATTTTAAACTGTAATAATATTTCACATTATTACTGTTTTTACTGTATTTTTTTAATCAAATAAATGCAGCCTTCATGAACTGAATGATCTCAAATGGTGTGTTTTCTTGTTTTTCCTTCATTCTCTGTAGGTTTAATCAGTACATAGTGTCTCTCGCCCATCATGTGATTGCCATGTGGTTCATACGCTGCAGACTGCCTTTCAGGAAAGACTTCGTTCAGTACATCACCAAGGTGCATGATGGGATTGTCAGGCTCATGTGTTTACGGACCAATCTGTTGGTCTTGAGTTGAAGTGTGTTTTTTGTGTGATTAGGGTCTCCGTTCAAACGCTCTTCTGCCGTTCGATGACACTCACGAGCAGAGCAGCTTCAGAGCGCGCAGCACCAGCCTGAACGAGAGGCCCAAGAGGTACACACACACACACACTCACACTCACACACACACACTCTCACGCACGCAGGGCCGGATCACAGTTTGTCTCATGTCAGGTTTTGCCATGGGAAGGACTCAAAGCATGATTGTCATTCAGGCGTCTCATTGGTTCATATTTTTTTTTGATGGTAGTGTCGTGATTACTGGCTTTGTGTGTCTGGTTTATGTCAGAACAGTTTTCACTTCCACTCACGGATGCTAGTTTGACTGTGGGACGTCTCGTCTTTCTCTCTGTCTTTTCTTATCGGTCTCATTTCTTTCTCTGTGTGTCTGTCTTTCTCTCCTCATCTGGCTCAGCAGTGACTGTTTCTCAAAGGCAGACTGTCACATCAAAACCATTAACACATTCATTTATGAAAGAGTGTTTCTTTAACTACGGCCACTTTAGTGCCCAGGGATTGATTTTTATTATGACTAATAGATTGCGACTTCTCCTTTTTTGCTGTATGGTCACATTAAAACTGGAGATTTTTTTTTTTTTAGCAAGACTTAGTTTTGATACTTTTCAAATGCCTTTTATGTTTTTAATTAAAAAAAATGTATGTTTGAACCTATGATAGTCTAATTAAAGAGGATATTGGTCATTAGTTATTTTAACATTTATATTAGTGTATTTATTTATTTAGCGAAAGCTATGGATTTTGCAAAATGCAGTATATTTATAAATATATTTTTATATATATTTTAAAAGATTTATTTGATAGTTTTCTATAGGTTTTTTTGGTCATTTTATTCCAAAATAAAAAAAAAATAAAACATCTAAATTCCACCACAGAATGAATTATGCTTTAAGATATGATGGAAATGATGCAGTGGTGGACATTTTTGTGAGGGTTCATGAAAGCAGTGTGTTCATCCACTGTTAAAAACATTAGGATTATTAGTAGACAAATTTAATAAATGAGTTTAAAAAGTGTGTTAATGGAATTAAATTTCTAAAGACTAAAAATGCCCCTAGTTGAAGAAACACCTGACTTCAAACAGTACACACATCTCTAAAACTTGTGTTGATATTTAATAATGAGCCCATCCTGTAATAGTCGAAATAACTAGTCATATGTCTCTAAAAAAGGGACCAATATACTAGAGTCCTGCCTACTAACATCTGGATTTGAACTGAAGCCGGTCTGTTCTTTTCTATTCCTTATTATTTTCCTTTCATTTCTACTTCATTCATTCTCTGTCTTCTCTTTTTTTGAATTCACTTTTTGTGTTGGATGTGAAAACAGCCATTGTCTCATAAGCCAGTTTACTTTAACAGGAAATCTCCATAGTAACGACTTACTAAACCATTTTAACCAGCACACCTGATGCAGCAAACAATGCATTGCAATCATTGTAACAACAAGGATGTTTTTCCAGGCATATCACTAATACAGTCCATGATCAGTTATGTCCAGAGTCACAAAACCATCTAATTTTATTGTCCTGATACTGATTTCAGGTTAATTCTCTGTGGAAACCATCAGTGTTCTTTTGTATTCTTTTGTAAGTCTTGTGTCTTGTTTTGTCATCGAGGCTGGAGCTTTGAATGAAAAGCCTGAAAAATAGAAAGATCAACCAATGCATTTACATGCACAAGAATATTAATATATTTATGAAAATTTAGTCATACAAATCAAATTTGTACTCTCTATGTTTTGTTAATTACATTAATGAGCATCATTCAAGAGTAGATAAAATTACTATATGAAATTATTTAAATTATTGCTGTTTCAGAATTCATTGACTGTGCAAGTACTGGGGTTCACAGGTTGATAAAAATCTAATTATATATATATATTTATCAACCTGTGAACCCCAGTACTTAATAAATAAATAAATATATATATATATATATATATATATATATATATATATATATATATATATATATATATATATATATATATATATATATATATATATATATATAAAAAATTAGATTTTTATTTTTACGTATATATATAATTGTCAAATAATACATTTTAAATAAAACAATCATAAAACACAAAAAATGATTAAATATTTTATTTGTTTACCTGTATGCCATGCGACCATTAACCAACATCAGAAAACTGAAAATGCTAATGTGTTTTTAAATCATTAAATATAAAGTAAATGTTCAAAGCAAGTAAATGTTCATTTCAGAATAAAATTTTCCCTAGAAAACCAACCTCTAAAATGATGTGCATATAAACATGGTTTACATTTTAGATTTTGAACTTTTTTTATGCTCTTTCTAGTTTGTCAGGCCTTACATTCTCTGTTCCAGTTTCTAGTTTCACTCCATCCCGTTAATTCATTTGTATTATGTTTGCTGTATTAAATCACACACACATACACGTGATCATATCACTGTTTTCCTATTGCTATTAATTTCCAATATAATGATCATAGCAGTGTTTGAATGCTTTTTTTCTTCCCTGTAGCAGTATGTTTGTGCTCTCTGATGAGTTTTTCATTTATTTTCTCCTCTTTCATTCCTTTCGTAGAATGCTGACAGTATATTGCTTACTTTATGCCTTGTTAAGTGTCTGTTGATCTTTTTTATGCTGTTTCTCCTTCCAGTTTTCTGTTTCCTCCTTTTGTTTTCTTTTTGTTTTTTGTGTCGTCCCTGTTTTCTGGTTCTCAGTGTGCACTGCTGACCAAGTTACTTTGTTTTCCTTTCACTTCCTTATTTGACCCCTCCCCCCTCCTCTGATTGGGCCATGCGTGGTGGGCGTGGTTTGGGGGCGGTGCTGACACCTCGGATCCGTCACCTGTGATTGGTCGCTGGCCCTTTTCGTGACACTCCACAACCAATCGCACTCCCCCATCCACCCATGCTGACATGGTTAAAATGCCCCAAATTCACCCCGACGCTCCCTGGTCACGACGTTATGCTGACGCACACCTGACCTTGTTTGCCCTCGGGGCAGTTTGCGGACGACCAAAGTGGCGAAGCAAGGCCCCAGCGCAAACTCTCCCGTTAAAGACCTGAAAGATCTGTCGGCCATGGACGCCTTCCGCTCCCGAAGCATCAGTGTGTCCGAGCATGCGGTGCGCAGGTAGAGCATTTTTGGTCACCTCAAAACTCAACAACCGATTGATATCCCTGCTTTTCCTTTTCTGTATGCAGGGACGGTGGGTGGGGCTTGGGTATTCGGGGGCGGGGCGTTGTCTTGGCGATGCGGGGTGGGCGTGGATATCTGGTTTGGGCTAATTCTGATTGGGCAGGAAAGGGTGCATGCTGGAGGAGGGTTTTGTCATTTTCTTTTGTTTCATTTATGGTAATGTTGACTGCATGCCTAACCCCGTTTTGTACTTGCTTTTACCATGCTTATTGTGCCGTTTGTGATGGTGTTTTTTCTTTCCGCGAGCAAATGGCTGTAATATGGAGCCCCTAAAAGGACAGTGATGGAAATTTTTTTTTTGAATACTTTTGTGTTCACCCGGAAAAGCTTTGCGTTCCCTCAAGGAACTTTGCATTCTCTTGCAAAACTTTTGCATTCACTCAAGAAACTGTTATGTCAATGGTTGTGCGTTCTCTCGCAAAACTTTTGTTTCCTTAAACTTTGCGTTTTCTCGCAAAACGTTTACATTCTCACAAAAATCTAGCATTTCCCAGGAAACTTTTACATTCTCTTGTAACAACTGTTGCGTTATCTAAAAATAATTGTTTGCTCGTAAAATGTTTGCGATGAATAATATGAGGTGGTAGGAAAAACAATGTTTCAGTGACTTTGTGAGTAAACAAAGTTTCTTGGGGGAAGTTTCTTTTTCAAGAGAAACTTTGCGTCCGCTTGCAAAACTTTTACTTTCTCTTGAAAGACTTTTGCGTTCACCCAAGAAACATTGCATTATATTTTTGAGGTTTTTTTTGTTTTCCCCAAAAACTTTGCGTTATATTTCAATACTTTGTATTTTCTCGCAAAACCTTTACATTCACAAAGTTGTTCTCCAAGAAACTGTGCATTCTCTTGCAAAACTTGTACACTAAAATGATATTTCAATGCTTTTGCAAGCTAACACAAAGTTTCTGTGGAACACAATACTTTTGCGAGAGAAACATTGCATTCACACACAAAACTTTCACAAATGTTTGCGATCCTCAGAGAAACTTTGCGTTATATTTCAATGCTTTTGCATTCTCTTGCAAAACTTATCTGTTCCTCTGAAAAAGGAAAAAAAGCACATGTATAGAAAAATATTTTCCCATCCATTTTTTCCATCTCCATGTGCCTTTAGGGGCTCTGTACCGCACACAGGAAGCATGCGCAATTGAAAATATGCGTTTACACATTCGAGCGACTATCTTCTCTGTCTTTGCTGTTTGTTGAATGAGATGGACGGCAGTAATTCAGCCCCCAAACACTAGGGGGCGCACTCCACTTGCTCAGCCTGCTGCCTGTCTGAGCCTGTTTTAACCTTCACTTATTCACATCATATTCACACACTCTTTACACATGATCCAGGTACAGTATTCTTCCATGTTTTATCATACTGCATTTTGAATCATGAACAAAAGTCGCACAATTAAATGCTGCAAACACTGAAAATGTTTCACTGACGGCCTCTTCAAATGCTATTCCTCCATGGTTGGTTTTCTACCCAATAAAAAGTTTCATTAGTTTTTTTTCAGAGCTTAGATAAATTCTGTTTTGATGTACTAACCTCATGTCATTTCAAACCCATATGAATTTCTTTCTTGTGTAAAACACAATTGCGCTTTTCCATACAGCAAAATACATTCTGTTGTTTTCCCCTCGCAGCTTTGTTTTCATTTGAGCATAAATATGAAATCTAACCTCCATGTGCTCCTGAACTCATTAACAAGCTGCAGTGTCGCACTTAACCAGCAGATTGCAGCATAGCATCAGATGAGATTCTAGCAGAGGGAGACATTTCCAGTAATATTTGCCCTCGAAGTCTGTGTTTTATTAACTCAGTGCATCTAATTACCATAAAACCTATTAATCAGTTCAGCGCCTCCAAGTTACAGGATGTTAATGAATAGAGCGTCCGCTATTAGCAAGCACAGGGACTTCATACGGCATATTTGTTTTATTATCTAGTATGTCTGCAAATTACCCTGCCATCGGTTTACTAATTTTCTAAAGTATTTCTGTGCCAAGGGCTTTTGTTTGGGTAATTTCAAGGTCGCTCGTTATGATTTAATGACATTTTTGGTGACACAAAAGCGAGCTAATAATGCCGAACTTGATCTAAATCACAAGCAGTTTGATTCTTGTGTTAAATGAAAATGTACGGCTTCAGTTTTAGGTTTTTAAATGTTTTCGAAACTCATAAAAAGTGAATCTTTTTTCATTTTTCCCTCTAAAAAAAAAAAATCAAATATTAATTGCTCAGCTGCTATCCAGTGAAGATTTGTACTGCAGTCAATATTCCACACATTCATATTCAGCTCTGTCATTGCTTAATGCATCAATAGAGTAAAATTGCATTGACAAACCACATCATTTATTATTCTACAGACATCAACAATCATCCGACTGCAGCTAATAGAGATGATTGAGGGCTTGATGTGCATGTGAAGAGCTGGCGAACAGTGAAACGTTTTCTCTGTGTGACAGCAGTCAAAAGATGTTTATGTTGGAAATTGTGCCTTTTGAAAAAGATCAACTGGTTTAGAGGATATCATAATTGTCATATAAGGGTTTGGTGTTATGATCAGCTGTACTGGACGCCCAGGATTCAGAGACTTTATGGACATTTTATGCGGTTGGAAAAATATAGCATTCTAAATTTGATTTAAATATTTGAAATTTTATGCATTTACCGTGCAAACAGTTATGCAGAATTTTTGTATATTAAAGTGTTGAGGTTGAGGCTGAAGAATTGCTGAATGATCAAATGTAAAAACACAAACTGGGACTTCCTGTCTGTGTGAGTGTGTGTTTATGTGCTGGATGACCTTGTTGACGGACGCTCGAGTGATTGGGTTTGGTGTGGTGGTTAAAGTTCAGGTTGTTGGATCGATTCCGGTGAGGAAAAAGTCAGTTGTGCCCTTGAGCGGAGCAGCTGAAGGAATGTTCCAGAATTAGCTCATCTCTATCGACAGCATTTGTCAATTACTAAGCAAAATAACTTTGGCTCTTCCATCAGGTGGTGTTTACACTAACACACTTTTAGTGGAAGTGCACAGGGTTCGTTCACTCTTAGGCTTTAAATGCAAAAATTGTACTGCTTAAATTTTTGTTAAACACTTTTATTGTACAAAAAGGAAAGTAAGTGATTCTGTCACACTAGTCTCATGTTAAAATGTCTGGGTAAATGTAATGTCTATTACCTTAAAAGTATTGCTTTCCCGTATTTACTTATTTACGTATTGTATTGCATTACAGTAACTGAAAAAATGAAATGATTTAAGTTCAATTGCCTTAAAATGTGAATGTCATTTGTAAATTACATTTAAATATGTGCTATTTGATATTTATTTATATTAGAGAATATTACACTCTAAAAAATGCTGGGTTAAATATAACCCAGCGCTGGGTAAAATATGGACAAACCCAGCAGTTGGGTTACTGCCCAGAAGGTTGGGTTAAACATTTAACCCAACTGAAAACAACCCAGTCGCTGGTTTTGTCCATATTTTACCCAGTGCTGGATTGTATTTAACCCAGCATTTTTTAGAGTGTAGAATTGATTTATTTTAGAAAATGACTAGAATTTGAAAAATAAATTAATATGAAGTAAACAAAAACTACAAAAATAACACACAAAGGACTCGAACCTTTGAACCCCGAAAACACATTTCTTTGCAAACTGAAATAATGTGTTTTTGTATCAGTGTGTCATTGCTTGAAGACAGAGTATAGTTTTTATTGTGATAGATGTTGTGTTGGTTTGTGACGCATCAGATGACGCGGGTCACACTGACTCTTTGGAGTAGATACTTCTGTCTTTCGTCTGTGTGTTTGTCGTCTGTGACGCCCACACATGCTCATATCATCCACATTCATCCCTCGTTCCCCACTAAGATGAAGTGAAGATGGCCTTTGTTGATTGCATGCTCATGCGTAGCTCATTTTGGCTTTTTCATACCTCAGATGTAGAAGCGCAATGCCAGACGTGTAATTGTCATCACGATTCAGAGTGGTTGCTAATGTGTTGCTAGGTGTGATGAGGTTGATGATAAGGTAAGATAATGTTGATGGGTTTTTAATGCATTTGCTTTGATATTCCTGTTGTGTTCTGGGTAATTTTTAGCGCGTTTCTACTGAATGTTCTGATTGGTTGCTAGGGTGTATTTGATGGTTGCTAGGCACTGATGCACTTAATTTTTTATTTTTTTACTAAAACCAAAAATATTGGAGTCCTGAGTTCTGAATCAGCTGTCAGTTTGATTAATTTTATCATATTATTTGTGTTTATTATCATTAATATTTATTCATGGAATATATTATATTGTGTCTGACCGAAACAATTATAGTATAATTATATGGGAGTCTCCAAGAAGGTTATTTTTGTATTTTTTAAAAATTGTTTTGATATTTAATTTAACTTATTTTTATTTTTTTGTGATTTTGTGCTTTGTTTTATTTTTTATTTTTTAACTAAAGATATATCAATATATCTTTATTTTTAAATAAACCAAATAAACTATTTTTTTTTATTACTTTTATATATATATATATATATATATATACACACACACACACACACACACACACACACACAGGTGCATCTCAATAAATTAGAATGTCGTGGA
Source organism: Spinibarbus caldwelli (assembly GCA_039654775.1). Lineage (NCBI taxonomy): Eukaryota > Metazoa > Chordata > Actinopteri > Cypriniformes > Cyprinidae > Spinibarbus > Spinibarbus caldwelli. The sequence continues at coordinate 36,549,187 of CM077224.1, forward strand.
AAAGTTCATTTATTTCAGTAATTCAACTCAAATTGTGAAACTCGTATATTAAATAAATTCAGTGCACACAGACTGAAGTAGTTTAAGTCTTTGGTTCTTTTAATTGTGATGATTTTGGCTCACATTTAACAAAAACCCACCAATTCAACAAATTAGAATATGGTGACATGCCAATAAGCTAATCAACTCAAAACACCTGCAAAGGTTTCCTGAGTCTTTAAAATGGTCTCTTCATGGGGAAGACTGCTGATCTGACAGTTGTCCAGAAGGCAATCATTGACACCCTTCACAAGGAGGGTAAGCCACAAACATTCATTGCCAAAGAAGCTGGCTGTTCACAGAGTGCTGTATCCAAGCATGTTAACAGAAAGTTGAGTGGAAGGAAAAAGTGTGGAAGAAAAAGATGCACAACCGACCGAGAGAACCGCAGCCTAATGAGGATTGTCAAGCAAAATCGATTCAAGAATTTGGGTGAACTTCACAAGGAATGGACTGAGGCTGGGGTCAAGGCATCAAGAGCCACCACACACAGACGTGTCAAGGAATTTGGCTACAGTTGTCGTATTCCTCTTGTTAAGTTACTCCTGAACCACAGACAACGTCAGAGGCGTCTTACCTGGGCTAAGGAGAAGAAGAACTGGACTGTTGCCCAGTGGTCCAAAGCCCTCTTTTCAGATGAGAGCAAGTTTTGTATTTCATTTGGAAACCAAGGTCCTAGAGTCTGGAGGAAGGGTGGAGAAGCTCATAGCCCAAGTTGCTTGAAGTCCAGTGTTAAGTTTCCACAGTCTGTGATGATTTGGGGTGCAATGTCATCTGCTGGTGTTGGTCCATTGTGTTCTTTGAAAACCAAAGTCACTGCACCCGTTTACTAAGAAATTTTTTTTTTTCATTTTTTGTATATTTTTGAAATCATGATGTGTTTTGTGTAGGGTTCAGTAAAACTTCATTGTCCATCTGGATTTCTCCTCATGCATCTCATCACACATAAGAAGGCATCTGATATGTAAGAAAATTCCTTCTATATTTTATCATCCAGCAGGTAAAATGTTGCATTTGATCACATAGTAAAGTAAACGCACACGTCTGCTCAAGCAGACACATGATTCCAGCAATCACTGATGTCTGTGTGGCATACTCGAGTTAGGGCTTAGTTTGTGTTTTATGGATACCTTTTACTTATTGCCAGCGCGGTCAGACACACACACACACACGCGCGCGCGCACACACACTCTCGCGCACACACACTCTCGTGCTCAAGGACTGTAGCGTTTCTTGCGTGTGTGGTGTTAATGAGTTGTTCACCTGTGCCTGTTTCTCAGGTCAGTGAGCCGATGTCGCAGTCAGAAGTGCTTTAGCTCAGCGGAGTTGGCAGCGGTGTGTGTTTACGCGGGTTGGCGTGTGTGTCGTCTTAGTGTATGGAGATGATGTGGGCTCTGCTGATTTCCCTGGGGATGCAGTTGCCATGGTTACAGAAGGGCAGGATGCTGATGGCTGTCTTAGATTAATGCCATCACCTGGATAATCACACGGCTCTCCACAGGTGTGTGTGTGTTAAACAGCCATGCTCTCTCCTGCTTTCTCTCCTGCTCAAGGTTTGTCAGTCCCAGTTTTGTGTCACTAAAAGAGAAACAAAAAAAAGCTTTGACTAAACAAAACGGATAAAGGAATCATTCACTCAAAAATGAAAATTCTGTCAAAGTCATTCGTATTCATGCATATTCCAACTATTGCACCACGATTGGTCACAACACAATGGGAACCAATGGCGTTTGGTGTCGTTTGAGAGAGAGAAAGAAAGCGTTAATGAAGTTTACAGTGAATAATTATTTAAATTTCTGTGTGTTCCAGTTTTTTCTTAGTAGTATTTATATACTACTTTCACTTTTGGTAATATGGTAAATTAGCTGTTATTTTAATATTTTCAGTTTTCATTTAAATTTTAGTTGAGTTTTTAGTCATTTTATCTGGTATAGTTATTTTTGTTAGGTTTATTATTTTTTTATATTACTATTTAGGTTTAATTGATTTTTGAGTTTGTTGTTTTTGTTTTTCATTTATTTATTTATTTTTTCAGGTGGTAATTTCAATTCTTCAGTTTCTTCATTTCAATTTTCCACAGTTTTTATCTAATATTTGTATATATACTGTATATTTTTCAGCTTTATTTCAGCTAACAAAAACTACTTTTAATAGTCAACAATAATAATCCTGCTCTGTTCCTTCAAAAAAATATCACATATTACTTCTAAAGACCTTAAATATTGCACGAGTCATATGGACTACTTTGAGAAAATGTTAGCTTGTTTTTTTGTTTTGACATTTTTGAAGCTGATTTTGTGTTTTAATGAAGAAATAGACATATGGTTTTAGAATGACTTGAGAGTGACTGTGTTATTTTAATGTTATGGTATTTATTAATTTTTTCTCTTTTTAATTTTTTTTTTCAGTTTTCATTTTAATTTTAGTGTGAGATTTAGAAATTATTTTTGTCTTTTTTAATATTTCTGTTTAGATTTACATTTTTAAAAATCAGTTTTAGTTTTATTACTTCAACTAATTTTAGTACTTCAACTTATTTTATTTCAGTTGCAGTTTTATCCAATATTTAAATTAAATTTTATTTCAGCTTTATTTCCATTAAAACCAAAAAACTTCTTTTAATAGTTTTAGATAACAAAAACAGTAGAAAGTGAGTATTTTTTGGGTGAACTATTCCTTTAAGTAAAGATAAACTCACACAGTGTCTCTAATTTGATTTATAAAGCAGTGTGAGTCTGTTTTAACTGCGTATGTATGTGTGTGTGTTTGTGTGTTTTTAAAAGGGCCACTTTAGCTTCAATCAACATCTGAATCTGATTTGTTACCCGCTGACACTCTGGCATCTTAACATCTTCACAAACACACTCACACACTCTCATCTCAAGCTGCACACTGTGTCCTAACCAGCTGTGACGAGTGAAAAATATCCACACGAACCATCTGCAATCATAACAAGCATAAAGACTGTGTAGCTTTGCCTACAGTGAAACGTTAGAATCAGATGACTCTGAATCAAATGAATCTGAATCTGAATCGGTCAGTGGTTCAAAATTGTGGTTAGGACATGGTGTCAGAGACTAGCTGAGATCTGACTTGACTAGAACCAGTTTGAGCTGGTTGTGTGGTGCACTCTTTGACCCCGTGGCCTGTCCTGTACCGGCTGTAACCCGGTGCCTGTGTGTGACCCCTGACCCTGTCCTGTGCAGGATGCAGACGTCCAGCACCACCTGCAGCCTGGGCTCGGCTGACGAGAACGCGGTTATGCAGGCGGACGACGCGCTCAAGACTGTCCATCTGGAGCTGACGGAGACCTGCCTGGACATGATGGCGCGATACGTCTTCTCCAACTTCTCTGCGCTGCCCAAGAGGTGATGCCTGTTCACCACAAACCACACGTCACAGTTCTTCTACATTTACAGCCCTCATTTAATCTAATTAGAAGCATGTTTTAACAGTCCAATTAATCGCAATCAATGCTGCAAAATTTGCAATTGAATGTCAGTGTTTGATTAGAAAAGCCATTAATTGAAGATAAAATTAAAAATGTTACATTATCATGTCAGATAGAAGCGTTGAATCAGGAGACATGATTCATTTAATAGTCATGTATTTGAGTAATTTAATGAATTTATGTAATGTATGGTAAAAATACACAATCATTCCTCCTGATTCAACATGTATGTTATACATTAAAATAAAATGTAATAAAGTAGTAGTAATTGCACTAACTTAATACATGAAATTGAGAATTATAAATTGATATGTTAAACTGAAGCAATTAGTAATTACTATTAGTATTTTTTAAATAAAATTAATAATAATAATAATAATAATAATAATAATAATAATAATAATAGTTGCCTTATTTTAAATTCAAACAGTTAGTAACTGATGTTTATATATGATTGATGTTAATTTAAAAATCAAATAATAAAAAAATCATAATAATTGGCAAATTTAATCTGAAACAATGAGTAAAGTTTTGTTTTATTTTTTATTAATGTGCATTTTAAAATTAAATGAATAATAATAATAATTAATTGCCCTACTTTAAAACTGAAACAATAAATAATTGTGTACTTTTGTATCATGTTTTAAAAAATACAAATTTATAATTTATTAAAAAGAAAGTGGTACAAACAGTACTAAAACAATACAAATATGTTTTTCATTAAGTCAGTTTTTTGCTAATTTATGCCAATAGATCTCACTGACCAATCTTTTAGGATCAATGCACCAAAAGCTGCTTTACTATCTGACTTTAAAGGAATTGTAATTTCATTCATTTGTCAGTCACTTTGAATTAAAGAGTCAGCTAAATGAGTGAATGCATTGAAGATGTGTGCAGAGCTGCTGTTGTCTCTGCTTTTTCTCTTTCTTTCATTTTAGACTGCTTTACACACTTTTAGCTAGAGCTGTAATTGCTTGACCTTCATCTTTTTGTTCGGTGTCTGTGTGCAAAGCTTTAAATAATACTTGGCTTTCATCTCTGCAGTCCGTGACGACTGCAGGCCGCTGAACGCTGCATCGATTCACCTTTTGTACCAGAGTAAACTTCTTTTTCTGTCACTCTTATAGTAGTTGTTTCACTCTATGTGTAAATAGGCACATCAGCCGATATCCTTATTTGGCCTGTTGTTTTGGACAGTGTAGCATCTACTTTTAGCGCACGAGCAGCAAACTCCTGTCAGAGATGGATGTGTTTTCTCACAATGACACTAAATGAAGATGATTAATGGGCTTCATAAACTCTCTTCCTCTCTCAGGTCTCCCATCGCAGAGTTCCTGTTGTCCGGTGGCCCCAGTATGACTTGGCTGGTTGGGAATAAGTTAGTCACCATTACGACCAGCGGCGGCTCGCGAACCCAAGCTCTTCTGGGACTGGACATGGCAGAGAGGCCCGGAGGAGGAGAAATGACCAGGTTACAGACATTTCAACATAGATGTCAGTCACCTAGTGGCTGCACAGACCTCTGGAGGGGCAGGGGACAAGCGGCATTACGAGGGCACAATCGTGGTCCGGTGGGGGTGGTTTGTCCCCCTTGGTTGAAATCAAGCATAGATCAGTCTGAAAGGGCACTTTAGCATTGGTGATTAAAGGGGCAGGGGCTCGAGCCCCCCTTGTGCATGCCACTGGTGTCACAAACCAATCATGCCATTACTATAGGTTAGCATGTTTTAGCACATTGCTTGCATGAATTATATAGATAGATAGATATATAGATTGATGTATAGATAGATAGATAGTAGGGGTGTAACGGTTCACAAAAAACGGTTTGGTTCGATACGACACATGGTTCGGTACGTTTTCAATATGGGGGGGGTTGCTTACGTGGCAATGTTGGAAATATTTACAGTCATGGCCAAAACTATTGACACCCTTGGTAAATATGATCAAAGAAGGCTGTGAAAATTAATCTGCATTGTTAATCCTTTTGATCTTTGATCTTAAAAAATTCACAAAAATCTAACCTTTCATTGGATAATAAGAATTTAAAATGGGGGGAAATATCATTATGAAATAAATTGTTTTTTTCTAATACACATTGGCCACAATTAACGGCACCCTTTTATTCAATACTTTTTGAAACCTCCATTTGCCAGTTTAACAGCTCTAAATTTTCTCCTATAATGCCTGATGAGGTTAGAAAACACCTGACAAGAGATCAGAGACCATTCCTTCATCCAGAATCACTCCAGACCCTTTAGATTCCCAGCTCCATGTTGGTGCTTCTTCTCTTCAGTTCACCCCACTCATTTTCGTTAGGGTTCAGGTCAGAGGACTGGAATGGCCATAGCAGAAGCTTGCTTTTGTGCTCAGTGACCCATTTTTGTGTTGTTTTTGAGGTTTGTGTTTGGATTATTGTACGGTTGGAAGATCCAAACATGGCCCATTATAAGATTTCTAACAGAATCAGTCACTTATTGAGTTTTTATCTGTTGGTATTTGATAGAATCCATGATGCCATGTGTCTAAACAAAATGTCCAGGACCTCCAGCAGAAATATAGGCCCACAACATCAAAAATACAGCAGTATATTTCATTGTACACATGGGGTACTTTTTATCCCTGTGTTCACCAAACCCATCTTGAGTGTTTGCTGCTAAAAAGCTCATTTTTTAGTTTCATCTGACCATAGAAGCCAGTCCCATTTGAAGTTCCAGTCATGTCTGATAACTGAATATGCTGGAGTTTGTTTTTGGATGAGCGAGGAGAATTTTTCTTGAAACCCTCCCAAACAACATGTGGTGATGTAGGTGCTGTTTGACAATTTTTTTAAAGGTTTTCTGACCCTGAGACTCAACTATTTTCTGCAATTCTCCAGCTGTGGTCCTTGGAGAGTCTTTAGCCACTCAAACTCTCCTTCTCACCATGCATTAGGACGATATAGACACACGTCCTCTTCCAGGCAGATTCATAACATTTTCTGTTGATTGGAAATTCTTAATTATTGCCCTGATGGTGGAAATGGGAATTTTCACTGCTTTAGCTCTTTTCTTAAAGCCACTTCACTAATTTGTGAAGCTCAATTATCTTTTGCTGCACATCAGAAATATATTCTTTGGTTTTTCTCATTGTGATGGATGATTAAGGGAATTTTGGCTTTGTTTTCCCTCCTATTTATATTTCTGTGAAACAGGAAGCCATGGCTGGATAATTTCATGTTTATAATCACCCTGGAGTGCTCAAAATTGTGAATATGAATGGGAATATACTTCACAGATATTTTACTCCTAAGAATTTCTAGGGGTGCGAATAATTGTGTCCAACGTGTATTTGAGAAAAACATTTATTTCATAATGATATTTCCCCCCATTTTAAATTGTTATTATCCAATGAAAGGTTAGATTTTTTGTGAATTTTTTAAATAAAAGATCAAAAGGATTAACAATGCAGATTAATTTTCACAGCCGCCTTTGATCATATTTACCAAGGGTGCTGATATTTTTGGCCATGACTGTATGTTTTAAACCATGAAGGCGAGCCAATAGATATCACAAGCAACGTGCAAACTTTGTGCAAGGGTTATGCTGGTGAACGTCTTAATCTCAGTCAATTCACTATGCAGAAAGTGAAAGTAAAAACGGAATGACACATGCGTAGCGCAAGCACCGGTGATTAGTGATAAACATGAAAGTGTGGAGGAGAGAGTGAAACAAGAATTAGAAGCACAAAACGAGGATTATTAAAGAACAATGTCGGAGGATTTCGATATAAGCCAAGAGGAGACTGGTTTTCCTTTGCTAAAGTAAGGAAAGTTTGCTTCCTTTGCTCCTGTAAACAAATTTGCGCGACACTTACTAGAGATGGCTCGATACCATAATTTTGCCTTCGATACGATACCAGAATGTAATACCTCGGTATCGATACTAAATCGATACCATAGGTGACAAATAACCATAACCAGCCTCAAAAGATAAGTGAATTGAAAACAATTTTATTAAAATAATAATAATAAAAAAGATTCATATATTAATACCTTTGTATCAAACTGTAACAAAAAACCGGAACATAGGTTACATTTTTATGTTGGAGAAAAAAAATATATAACTGAAGTAATACAATGAAAATATATTCAAATCGTCTTATCTTTTCAGGGCAAATACATAGTGCAAACAAAATGTCTCAGTGTAACAAAAAACTTACTGGGAACATATGCTACATTTTGACTGAGTTTGAAGAAAAAAATACAACTGAAGTAACGCAATTAATGCAACAAATCTTGCTTTATTGTAAAGTGTTATTCTTACAGTCAAAGTAATATTTAAAATCACATTATTATTTCTCTCTCTCTGATTGTTTTCAAATTTCAGACTCAGATAGCCAAAGAAAAAGCATTAAATATAAATCTCGCTCTCTCGGCTGCTTCATATTAGCGGTCAGCAGCGCGGCAGAAACATTCCCTTCATATTATTGATACTAAAATTAATATAGCAAACCTCTTGCTTAATTCAAATTCAATTAATATTCGATTGTTTGAAATGCAAGTGCATATATTACATGACCAAAACTTCACTGGTTCTAGCGTGTCACACATGCACATTTGAGCTTACTGTATCACATCTGTATGTGCGTTGATCAGTTGTAAATAAAAGTTCAAATTAAATCTGAATTTATGAATGATGCACTCACCTGTCGATCTCTTAATTCTCTGAAAAGATCAGGATGAGCAAGCGACAAATGCTTAAAAAGATTTGCTGTGTTGTCTCCTGTGGCAACACATGATTTATAGCAACGCTTGCATACAGGTGCAGTAAGGTCAGTTCGTTTACCTTTGTCATCTGTTTTGTATGCAAAGTGATGCCATTTTTCACTTCTACTGTTCTCTTTATTTATTAATTTCGGGTGCGTTGATAGAGTTTCATCTGTTTGATCCATCATGTTGTTCTGTTGTCACATTTACTGGTTGCGCAGCAATTTGGGAAGCACTGCCACCTACAGGTGCACTTTGCAACAGCAGCGTATGAAATACCGAATTGAGCAAAATTATGATATCGTACCGTTTGAAATATAATATATACCAGTATTTTTCCAGTACCGGTATACCGCACATCACTAACGCGTACATCCTACATCATCCACCTGGAACGGCTTGACAGTCAGCAGAAGTGAGAAAAAAGTGTTTATAACATTTTAAATATGGATATTTTTCTTACAAAAACACATGGATTCACTACAGGAGGCCTTTATTCACGCCCCGGAGCCGTGAGAGGCACGTTTTATTACTGATGTGCGCACTTTATTTGATTACTTTTAGACTGTTGGAAAAAAAAACACCCGCTTACTCCCATTCAAACAGTTGGAAGAGCAAGGAAAATTTTAATATAACTCCGATTGGATTCATCTGAAAGAAGAAAGTCATATACACCTAGGATGCTTTGAGGGTGAGTAAAACATGGGCTAATTTTCATTTTTGGGTGAACTAACCCTTTAATTGTAATTTTAATTTAATAATAAAAGTAAATTAATAATAATAATAATAATAATAATAATAATAGGCCTAATAAAAATAAGAATGCAACAGGCCTACATTAATTGGAAATGTCAAATCCTCTTAATATTGCCAATAATTGATGTTTTTGACAATATCTCTGGCTATAGTCAATACAAGATCATCGTCCTTCAACGCACCCCAAGGGGAGGTTAACACGGGGCAGACAGCAGGTTGTCTGTTATGTCGTTTGGGCTGTCTTGAGCGCAGTGGCACTGAGAACATTATATTTCACACACTTGAAGCGGTTTTATTTTCCAAATGTAATAGGATTAGTCCAACGAATCATTTGGTTTGTAAATCATACCGAACAGAAAGCCTCATACTGAACGGTTCAGTACGAATACGTGTATCGCTACACCCCTAATAGATGGATAGATAGACGGATGGATGGTTATAACTTTTGGCATGATCAGATATGAACCTCTCTCCACTCAATGTTTGGACACAGACAGGAAGAGGAACAGCCTCATATGACAATGTTTACTGCTCTGAGTCTCATCAGATGGGAAAACATAAAAACAAATACGCATATGACTCTTCTGTAGGTCTGACCCATCATTACACACCCGACAGACGAAAGAGGCTCCTGCCAAACTCGAGTCTCAGTCGGGCCAGCAGATCAGCAGCAGCACTCGCACCCGAGTCCGCTCCATATCAGGTGACAGTACACACACACACACACACCACACCGCTGCTTTATTCTGACCCGGAGCTTCTCTTGCTCTGAATAGTTTTGAGCCATTTTCCACATTCTGACCCTTTTAATTAAACAATCTCTTCTTGCTTCTGTAACCTTTAAGACTTCTACATGTAAATTACTTTTCATTACTATCTAGCCTTCTGTATGAAACCAGTTCCTCAGCCAAGTCACCGAATGCTTGAAGTAGATATGTAGATATATGAGCAGTCATACATGAAATTAAAATCTTAAAGGGATAGTTAACTCAAAATATTAATTCTGTCATCATTTACTCACCCTTGTGTCGATCTAAAATGTTATGGTTTTTATCTATGGACAGATGGAGATATTTTGAAGTTTTTGTTAATCTATAAAAGTCAGTGGGGTTCAAAAGGTTCAAGCTTCAAAAAGTATGTAAAGGTTGTGTAAAAGTAAATACCCCCAAAAACACAGAGGCTTAGTTGCTGTGTATAAACAGAGAGAAATTTAAGTGGTTATTCACTCAAATCAAATATAGCAACATGTCAGTAACATCAAACCCTATTGGTTCTTGTGTGTCACATGACTTTGATAGTGCATTATTATTATTATTATTATTATTAACTAAAACTATTAAAATTATTTCCTTTTAATAATAAAATTAAATATTAACATTATAATAATGTAAAATAAATATGAGGAAAAACTTTAACTGAAAAAAAAAGTTCTAAATTTGAAGCAACTGAAATAAATTTTAAGTTTAAAATACTAAAATTACTAAAACTAAAATAAAAAATATTAAAATATTAAAAATATTAAAAACAAAACTAATAACTAACAAAAGCACACAACAAAATTACTTAAACTAATATTGAAATGAAAACTGGAAATATATAAAAATATAGAAGCTAGTGCAAAATATGAATAAAAGCTATAATGGTATATAAATAATATTAAAATAACACTGCTCTGTTCATCGTACGAGAATCATACGAGAATCTTTCATGAATTCAGCATGAAATCAAAATTTATTTAATTGTTCTATTATTATTGTTGTGAATAATTCTTAAATGCATGTTACTTTAAATAAAATTGTCTAGTAAATAGTAGTCATTATCATAATTGCAACTAAAATGAACTGTACCATAAAACCATTTTTGTTACTTGAAATAAAACAAATGTTAACTGACATGAAGTAAAATATATAAAACAACCTACATTTCTCATTTTTATTTTACCTTAAAGTGCTAAAATAACTAAAACTAAAAATGAATAGAATTTCAATGAATTTAGACATAAAAAAAAAAACCAAACCAAAAAAAGACAAAAACACACACACACACACACACACACACACACACAAAAAAATACTTAAATTAAATGGGGAAATTATAAAAAATAAAACTAATTCAAAATATATAATATCCTGGTATATAATATGTAACACTTAAAACTAAATAAAAAAAAGTGTTAAACTATAAAACTACTACTACTACTAAAAAAGGTCATATAATATTTTAGATTTTATTATAAAATTTATTTTATATTATAATAAATATAATAAAATAACACCGGAAGATAGTAAAGTCATTAGACATAAAGTCATATGCCCCTCTTGATTTCTCTCTCCAGGTGGTCACGCTCTGCGGGCCGGTCCGGCTCAGAGTCTCAGTCCTCTGGTGGCATCTCCTGAGGGCGAGTACAGCGGCCCGCTGCCCCCGCCGGGCCCCCCGCTGGAGGTGCTGGGGTCCCAGAGAGGAGTGGAGGAGCACCCGGCGCCCTCCACCTCACAGTCCTCAGCGCCACTCAAAGACAAGTCCAGCCTGGCCGAGTTTGTGCCCATGCTGACACAGGGCTGGGCCGAGATCTTCATCCGCAGACCCTCAGGTACGACACACCGCAAATATCCGGCGGTGCGTGCTTTACCTCCTAACCTTGTCCCGGGCCGTAATTATCGCCCACTCACTCTCAATTATAACACATTTGTGCAGGCACTAAAATTAAATCATAATCACTTCATTCCAAGGGCGTTTGAGAGGCGCATGAGCGCACTTGCGGCCCGCAGGGGATGCCATGCCATTTCCAAAGTTTCATAATAGTTTGACTCACACCTGCCGTGCCCACGGGCCCAATTTTCCTCAGCTCTTCTCCTCCGTCTGCCTCTAAATGAAGAATAGCTCGGGAGCATTTCGCAGATTTATTTATTTTTTTTGTGCATTAATTGCGCCGTGTCCTTGAGTGCTTCACTTCTTGAAGAATAACACGTGACGAGATGCTTTTTCAATGTGGTTCCTGAGGATTTCACAGCATTGCTGTTGTGGTTTTGTTCCTTTCTGTGTTTGTCTGTCACTTTTTGTGTCTTTCTTTCATGAGTCAGTTTTATAGCGCTATTTCTTTTTTTGTTTTATTTTTCTTCTCTGTATCTTTTTTGTAATCTCTCTCTTTTGCTGTCTTGCTTTGAGTTCAGTTGAGTTTGGTTCAGTTTATATTATGAGAAATGGTCAAAAGTCAAATAATAGGCTAAAAATAAAGTAGTCAAGCCAATCAAGTAATCAATAGTGTAAAATAAAAATAAGGTTAAATAAAATGAAAGTGTTTATTGGACATTTTATATATTTTATTAATAGATTTATATGAATTTAATATATTTAAATAATATATTTAAGTTAATTAATATATTTATATAAAATTTACATAAAATTTAAAATAATTTTATTTGTATTAAAAAACATTTTATCAGTATCCAAGTATTTAATTTGTTTCCAAACACCCAAAAGTTTCATTTCTGGGTGGGAAGTGACATCACACATTGTAACCTGTCTGTCTTCTTCATTTTTGTTTTCAAGCTCTTACTAAATTGGTACGTAACATGAAGAAGTAGCCTCCTCAAATTTTATTTTAGTCAGATTTTATGATGACCTTTAAACGTGCACTGTTTCAAAAGTCAAATAAATAAATAAATAAAAATAGTGCAAATAAACACATAAATAATATATAAACAAAACAGATACATAATATAAAAATAAAATAAAATCAAGTATTCAGTGGTTTGAAATAAAAACAAGGTCAAATGTTTATTTGTTTATTTATATTTTGTAAATGTGCATGCATATAAAATGTAATATAATTTTAATTGGATTAAAAATAAATAAAACAATTCCAGTACACTCTCAGAAAAAAGGTACAAAAGCTGTCACTGGGGCAGCACCTTCTCAAAAAGTAAATTTTTGTACTTTTTAGGTATCAATATGTACACTTTAGGTACTGATGTGTACCTTTTAAGGTACAATATGGACCCTTTAGGTACAAAGATGTACCTTTTGTATCTTTTTTCTGAGAGTGTATGCTAGTATTTTATTTCGGTTGCACTTTATTTTACAGTACGTGCACTTGTATTTACAGTGTACATACATAAGAAAGTACTGATAATACAAGGTAACTACTAAGGTTAGGTTTAGGGTTGGTACCTACTTATTGTAATTACTATAATAAGTGTATAGTATGTACATGAGTAACAGGACTATAAAATAAAGTGCTACCTTTATTTCTTTCCAAACACCTAAAAAGTACTTTAATAAAAATAGTGCAACTAAACAAGTAATACTAATTAATCAATTATTTGAAGTAAAAATGAGGTAAAATAAAATCACAAAGTATTTATTTATGTTCATAAATGTACATTTTCTTTCTTTGTTTAATCTCTCTCTGTATAAGCTGAGATCAGACATGTCTCTGGTGCCTGGAGTCAGCTTGTTTCATTAGCGTGTCTGTGTAATTGAGTTTGCCGGATGTGTGGCGCGGGTGGGCAGATGCTGATGCAGATGTTGGTTAAATGGGTACATGGACATATAGCTGTAGGTGTGAACAGACAGCTGGATGTCTCAGTATGGCCAGATCCTCATCCGTTATGTGTGTGTGTGCATTTAATGTACATTTTTAAATGTATTTGTGTTGTCCTGATTACTATAATAACTACGGCTGTCACGATTCCTCGATTCAATTCGAGTACTCGATTTAAAAAAAAATCCTTGATTGCATTTTGCCTGTGTTAGCTTGAGAGTAACTGGCAAAAAAACGGAATTGGTGATTCCACGGACGAGAATCCATGAAACGCATTATTAGACCATTTTCCAAGGCTGCATGATACACTATATTGCCAAAAGTATTGGGTCACCCCCTTCTAATGAACTGGTTTGACTACTTTAGTAATTTCTATGAGTGCAAATCTTAATGATAAAGCATATAATGATATTCTAGGGAATTGTGTGCTTCTAATTTTAAAGCAACAGTTTGGACAGGACCCTTTTCTATTCTAACATGACAATGCCTCTGTGTATAAGACAAGGTTCAAAAAGAAATGATTGATTTAGTCAGTGTGGAAGAACTTGACTGGTCTGCAGAAAGCCAAGTCCTAATCCAAGCTCAAAACATCTGGTGTGACTTTAAATGCAGATCTTGAGCCAAAAACTCATCACCAAACACCAATGGCTTGTACATATGGGTACAGTCATTTTAGACACTTCCAAAACTGTTGCAACAGAGATGGAAATACAAATTTTTAAATACAAGCATTATGTTTCCATCTTTGTTGCCACAGTTTTGGAAGTCCCTTTTTCTGTTCTAAAGAAGGGGGTGTCCCAATACATTTGTCCATATAGTGTATGTACAAGCCATTGGTGTTTGGTGATGAGTTTTTGGCTCAAGATCTGCATTTAAAGTCACACCAGAGGTGTTCAGCTTGGATTAGGACTTGGCTTTCTGCAGACCAGTCAAGTTCTTCCACACTGACTAAATCAATCATTTCTTTTTGAACCTTGCCTTATACACAGAGGCATTGTCATGTTAGAATAGAAAAGGGTCCTGTCCAAACTGTTACTATAAAATTAGAAGCACACAATTCCCTAGAATATCATTATATGCTTAAACATTAAGATTTGTACTCATAGAAATTACTAAAGTGGTCAAACCTGTTCGTTAGAAGGGGGTGACCCAATACTTTTGGCAATATAGTGTATATTAAACCTATATAAAAATCATAAGGCATAATGCTATTATGAATTCACAAACGCTACGATTCAATTAAATAAATATGTGATGCAGGTTAATATTTGTGCTTTATTTACTTGAGTGTAGGTCACGTGTCAGAGCAACTCCGTTCACAGTAAATGCTGCTCCACACAAACTGTTCAAATCATATCATACACTCTGCATATTGTTGTGAGTTTGGGTTTATTATAGCATTCATCTGGGAATGCAACATGCCCCATTTCATCAGATTTGTGAGGTAAATCATTTATAAACCTACGCAAACACTGGACAATGCATCAGTATCTTTTTCAATATGCTAACTGTTCATCACAATTTCAAAATAAAAGTTTAAATCCTCGCTACTGAGTTTACGCTTCGATGTCCACATATTCAAGAAATTACAGTGGCTATAGCATTTCTGATGTAAAGAAATGGCCAAAATTTAAAATTTAGTGGAGATTTGAATTATATGTTGTTTAATCAATATTAAACAAGGATTAGATCACACTGTAAAGTGTAAAAACAATCGTCAGGCCGTTGGCGCCCCCTGCAGTCATTTGTTATAATGCGTAATGTACCATAGCTCTATTGTTTGCAATACATTATGTATTTTAACAGTTTTGTTCAATAAAACCGCATTTACTTGCTTTTGATACTTTATTTGAACTAATTATTATTGCCTCATTGCTGTTATATATGTATTTAAAGTAATTTTAAATTCTATTGTTCCCTTAGGTCTATTTTTATTACTAAAAAAATTATTATAGTTATCCGATTACTCGATTAATTGTCAGCCTAATCGACCAGTTACTTGATCACCAAATTAATCGTTAGCGACAGCCTTAATAATAACATTTATTTGTTTTCTTAACAACTATAATATGTCACGATGTGATGTTTTGAAGATACACCTAAGGAAATAGTTTCTGAAAGTACTATTCTGTTGATCTAAGAAGAGTATTTTCTATAATAGACTATTTATATTTCTTTACTTTGATTAGTTTGAGTCATCTATCATGATTTAAAGCGTGCATCCTGAGTTTGGCTCTGTAATCTGCTCTCAGGTAACACCAGCTGGCTGATGTGTCTGGAGAACCCGCCGAGCCCCTTCTCGTCTGAGCTGGGGAACGTCCCGCTGCAGGAGCTGTCCAGTGTGCTGATGGCCATGGACGGGGTGAAGGAGCCCCAGAGCGAGGCCCCTGTGCCCCAGCCGCAGGGGAGGCCCTGCCCCATCCAGCGCTCCAACACCGGTGAGCTGCCGTCTCTCAAAACAACACTGTTTCAACATATTTTTCTGGAGCTGGAATGGAGTTTATAGAGTAGATGTGTTGCGAGCTGTGATATCAAGTGCTGCAGCTGAGTCTGAGAATCGCATACTTCTGTGGTATAAAGTATACAGTATCTAGTGTGCAGCATGCAGTAAACAGTATGCAAGTATTCTATTTCATTCCAAAGAGCCAAACCTTTCCTTTCTGGGGAGGAAAGGATGTCACACATTGGGAACATTCTTTTATGTATTTATTTTTTTTAATCTATCTATTGATTTATTTATGTAAAGCTATTTATCAAACGCTTGCAGTTTTATATAATCAGGTCTGCTGAAAACATTTTATTTGTTTATTTATTTCCAAGATCTTGCTTTTTTTTTATATAAACCAAACTGCTGAAAACTGTTTGTTTTTGTTTGTTTGTTTGTTTATACATTTATTTATTTTTTTTTATTTCTATTTTTTGTACATACACTGACCTGCTGAAAACATATTTTTTGTTTGTTTTACAGACTCTTACTATTTTACATGAACATGCCTGCTGAAAGCATAATTGTTGAAACTTAATTTAGCAGAATCACAAGTTTCAGTGATTTATTCCTTTTAATGGTGTCCCTCTAACATACAGTGCATAAATGACACACATTAAAAAGAAAAAGCATTTGTCATCCACAGCAGAGTATTTTTAATTCAAGGCCTTCTCTCATACCGTCTACAGTGGGCCGCTCAACACATCTGTCCCTCTCTTTGACTGTTTCTGTGTGTTTCCTCTGGGTCCATGCGGTGTTGATGGCTTGGCCTGTGTTGGTTTTTATCTGGGTTTGTCGCCGCAGTGGGTGCTCTGGGCTCTCTCTGCTCCCCCGAAACGCCCGGCAGGTTACACAGGAGTATATCGTGGGCAGGTAGATATGTCTGCCGCGTGTGTGTATGTGGCCTCGAGCACGTACACGCGCCGCACTAGAGTGTTTCTGTAGCTTCCTGTCTTCATTAACACTCAACAATCCAGAACAAACCAACTAATCAGCGGTCAACTCAACCAGTCTCCACACAGAACCAGCGATGGGATTGATTCCTGATTCAGGATGCTCCTCCTTTTCCTGGAGCTCTTTTACTTCCTTTTGCTCTTTTTCTTGCGTTCGTGAATTTGACATGAAAGGCATCTTTCTCTTGTAATGTTTAAATGATTTATTTGTCATATTATTATTATTATTAATTTTATATCAGTTAATACTTATATTTTACAATGTAACAATATATATTAAGAATAAAAGCAGTATTTGCCTTCATATCAGGTCTGTCAGTTAAACAAAAAAGAGTTGTATGTGAATTGCATGATTTGGCAATTGATTAACTGAATTAATCTCAGTGCATCAATATTTAAAGAATTTTGAAGGCTAATAAAAAGAGATTTTCTTAATTTAAATTTTTTTTACGTAATATAAGTAATTACAGAACAAATATATAAATATTATTTAGATATTAAAATGTATATTAAATTTTCTTAAATGTCTGAAAAATGTTTTTATCTATATTACCCAGTCATTCTTACTATTACTTGTCAGATATAGCTAATATTTTCATTATTAATTAAATTTTATTCAATTATTGTTATTACTATTATCAGTTAATTTAATAATTTTATGTATTTGCATCAGTATAGCAATTTATATTAATAAACAGCAATATATACCTTCATGTTAGGGCTGTCAGTTTAAAAAAAAAATCAACTAAATTAAATACATGATATTATAATTATATGATATTTAAAGAATTTTGAAGGCAGATGAGGAAGCTCAGAACAAATATGCAAATATTAAAGGGCTGGAAAATGTTTTTAGCTAGATGTTTTTAGATGTCGTCATTATTTTGGCACATTTTTCAGAAAGAGAGAGATTTTTAGCTGTGTATGTCTGCTTCAGTTTCTTTTGTCATCTCGTAGGACCCTGCACTAGCATACAGACCTCAAATCTAACACATATGGATGTCAACTCGCATTTCCATTTCCCTGGGTCTCTAAAAGCATGTTCTGTAAAGCCTTTCAGTGTCAAATCCGTATTGAACCTGCTTCAACTCAATCAGCTTGTGTGTGTTTGTGCAGGTTTGATCTTCAGGTGGCTCTGCATGTATTAGAGTGACTGTAGGAGAGTTTCTAGACTAATGGCAGATACGGTAGACGTTCCTCTGCTCGTGGATGTAATACAATGTGTTGTGACTACATCTCGTTTATTGTTGTCATGCTGCCGTCTCACAGATTCGGTTGTGTTGGAAGAAGGTGGACGGAGCAGAGCGACTGTGTCAGCAGCGGAGTCCAAAGAGCTGGAGGAGTTTGAGGCCGTAGTGTCTGAACCCATCTTCATGAGCGCCGCTACAACCCCGGCCGGCTTACTTAGCAGAGTGAGGGAATCCACACCACACACCTTCAGCACACTCAACAATAATCAGTGTTGGGGAAAAGTAAAAATACTTTTAAAAGTAATGCATTACAATATTGCGGTACTCTGTAATAAAGTATGTAATTGCGTTAGTTACTTTTTATGGAAAGTAATGCATTGTGTTACTTTTTGTCACCTGGGCTGGGCTTACTTATTTGTTTTGTAATAACAAAACCCAGTGGTTATATTTTTTGCTACTCTAAAGGCCCTTTCACACTAAAAGTGAAATTAATAAGCCACAAGCTGAAGGAAGTGCCTCTGAACTTCACTCCCAATTTCCCTCAGCACAGGGACAGGAGAAGTGTCAGTAAATAAACAGGAAAACACAGTAACTTCTGTTATTTAAAAAAACTAACTCAGATAATTTCTTGTAAATTTAAAAGTAATGTTACTTTACTAACCACTTGAAAAAAAAAAAAAAATCTATTTACGTGACTTGTGTTACTTGAAATGCGTTACCCCCAGTATTGATAATAATGTAATCATTTTGACATAATAATAATAATAATAATAATAATATCAATGATGATAATAATGATGTATAATAATATAATAATAATTTGTTACATTTATATAGCACTTTTCTGGGTACTCAAAGCGCTTTACATAGAAGGGGGGAATCTCCTCAACCACCACCATAGTAAGTATGCCATTGTTTAGATCATTAAAGGTGGGGTAAGTGATTTCTGGTAGCCAATGTTGACATTTGAAATCACCAAAACAAACACGCCCCTACCCCAAAAGGGTCTCGCCCCTATTTTGATAGCTCCGCCCCACACATATGTACAGAAACTTTTAGTTCTGTGAAACAAAGCAAAACCAATGTTACTCACCTATCAAGAAGAAACAAAGCAACCTCTGCGTCCGATCGCAGGCCTTCCGCTGTAGAGTTCTCTCCAGTGCTGGAAAGCTGATCCGATATGTACACGGGTCCTTCTTCTTGCCTTATCGTAACACCGTGTCCACACCGGACGCGAGCGGCACGACAAAATACTATAGAACTCATTATAATCAGTGATGGTGTCTACACTGGATGCACAGTAAACTGCTGCCGCGTTCTATTTATGACATTGACACAAAGTTCAAATGATTTTCAATGGTCGCTTTGTCGCATCCAGTGTTGACAGACCGCGACAGTCGCGTCCAGTGTAGACACGGTGTAAGCCTTCTTTTGTTCCGCAGACGTTTTCCTCTTTTGTTTTTTTATCTACCATTTCTATCATTCTGTCGTCGCTTGGCTCGGCTAATGTCCATCATGTGCACTGATGAGCGCTCTCTCCTCGCATCATGAGCAGACACGCCCCTTACTGCTGATTGGCTACAAGTTTGTTTTGGTACTGGCCCAACTCAGTTTTCTAAAGCGTTTTTGAAAAAATACATAACCCACCTTTAAACTTTATATAGAGGCAGGACAAGGCAAAAATTTTAGTTAATATAGTTAAATATTAATGGCCTTATGTATGTATGTATATATATATATATATATATATATATATATATATATATATATATATATATATATATATATATATATATATATATGTATATGTATGAAGAGTTAATTTGCAAAAACCAATAAACGGCACTTTCAAAAAAAAAAAAAAGATTGCCGTGCATTATTCTCCACATATAGCGCGATCTGAACCCTAAACACGTTTTGTCAAAGAAGCCGGTATTGTCCACTTTCAAGGCATCGCAAGTTCACGTTTTACTGCAGAAGCCGATAAGCGCCCTTGTTGTTTGTGAACAGAAGCCGGTAAGTCCATTTTAGCGAATCAGCGCGCTGTATTCAGGTCAGGTGACAAGGCTACTTTCACTTTGAAAAGACGCACTAGCTGAGAGGAGAGGAGTTTCTGAGAGGAGCTGTGATCTTCTTCAGGGCGTAAAATGAAAATAAAAGCTGAAACGTTTTCACAGAACCTTGCAAAAGCAGTGCGTTACAATGGTGAGGGAAAAGATCCGTGTATTGCGTGTAATCACATCCATACAGTCTACGATCACAACAACAACAACGTTTGTCAGGCATTTACATTGTCACCTGAGGAGATACAAAGATTAAACGAGTGTTTTTGTTTAACTCTGAAACATGAAATGTGGAGTTACCTGCTTTTGCCAAAAAACGACTGTTGGAGTTTAACTGCTTTTGCTATAAAGCAAACTTTTAATATGTAAAAAAAAAAAACATACTTTCAATGAACTTTAATTTTGTAAATTACTTGTATTTGTTTGTTATTATTACTTAATCAAAACAACCCAACTGCAGTTTGATTGATATTACGTGGAATGCGCAATTAAAAAAACGTGATTTATGAACAAAAATAAATAAAATAAAGTTATCGGTTTTTGCAAATGAACCCTTCATATATATACTGTATATAATATTGACATGAGTAATGTATGTGTTATTATTATTATTATTATTATTATTATTATTATTATTGCCATGTAAGAGAGAGTGCCAGAGACAGAAAGAATTATTAATAGTTATATATTACTAAATTATTTTTAAGAGTAATGGATTATTATTATCATGTAATTAATGCTTATTTTGTAATTAATAACAACATAAATAATATAACAACAACAAAAATAAATAAATGTAAATAATATATACATTTGGAAATAATAATAATAATTTATTATTATTACTACCTGAGATACTTCTCAATACTGGTAGTGGTAGACTAATATATCAGCCAGGCCAATTAACCAGCCAGTATATTTATTTTATTGGCATTGATAAACCACAGACTGATTCATGTCATTTCTTTCGTGTCTTCTCTCCTCAAGTCCTCCTCAACCTCTAGTCAGGACGATGAGAAGTCGACTCTGGAGGAGGTGAGTGAGGGCGGTATCCCCATCGATCAGCCTCCGCCGGCCCTCTCCACGCCGGGACTTCAAGAGAGTGACCTGCCATTATCTCAGGCCACCACGCTGAGCAAATCAAGCTCTTCCCCGGAGCTGCAGACTCTCCCCGAGGCCTTCACCAAGGCTGCGGCCCAGAGCGCCGCCGGCGGAGACCTGCTCAGCTCCAGGATCCCAACAGTCCAGGCCAGCGAGAGAGAGGCCTTGGGTGAAAGCACCTGGCCGGGAGAGAGCGTTACATCAGCCGGCCCGTCCAGCTCCAGCGCTAGCGTCTCTGTCTCCTCGTCCTCCACCTCCAGGATGAGGCTGGAGTTTCCCACGGCTCAGCTGGGACCCCTGTCTCCCACCGGACACAGACCCCGCGGACACACCATCTCAGTGTCCGCGCCCTCATCCCGCAGGGAGAGGAAGATGGACCGAGACTCGTACCACAACCGAGGAGGTCCATCCAACGCAGAGAAGAGCACAGGACTCAGTCCCAGGTAACTTGAAGTCCAAACTCATATTCCGCCTTCCTTTATACACATTAGAAAGTTTGTTTTCCATGCAATTACACCGAATGCAAACTGAAGTTTTCAAGCTTCAAAAATTATGCAAAAGCATGTTAAATGTATTATAAAAGTTAGGAATGCATGATATAGTAACACCATATCAGTTATAAATACAGTACTGTTCAATAGTTAATAGTTTTTTTTTTCGAAGGAAACTCATTTTATTGAGCAAGGATGCATTAAATTGATCAAAAGTGACCGTAAAGGCATTTACTAAATATTTGTATTTCAAATAAATGCTGTGCTTTTAAACATTTCTTTATCAAAGAATCCTCAAAAAAACTTATCAGGGTTTCCACAAAAATATGAAGCAGCACAACTGTTTTTAACATTGATAATAATCAGAAAGGTTTCTTGAGCAGCAAATCAGAATATTAGAATGATTTCTGAAGGATCATGTGACACTGAAGACTGGAGTAATGATGCTGAAAAAATTAAGCTTTGCATCACAGGAATTAATTACATTTTAAAATATATTCACATAGAAAACAGTTATTTTAAATTGCAATAATATTTCACAATATTCCTTTTTTTAATCAAATAAATGCAGCCTTGGTGAGCAGAAGAGACTTCTTTCAAAAATGATCAGTATCAGTCAATTTAGGGTATTTCATTTTTAGATTTCCTCTTTTATTACATTTAGATTACCTTTGTCGTCATCTAACTCTCACTTAAATTTTAAAACACCGATAATTTAATCTAACTGTTGAATGTAATCTTTGAATGTAAGCAAATGTTCCATTTATAATGTGGTGCCTAACACATTGTAACATGACAAACATTACAAATGTTTTAGTGTTTTATGTATTACATAAACTAGTATTAATAGTTTGATTTGTTTAATTTTAATACATTTGAACATTTAATATTTTTTATCAGTTATCATCTAGAAGTAGCATTTGTAGCAGAAATGTCAAAATTCTTGTTGAACTCTTTTCCATTTCAGAACCATCCCAGCAAAAACCATTTACTGAAATGCACTCTGGGAAAATAATGTAGTGAAAGCAGTAAACAGGCTATTTTCATATACGCGTATGATTTACAGGACAGTAATATTATTTTTCACTAGATAAGCCTCAATAATAACACAATAAATATAATATGAGAGAGCAACATGTTCCTAACCAGCATTCATTATTTATTACTCACACGTTGTAAAGTCCCTAGAAATGCAGTTTAGCACAGATGATGAAGTGTTTAGCGGTTGTCATTGCATCAAGGTCTTTTGGAAACATGTCTTTTGATTGCATCTCACTTTTAGCAGATGTTTTTCATTAAGAAGATGTGCACGATGGGACAATTTGTATAAAATAATGCGAGGGAAAAGCCTCCTGTGCAATGGTGTATCAGTTCTTATCAAAACTACAACTATCAACAATCCATTAAGGCTGGGCGACATGACCAAATATATTATCACAATATTTTCTTTCCATTTCATACAATATCACGATTTTAATTTACCAGTAATGGGAAAGGAAATGCTTTTCACATATTTGTTAAACCTTGAGAATGAATGTAAGGATAATTTGTTCACAGTTAAACCTTTTAATTTAGGGCACCATAAAATCGGTTTCATTTTCCCCTAAATTCTGTATTTCATTTGATTTTTTTTCCCCCTGGATTCTGTGTTTTATGTTTCAGTACAAATTTATCATAAAAAGGTGTCTAAATAAATTAATTAATAAAACTTTAAAAATGTATTCAGTCTTTTAAAATGTAATGAAATGAAAACATAATTACAACAAAACATTGCATTTTATTTTATTTTTTTTCAAGAGGCTGCACAATAGCAATGTATAACTGTATAAATTAATGAAAAAATACCTAAATTGTATGATATTTGGTATGGTATAATATTATTATTATTTGAAAATGACATTTTAGTATACAATAGTAATATATTTCTGTCATAATTTCTTCAAGTTAAACTAGACTCTTATTTTGACAGGTTGTCATGAAGGTCTTTCACTTTTACTTTGTTTCAGTGTGTTTGACAGTAGTTTTTCGCAAATGAAACAGTAAAAACCTTATAATAGTTAGCCTATTAACGACAAGCACTGACTGGCTGTTGCCACATTTATTTCTGCTTTTAGATAAATCCATATTGAGGAAAAATTTCCAGAACTTATCATCATTATCGGCATAAATCTTATCGCGACTCAATATGATATGGTTTTATCGCTCAGCCCTATAATCCATGTCTGCTCAGCTGTGTAATGGATGGCGGAAAGTGTGGCTGTGATTATGTTAACGCACCTGTAATGTCTTTGAACAGCATCCATTTGATCCCACTGCACCGAGTGCTCCATTTTCTAGGAAAAGCAAAGCATTATATGGAGAGTAATGATATGGCTGTAACGCCTCATTTTTTTCATTGCTGTCATCATTTGTCGCCCCTGTTGACATGAAATCATCCTGCCTCCTTCACTAGCTCGGCGCGTTTTGTGAAGTCAGGCTCTTTCTGAGTTGAGCGCTTTCAAATTGTTGCCTTGAATTGGAATTACGTGTAAATTACTGCCATCCGTCTTTGTGAGCTTCAGTGCTGCTGGAGTCGCACGATCGATAGACTCGCTATTTATAGACAGAAGCGCAGGAAAGTCTAGTGAGTTTTCCGAAAGTGTTTTCACGGGCCGTATGTGTCTGTTTAACGGGGTTCAGTCAGACTCTAAGAGCTGTTGTCTTTCTTTTTCTTGAAACCGTTCACAATGCTTTTTTGCAATTGTGTTTAGATTGCGGTTTGATATGAAGCATGTCTGTTTTGATAAAGCCACAATTACTTCCTAATAAGGATTGAGGGCCCCCGTAACTCAAAAAACACTTGCTGTATGAATAGAGGCATAAAAGGAGTAGTTTCTTTAGTGGAACACTGAGTTATGAATGTCCTGGCTTCTGTTTTCCATGCGGTAAAGGTGGATGTGGACAGGAGCTGTCAAAAAGCACAGTAAAACTGTCAAAAGTGTTTCATTATTTAACAGAAATTGAACACTTATTCATTCACTTAATCAAAGTGTTCCCCTTTACCATAGCTATGTTTAATGCATATATACACAGTGCTGCTGGAAAGTTTGTGAACCCTTTAGAATTTTCTATATTTCTGCATAAATATGACCCAAAACATAATCAGATTTTCGCACAAGTCCTGAAAGTAGACAAAGAGAACCAATCAAACAAATGAGACAAAACGATTTTCTTTGTCATTTATTTATTCAGGAAAATGATCCAATATTGCATATCTGTGAGTGGCAAAAGTATGTGAATCTCTTGGTTTAGGAGTTAATTTAAAGGTGAAATTAGAGTTCATCTGTGCAGAGGTGTTTTCAGTCAGTGCAATGACTTTCAAATGTCAGTACGTGACCTGTTTTATTCAAAGAACAGGGATCCATCAAAGTCTGATCATGTTTGTGGAAGTGAATCACGTCACAAACAAAGGAGATTACTGAGGACCTCGGAAAAAGAGTTGGTTGCTCATCAGGCTAGAAAAGGTTACAAAACCATCTCTAAAGAGTTTGGACTCCACAAATCCACAGTCAGACCGATTGTGTACAAATGGAGGAAATTCAAGACCACTGTTACCTTCCCGAGAAGTGGTCAACCAACAAAGATCACTCCAAAGCAGAACGTGTAATAGTCTGCGAGGTTGCAAAAGTTCCAGGCTAACTTCTAAGCAACTAAAGGCCTTTCTCACATTGGCTAATGTTAATGTTCATGAGCCCACCATCAGGAGAACACTGAGCAACCATGGTGTGCATGGCAGAGTTGCAAGAAGAAAGCCACTGTTCTCGAAAAAGAAAATTGCTCGCTAATGATCATGTGGACAAGCCAGAGGACTATTGGAGAAAGGTTTAATGGATGGATGAAACCAAAATAAAACTTATTGGTTTAAATGAGAAGCTATTATGTTCGGAGAAAAGAACACACTGCATTTCAGCTTAAGAATCTTATCCCATCTGTGAAACGTGGTGGTAATTTCATGGCTTGGGCCTGTTTTGCTGCATCTTGGCCAGGACAGCCTGCCATCATTGATGGAACAATCAATTCTGAATTATACCAGAAAATTCTAAAGGAAAACGTCAGGACATCTGTTTAAGAACAGAGTCTCAAGAGAACGTGAATCATGCAGCAAGACAACAACCACAAGCACACAAGTCATTCTACCAAAGAATGGTTTAAGAAGAACAAAGTTAATGTTTTGGAATGTCTGAGTTAAAGTCCAGACCTTAATCCAATTAAAATGTTGTGGAAGGACCTAAGCAAGCAGTTCATATGAGGAAACCCACCAATATCACAGAGTTTAAGTGGTTCTGTACTAAGGAATGGGCTAAAACTCCTACATGTTATTGTGCAGGACTGATCAGCATATACAAGAAACTTACCTTCAGTTACTGCAGCAAAGGGTCACACCAGATACTGAAAGCAAAGATTCACATACTTTTGCAATGCACAGATATGTTTATTTTCTCAATAAATAAATGACAAAGAAATTATTTTTCTCTCACTTGTTTGATTCGGACTTATATGAAAATCTGATGATGTTTTGGGTCATATTTATGCAGAAAATTCTAAAGGGTTCACAAACTTTCAAGCAGCACTGTATATGTATATGTGTGTGTTAGGGTTGTGACGGTGAGGAAATTTTCCCACCAGTTAATCGACGTGTGACAACACCGGTAATACCGGTATCACCGTGGTGGGGGGTCGTTTGTGTTTTCCCTCTTTTCCTCGCTTTCCTTCGGTTTTAAATAGCCTATAAGCGCCTTGCGCGCTTTACTTTCACTTTCAAATTAGCGGCAATTTGGCATCAAGCAGTTGTTGGTTTTTAGTTCGTTTGAGTTTTCCCTCTTTCCCTCACTTTCCTTTGCTTAAATAACTTTTAAAAGCATCGTGTGCATTTTACTTTCACTTTTAAATTAATAAAACGTTGAATATAGAACTTTTATTAACAAAACAAATAAAAATAGCCTACACCATGCTATGTCTAATATAAAATAACAAATAACTTACGCAAAGTTTAATGTAGGCCTATACAAAACTAAAAATCAGTAAAGAATGAGGAACAAATAATTATGAAACGTAGAACGTTTATTAGCAAAACGAATAAGAAAGTTTGGAGGCATGGACGGCATAGCCTACACCTTAATGTAAAATAATGGGGGAAAAAAAAATACAATTTATTTAGTTTAAATAAAATAAAAATCGGCAAATACCATGGAACCAAATAAATGAGAAACGAATGTTTAAAAAACTATCACTTAGATTAATGGCAAAAGTCAACAGGCTTTTCAAAATCCAAAATATTTTTAAAACAGGCGCTTTTACATTTCGTTTTGAAACTCTTCTGCCATCGTCTTGTCTTTTTCACCTCACTCTTCTTGTCAGTCAGCTCGACTCTCTCTCCTCACGTGATAAATGAAATCTGATCTGTGATGCGCGACTGTCGTTCGTTCGGTGCGCTGCATTGAGCAGCCGCGTTCAGTTTTAATTGTAGTGTCCTCTAACTGAACTAAATGATTTTATTACTCTCTCTCTCTCTCTCTCTCTCTCTCTCTCTCTCTCTCTCTCTCTCTCTCTCTCTCTCTCTCTCTCTCTCTATATATATATATATATATATATATATATATATATATATATATATATATATATAATATATATATATATATATATATATATATATATATATATAATATATATAATATATATAAAATCTAAACGACGGTGGGGGACGGTGCCGAGGTGGGCAAGTGATGTAACTGGTGATGCGACTTAACACCGGTATCACCGCCAACACCGTCTTATCGCAGCAAGCCTAGTGTGTGTGTGTGTGTGTGTGTGTAAAATGTAAAGAAAAAAATGTAATTGTCTACCATAATACCAAAAAAAAAAAAAAATTGCATAATGGAAAGTAAAGTTAAATATTATTTTTAATTGAGTAGTTCTAATAATATATTATATATTATTATATTTTCTTATAAATTATATAAAATGTTATATAACGTATAAATGTTATATAACGTGTGTATACAGGTGCATCTCAATAAATTAGAATGTCGTGGAAAAGTTCATTTATTTCAGTAATTCAACTCAAATTGTGAAACTTGTGTAGTAAATAAATTCAATGCACACAGACTGAAGTAGTTTAAGTCTTTGGTTCTTTTAATTGTGATGATTTTGGCTCACATTTAACAAAAACCCACCAATTCACTATCTCAACAAATTAGAATACTTCGTAAGACCAATAAAAAAAAAAAAAACATTTTTAGTGAATTGTTGGCCTTCTGGAAAGTATGTTCATTTACTGTATATGTACTCAATACTTGGTAAGGGCTCCTTTTGCTTTAATTACTGCCTCAATTCGGCGTGGCATGGAGGTGATCAGTTTGTGGCACTGCTGAGGTGGTATGGAAGCCCAGGTTTCTTTGACAGTGATTTTCAGCTCATCTGCATTTTTTGGTCTCTTGTTTCTCATTTTGCTCTTGACAATACCCCATAGATTCTCTATGGGGTTCAGGTCTGGTGAGTTTGCTGGCCAGTCAAGCACACCAACACCATGGTCATTTAACCAACTTTTGGTGCTTTTGGCAGTGTGGGCAGGTGCCAAATCCTGCTGGAAAATGAAATCAGCATCTTTAAAAAGCTGGTCAGCAGAAGGAAGCATGAAGTGCTCCAAAATTTCTTGGTAAACGGGTGCAGTGACTTTGGTTTTCAAAAAACACAATGGACCAACACCAGCAGATGACATTGCACCCCAAATCATCACAGACTGTGGAAACTTAACACTGGACTTCAAGCAACTTGGGCTATGAGCTTCTCCACCCTTCCTCCAGACTCTAGGACCTTGGTTTCCAAATGAAATACAAAACTTGCTCTCATCTGAAAAGAGGACTTTGGACCACTGGGCAACAGTCCAGTTCTTCTTCTCCTTAGCCCAGGTAAGACGCCTCTGACATTGTCTGTGGTTCAAGAGTGGCTTAACAAGAGGAATATGACAACTGTAGCCAAATTCCTTGACACGTCTGTGTGTGGTGGCTCTTGATGCCTTGACCCCAGCCACAAGCCATTCCTTGTGAAGTTCACCCAAATTCTTGAATTGATTTCACTTGACATTCCTCATAAGGCTGCGGTTCTCTCGGTTGGTTGTGCATCTTTTTCTTCCACACGTTTTCCTTCCACTCAACTTTCTGTTAACATGCTTGGATACAGCACTGTGTGAACAGCCAGCTTCTTTGGCAATGAATGTTTGTGGCTTACCCTCCTTGTGAAGGGTGGCAATGATTGTCTTCTGGACAACTGTCAGATCAGCATTCTTCCCCATGATTGTGTAGCCTAGTGAACCAAACTGAGAGACCATTTTGAAGGCTCAGGAAACCTTTGCAGGTGTTTTGAGTTGATTAGCTGATTGGCATGTCACCGTGTCACCAATTTGTTGAGATAGTGAATTGGTGGGTTTTTGTTAAATGTGAGCCAAAATCATCACAATTAAAAGAACCAAAGACTTAAACTACTTCAGTCTGTGTGCACTGAATTTATTTAATACATGAGTTTCACAATTTGAGTTGAATTACTGAAATAAATGAACTTTTCCATGACATTCTAATTTATTGAGATGCACCTGTATATGTATATGTGTATATATATGTATGTATGTGTTTGTATGTATGTATGTATGTATGCATGTATATGTGTATATATATATATATATATATATATATGGCTGATCATAAATATGAAATGTAAATCTGTCTGGCATCATTATTGAGATGTTTTCAGCACTTCTGGTTACTTTACTGTATCCATCCTAAATACGTCTGCTCATATTGTTAGCAGTGCTGTGCAGCACATTTTCCATTGATACTGTCAAGGCAAGATTTATGTTAAGTCTGGAGTTCTATCCTCATTTGCACAGTTGTGCTGGGCCAGATTTAATGGGTCTCATGAGGTCTGGAGAGAGTTTCGGGACACTTCTCCCGATCAAGCGCTTATCCTCTCCAGACTTCTTCACCTTTAGCTTTGATATTTTCCTGTGTGATGAGGTAAGTTGCATGTAGTCAGATGAAAGCTGTGCAGGACATTAAATGTAGTGTGCACTGGAGGTTCAGTCTGACCTTTATTCCTCTTTCTGTTGGCAGCTTCGTCTTCCTGCAGCTCTATCACTCTCCGTTCTTTGGCAATGAAGCCAACAAACCCCTCCTGCTGCCCAAATCTCAGGTGAGGAGACTCACTCTCTTATAATTGGGCAAATCTTGTATATACATTACATGTAATTTCACACCAAATCAAAAAATAAAAATAATGAAAATAATTTTTAAAGGTCTGTTTTTTTTTTTTTTTTTTTTTTTTTTTTTTTGGCACAAACCATTTTAATTTTATATATTTTAATATATATAATGTATATTTGTCTTTAATTAATATATATATATATATATATATATATATATATATAATATAATCCATAATAATAGTATGTTATAATTAATTTATTAATTTATGCAGATTTTGTTAAAAAACTGGAAGTCAGGGTTATTACCAGTATTAACAATAATAATAAAATAATACCTATACATATAAATACCTATTGTTATTTAATATTCTTTTAATATTATTTAATATTCTTTCTCTCTGCTACTACTAACCATATTAATAGTTGTTATTATTGTTTTTTTATTATTATTTTTAATAATAATGTGCAATGTTATATATAATTTAACAGTTTAATGTATCCATTATAATAGTATTTGTTATAATTTATTTATTTATATATATATTGGCAAGCCAACATTTCACATTTTTGTTTAAGTTGAAGTATTCAAATAACTATAACAAAAAATAAAATACCTTTAAAAATGACAAAAACACAACAGAAAACTGCTAAAACTTTAAACCTAAATCAAAACAAATTATACAAATAAAATATAATAAAAATACTAACAAAAATATATAATGGTATATCAATGGTACTAGAATATCACTGGATAGGACTGGATCAGACTGAATTACAGTCATGAAAATGGCTTTGTATTATAGTAATGACAACTTAAAGGATTATTACTTATAAAAATAATTTTCTAAAAAATCTTTTTTTTTTTTTTTTTTTTAAAATCTGATTTTCTAAAAAAAACTTTCTATAGGCCTCTTCATTGTCTTCATATTAATGTAGTGTGGTCTCGCGTTCACAGCTGATCGATCGTGCTGTTAAAGTCCTGGATCAGATGCCTCCGTATGACACTCATAAGATCGGCGTGGTGTTTGTTGGAGCCGGGCAGGTAGAGTCGTGTTCCTCTGTCCGTTCTGCTGTTTCAGATGTTGAAGGAAGTCTGAATGATTGACGGTTGTTTATTATCAGGCGAATAACGAGGTGTCGATCCTGTCCAACGAGTACGGCTCCAACCGCTACGCTCAGTTCCTCACGGGCCTGGGAAAACTCATACACCTGAAGGACTGCGACCCAGACCAGATCTTCCTGGGCGGACTGGATCAGTACGGAGACGACGGAGAGTTCACCTACTGCTGGCACGATGACATCATGCAAGGTCAGGCTAGTCCTGATAAGAAATAGTAATTATTGTTACTCATAAAAATAACAAAATCACAATAGCTATAATTTTTCTAAATAATTATTATATTGTTAAATGTTTAATTTTTTTCACACATTAAAATGGTGACACTTTACAACAAGATTCATTAGTTAATGTTAATGAATGTATTAACTAATATTAACTAACAATGAGCAATACATTTGTTACAGTATTTATTAATCTTTGTTAACATTAATTAATACAAGTACTACTATTCATTGTAAGTTCATGTTAGCTCAGGTCCATTAATTAATATTTGCAGATAAAACTTTGGAGTTTAATAATGCATTAGTGAATGTTGAAATTAATATGAAATGAGATTAATACATTTTTAAGTATTTTTAATACTTCATGCTTAAGTATTTTTTATTTTTATTTTTCATTGTTAGTTCATGTTAACTAATGCTAACAGATGAATCCTTATTGTAAAGCGTTACCATTAAAATAATCTTTCTTAATAATAATAATAATAATAATAATAATGTTTTAAAATTCTGTTTTATAAAAAATTCAAATAATCCAACATATACTATATATATGTATATATGTGTGTGTGTGTGTGTATTCATTAATTTTAATTTAATTCTTATTTATTCTAATTCTTATTTTAATATTCTTTCTCACTGCTACTACGAACAAAAGTAGTAGTTGTTATTATTAATATTGAATACTAGCAAACCTTTCAAACTAGTAAACTATATTTAGTCAGTCTTTCTTTAGTCACTGTTGAATTTGAGTAACAATAATAATTATATATACTAATAGCTGTTTTTTATCATTAATATTTTGAAGTTTTATTTTCATAATAGTAGTAATAAATAAATAACATTTATTATCATTATTATTATAAAGTTCTTAGAAGTAATATAACACTTAGCAAAAAACCTAGCAAACAAGATCTCAAGTATGAGGAATATAATTTGTTTAGTCAGTATTTCTTTAGTCACTGTTGATTGAGCAACAATGATATAATAATAATTAATAATAATTATTAAGTAGTAGTAGGTGTATTAATTTTTATTATTATTACTACTATTACTAGTAGCTGTAGTTATTATTATCATTACTATTTATAACTAAAATAATAAAAAGAAAGTTCCTAGAAAAACCCTACCACTTGACTGTGCCTGTGAAGACCTCAAAATATGGGAAATATGATTTATTTAGGCACTTCAGTCAGTGTTGGCTTTGAGTGTTATTATGTGAAGCTCATTACAGCGTCTGAAGACTCTTAAGTGTTCATAAAGAGCGTTCGGAGCAGGAGGTGAAGCTAATGCAGGTGTTTTGTTCCTCTGCAGCGATTTTCCATATAGCCACTCTGATGCCGAACCGCGAGAGCGACAAGGGCTGTTGCAATAAGAAACGCCACATCGGGAACGACTTTGTGGTGGTGGTTTACAATGACTCCGGAGAGGAGTACAAACTCGGCACTATCAAGGTGTGTGATAGATTCCCCATATATCTCATTTCCATTGCTGCCACATTCTTTCAGAAGCATTTTTAAATGAAGATATTTTGTTTGTTCATGTGTTTAGGGACAGTTCAACTTCGTGGAGGTGCTTATAAAGCCTCTCGACTACGAGAGTAACCTGGTCACGCTGCAGTGCCGGAAAGGTGAAACAAGCCGCTTTGATTCAGATGTGTGTGTGTGAGTGTGTGAGTGTGCTCAGTAACACTGTAACTCCTCCTCCTCTCTCAGATCTGGAGGGTTTGGTCGACACCAGTGTGGCAAAGATCGTTTCTGACCGCAATCTACCGCTGCTCGTGAGACAGATGGCACTCCACGCCAATGTGAGACCCCTTCTTGTCTTTTGCCTCTTTTTCTTCTGTTTCATATGGAAGCTTAATTCTGACACACAATAAAAAAATAATCTGTGAGTGGGGCGCGAGTTTGTATCTCAAACAAAGATATGCAAAGATTGCATATCTTGCAATTCGGTGTTTACATCTCACAATTCAGATTTTTTCCCTCGGAATGCTGAGTTTACATTTCACATTTCTTCTCAAAATTCCGATTTTTTTTCTTTGGATTGGTGGAAACGAGCTTCAAGATGTTTTTGACCTCTGCACTTTTGTGTTTTTTGTTTTTCCCCTGCAAAAAAAGGCCTTTTCTTTTTTCTGTCTGACAACATTGTATGCAATTCATTCACTTAACATTGAGAAAAAGATTTAAAATGCTAAAACCAGAAATGTTTGCTAGGTTAGTTCTAATTTTTTAATACTTAAGCGAAATTTAAAGTTGTACCTTTTACTTTAACTCAAGTATGTAAGTACTTTTTACATCTCTGATTTTGACTCCAAAGTAGCAGTTTTCTTCAGGTGCAAATCATATGTCATAAGTGAGTGCAGTAATACCGATGTTTGCCTTAACAAAAAGCACTAATAAAGACCGTTTCCGTAAAACAGAACAGTGTTTGTGGCAAACAGATCTCAGCGCCCGTTGCTCTCACCATGCAGTCTGTTTAGCATAAATATGCTTTTTTTCTGGGGTAGTTCTCTTCCCACCTACTGTGATAAGTGGAGAGTATGTAATAAGGCTGTTTGGTGTGAGTCACACACCCACTCTTTCCTCTGAGACCCTCCAAATCACTGCAGGCTCCTGGAGAGCACGGCCCACTGCCTTCGGCTCCAATTAGCAACACATGCCATAAAATGGCTGGCAGGTCAGGGGAGGATAAACGCAGAATTCTGGTTTCACGCAGGACACAGACTATTTTGGGGTAGATTATTAACTTCTTGGTTTCCATGGTTACAAGGGAACTTTAGGAGACAGAAAGTACTTTAGTTTGGGAATTTATGTGCAATCCTGGCACCATATTGCTATCCTAGATCAAAGTGTATTCCAGTATACGGCACTCACCTTTCACAGTCCAATCAACAACTGACAGAATATCTGGTCCAACGCTACACGTTTTTTCTTGTCCATTTTGCTTGAAAATATGTCTCAATTCAGAAGGTGGTCACAGCTTCTGTTTTCATTCTTTAAACAGTAATTTCAAATGATCACATTGCATTTGAACCTTTTTAATGAGTGTTTTATCTGCTTTCTTTGTCTTGTATAGATGGCATCGCTGGTGCATCAGTGTAGAGCGAACCCATCAGACGCCTACGCTTCAAAATGGCTGGCGAGATTGAGACACATCAAGAGGATCAGGACACGGGTACAAAAGCTCATATATATATATATATTATTTCTATATTTCTATCTATCTATATTAGTGCTGTCAAATGATTAATCACGATTAATCGCATCCAAAATAAAAGTTTTTGTTTGCATAGTATGTGTGTATATTTATTATGTATATAAAACACAGACACATTCATGTATATATTTAAGAAAATATTATATTTATATATTAAATATATTTATATATAATATAAATGTTATAAAAATAAACATGTAAATGTAAATATTTTCAAAATATATGCTGTATGTGTGTGTATTTATATATGCATAATAAATATACACAGTACACGCTAGGGCTGCACGATATATCGTTTCAGCATCGATATCGCGATGTGCGCATCCGCGATAGTCACATCGCAGGATGTGCGATGTTTAGTAGGCCTGATCGTTATATTTATACTGATCGTTTTCTTTGCTCACACACAGACACCGTGTCTACTCCGGACGCGACAGCTGCACAGAGATACCCATTTTTAAATAAATTTAGTAGCAGAGCTACTGCAAGCGATTTTCAGTGCTGGAAATCCATTTATCCTTTGTTGAAACTTCCGCGTCGTCGAGGAGAACACATCACGGATGTTTAGCAACGGCAGGCGCCAGGAAAGCGCAAGCTCCCGAGCGCTTTGGAAAGGAGGAGGAAGTGGCGCGGCGGGGGTTTTCAACGCGTTTGCAGATGTGAACGGCCCCAAAGTCTTTCTACACTGGATGCGACAAAGCGACCGTTGCCAGTCGTGTCAACTTTGTGTCAGTACGTCATAAATAGAGCGAGGCATATCAGTTTACTGGCGGGGATTCGTCGTGTCGCGCCGCATCCAGTGTAGTACGACACATATGCGCGAAACCGTGTCAAAATGCATGTCTCCAAGTATCCTTGTAAAAAAAAAAAAACAGTTGCTTATGTCTTAGGTAAACAATTGAGAAAGAAAGAGGATAACAATAACAGCAGTTTAATGTCTCTGTTGCTTTCTGTGTCATAAACAACAAAACAGAGAAAAATCACTTTTGTAGCTTTAACACAGATTTATTAGATTTAATTTATACAATGAAGACTGTGTTATGCAGTGTTATTTTACATTTTATTATTCAATTTCTGCACCTGAATACTGTTGGACTTGCCTTAAAAATACAAAGCACTGTTTATTTCATTTGTATCTTTGTTCTATTATATTTATCTATGCTTGTAAATTGTTTATTTCCTATGCTGATTTACTCACCTACAATATCAATATTTTTTTTTCTCTCCAAATAGAGCTATTCAAGTCATTTGGTGATTTTTTTTTTTTCATATCGCAATATATATCGCAGAAAAACAAAATATCGCAATGTGTGTTTTTTCCAATATCGTGCAGCCCTAGTACACGCACATATATTATGTAAACAGAAACTTTTATTTTGGAAGCGATTTATTGGGATTAATCATTCGACAGCAATAATCTATAGCTATATGTAACTTTTGAATGTGAATATTCTGCCATTCAAAAGTTTGATATCAGTACGTTTTTTTAAATGTTTTTAAAGAAGTTTCATCTGCTCATCAAGGCTGAATTTATTTGATCAAAAATACAGAAAAAAAACAGTATTGTGAAATATTATTGCAATTTAAAATAATGATTTTCTATGTTTATAATCTTTAAAATATAATTTATTTCTGTGATGCAAAGCTGAATTTTCAGCATCATTACTCCAGTCTTCAGTGTCACATGATCCTTCTGAAATCATTCTGATATGCTGATTTATTGTCAGTGTTGAAAACAGTTGTGCTGCTTAATATTTTTTGGAAGCTGTGATACTTTTTTTCCGGATTCTTTGGTGAATAAAAGAACAGCATTTATTTAAAATAGAAATCTTTTGTAACCATATACACTACCGTTTAAAAGTTGAGGGTCACTACATTTTTTTTTTCTTTTAAATTAATACTTTTATTCAGCAAGGATGTGTTCAATTGATAAAAAGTGATAGTAAAAAATTATATTGTTAGAAATATTGTTATATCGGAAAAAAAACACATAACCCCAAAGTTTTGTTTGGTAGTGTTTGTATGCTGGATGAAATATATATTACATGGAGGATGTTTTCTCCATCAACAGGCTCAGGAGGAAATTCAGTCGCGCCCCACTCATGCAATCTCTCTGACCCAAAGCCACGCCCCCATGCAGAATAAACCCACCCACCAGCCCTCCAGCTCTGTTTCGAACCCAGACGCCAGCCAGAGGAAGAGGCTGGTGTCCACCATCGATGATTTCACAGACTTTGTCTAGCAAGAGATCAGTGACGTGTTTTTAACTGAGACCGAGTGACGCTGCGTTCCCATCAGTCCAGACAAACGAATCCACTCCTGAAGGCGGAGCGCAGTGAGGTTTGGTGTTAGTAAGATTTGATCACCTTTAAAACCACCCAATGTGCCACAGGTAGTAAGAGATCCGCTCAGCCGGGACACAGCTTCACTCAACGCTGTGACTGTATGAATGAATTTCACAAAGCGCTGCACCGACTGCAGATGGATGTAAACGCATGCACTGGCATTATCAGCAGTTGTTTTTAGCAGTACGACTAAATTGCACACGCACACGGTTAACACTCTTTCCTGTTCTGCCCATTTTCATCCACACGTTTCTTTCTCTAGAGCTAGCTTGTGTTCACACTCATTTTCTCTTGTTGTTTTTCTCTGAATATATGAAAATGGTCTATGATATTAACCATCCAAACGTTTTGCTTGGTTCCTGTTGTTTTCTTTGTGTGTGATGGTTATTGCTTATCTAATGAGTTTCTAATAGAACAACAGATTCGCAGAACAACAGCTAATACGGTAAAAACGCATCAAGTGTGTGCATGTGTATGCTTCGCTACCAAATAAAACACTGAAATGTGCAAATACTGCTGTTGTTCAGAGTCTACTTTCACTCTTGAGTAAAACCTCTGTATACGTCTGTCATCATTTACTGTCTAAATCTTGTGTATGCCTGTGTATTGTGCAAATGAACTTTGTAAGGGCAGATGAGGAGATGATTATTTTTATTTATAGCACCTTTCTAAAACTCAAAACTCAACTCTGATACATCTAGGGCTTCTCACACTTGAAATGGTTAACCCTGGCTTATTTCATGTTTAACACTGCTCATTACCCTGAGATAACTTGCTGCTGAGAAACCCAGAAATGTGAAAAAGGTCAGTTGGGTACATAAGAGACTACATAAGATATATTTTTGAGTTCCCATTTGCTCAAATAGCAACAGAAAAACTCCACAAGAGTGTTTTCACAACTTTCCAATAGAAGAAAAATGAGAGAGAGAGAATAATAACGGCAGTCAGTAGAGAAAATGATGTAAACCTTCACTCCTGTAGACGCTGTATTATGAAAGCCCGTTTCTGCCACTAAAAAAAATAAATAAAAAAGGTAATTTCGACTTTTTATCTCGCAATTCTGACTTCTGTTCTCAGGGTTGTGAGATTTAAACACAATTGTGAGTTATAAAGTCCAGTTCAGAGGAGAAAAAAAACTATGTTCTCAGAATCAGCCCTTTTCTGA
The DNA here is from genome assembly GCA_039654775.1 of Spinibarbus caldwelli. NCBI lineage: Eukaryota > Metazoa > Chordata > Actinopteri > Cypriniformes > Cyprinidae > Spinibarbus > Spinibarbus caldwelli. The sequence continues at coordinate 36,587,306 of CM077224.1, forward strand.
TTCTGGGGAAGTTTAGAATTGTGAGTTTCATTTAGAATTGTGAGTTTCTGTCAGCTGAGAAAAAAGTCAGAATTTCGCGATGTAAATTCACAATTGTGAGAAAAGTCGCAATTACCTTTTTTAAAAAAATTTTATTCAGTGGCAGAAACAGGCTTCTGTTAAAATGGCAGCATTAAATAGTTTTTTTTTTTGTAATTTGATGCAAAGGTAAAATAATATGAAAACGTACACACAAATTTTATTTTTTTTTTAAATGAAAATCTAAAAAACTGGGTTTTGGTATGCTGATTACCATTAAAACGCATCATCACGGTCTGTGAAAAGGGTTTGCAGCCCTGTTAAGCTTTATATGAAAAAATTGTTTCCAGATATTGATTCTTTATGCTCCTTTTGTCAGGCTGAAGATGAATCTGTCCCATCTTTTTTGGGAATGTACATGTACTAATTTATTTTGGAAGTACTTTTGTATTTTTGTACACACTTTTTCTTCACAGAGTGTCTTTTTGTTATATAAAGATGTCTTATTTGGTTGTCATAACTTTACTAAAAGAGACAAGGACAAATATTATTTGATAAACATTTATTTTTCTTGCAAAATTCTTTTTACATAAATGTAAGTTTCAAGGTGCTAAGCCCTACTTTTCTGTTTTCTGTAAGGTCCTTAAATCCTACCTGGACACTCTTCTTACATCTAACAATTCCAAAGCCCTTAAAACTGTCTCTTGTCATTTTCATAATATTTTCTTGATTTTGTAACTAATAATTATATTCTCAATCGCACTCACCCCTGGCATTGATTTTTTTTTTTTTGTACGTTCTCTATGGCATTTTTTTTTTTTTAAATAAATAAAATAAAAATAAATTAAAAAAAAGAAGAAAAGGGTTTGCGGTGTCAGGGTCATTGATTGGACGAACGCAGCACGTGATCGCTTAAAATAAACGGGCCGTTAACGGCGTCCTCATTATACGCTGGCAACTGCATCTAGTTTTTTTCTGAGTGGACTTTTCTGACTGTAAAGGTAAGAAATTAATCATGTTCACCGTCACCATTCGATGTTTTTCCCCTCAAACACTGAAACGAGGATTTATACAACGGCCGTTGTTTCCAGGTGGATATGGGTGGCTGTTGCTAATACCGTTTTAGTTTGTAGGCCCAATTAATCTTGACTCAGAGTAGTCTGAAATTTTCACTCATTTAAACAACATTTTAAGCTTTTTAGACGAAGCCTACATTGAAAAGTTCAGATTTCACGATGATTACAAATCGGTCTGGTGAGGAAATTAACGTTGTTTAAAAACACACACATTAAAGATTGAGCTTAATAACGACTCTAAACAACGACGGTCAAAACAAAGCTCCAATGCCAGAAGCAATTGTTCAGAAAATATGCAGTTTACCTGCTTATTGTTTTATTCACATCCATAAACGGTTGCGAACAGTCGAATGAGTCCCGCCGCGCCCCTGCGTGTGCCAGAGGAGCGATATCCTTCCGCCGCGCGGGGTTTCCTCTAGTTCCAATATTTAAAATCTTCACAGTTATCATAAATGCTAGAGGAGAGGTATCCTTCCGCCGCGCGGGGTTTCCTCTAGTTCCAATATTTAAAATCTTCACAGTTATCATAAATGCTAGAGGAGAGGAATCCTTCCGCCGCGCGGGGTTTCCTCTAGTTCCAATATTTAAAATCTTCACAGTTATCATAAATGCTAGAGGAGAGGAATCCTTCCGCCGCGCGGGGTTTCCTCTAGTTCCAATATTTAAAATCTTCACAGTTATCATAAATGCTAGAGGAGAGGAATCCTTCCGCCGCGTGGGGTTTCCTCTAGTTCCAATATTTAAAATCTTCACAGTTATCATAAATGCTAGAGGAGAGGTATCCTTCCGCCGCGCGGGGTTTCCTCTAGTTCCAATATTTAAAATCTTCACAGTTATCATAAATGCCGTTTACTTCAACAAAGAATGTATGGTGATATGATATTAAAATAAGTAAATTGTTCAATTGTTTTAACATTTTTATGTAAAAAACAAAAACAAAAATCAGTGTTTTTATTTATTTATGTTTTACAGGGAATGTATTTTCAGCAAATCAGTATTTTTGGTAGATTTAATACATGTAATAACTACTCCACTGTTTACCTTCAATTTATACAAAAAGGTTTTTTTTTTTGGAAAAAGTTTTCAAGTCCACCTACAGCAGCTCCTTGCACAAATTCAACAGCTGCACATCGGTTCAAAAGATGAGCCAAATACGTTTCGAGCCTTCAGTTAAGAAAATAATTCTATTTAAACTTAATGAAGCTAAAGACAAATTCATATTACACCATAAATTTACATAAATCCTAATTAAACATACTAATCATTGATGTCAATGTGACATCAATTGGACGTTTAAAACTTGACGCTGATTTGACGTAAATTGAACGTTAATAATGGCCTACATATTAAACCAATTTCAGTGTGGGATAACTTCCTATTTTTACCCAATTAACCAGCGGAAGAAATCCAAGCTGAATTTAAAATGATGCTATCTACCTTTTTCTTGCTGTAAAAATGGGCGTGGCCATTTGTAAATTCTATGGGTCTTGCTTCCGGTCTCATCAGCGTCTAGCTATTTTTAGGTGTACAAAACAGTTTGTTTTGCTGCTTGATATTAAAAATTGGTGTGTCTTACCAGATTATTTTAATGTATTATATTAATTATGAACACACTGATTTGTAGTGCAAACAGTTTTACTGTTTTCTGCAAGTTGTTATTCTTTTCATTATTCACCTATAGCGGCTAATGAACCGGAAGTCTCACCCATAGGCTTACTTTCGCGTTGAAGAAAAAGGTGGATACAGCATCTTGATCAAATTTTGACTAATATTTGATGTCAAATTGACATCAAGGTGCCAGCTGGGAAGCATCTAGTCATAAAATCTTTTAAAACTGTACAAGTTTGGCACGGCAGACGCGCTGCTAACCCTTCTTTGAAGCAAGGTTTCATAAACTCGGGAAAAAGCGATGCCTTAAAAGCACAGTTTAGAACGACGATAACACTGGTTGAGTGTGAAAAGCCCTTCTATACAGGGTGAAAAAAGCTTCACTATTAGCAGTGGTGGGTAAGTTACTCTAAAAAAAAAAAGTAATTAATTTCTAGCCACTAATTACATCTTAAACAGTGTAATTAGATTACTGTATTAATTGCTCTCTCTAAAAAAAATTTGCCTATTACTAATTGCTTTCAAAATTGCAGAAATTATTCTTGAACTGACCAAAGTATTTAAAGGGAGGTTATATTAAAACATACATTTTATCATTCAATATTAATTTCTTATTTTAAATCCACGATTGTTTCATATATAATTGTTCTATAGTCTATATTTAATGCAGTTACATCAGAAGTAACAAATAAAATTAAGAGCAATCCCTTATTTTGCCTTTTCAAAGTAAATGTAAGTAAATTACCGTAATTAATCATGCATTACACTCAACACTGTCTGTTAATTTAAACAGAAGTCAAAAGATAGTGTTGGGTGGAGACGAGTTTTTAGTTGTGATTTGAAAGACAAGAGAATGGTGAATCAATATCTTGAATTGAAGCCCCACAGGAACCACAGACTCTCAGCTGTCAGACATTTTATTTGACTTTGTCAAGTGCAAAAGCATGTAAAGCGAAGTGCTACAACGTTACAAGTACAACAGCACAATACAACACAAAATGTCAAACCTGCAATCAACACATTACTGTACCTTCAGCATTTAATACAAAAAAAATTAAGACTTTACAATATTGCATGCAAGTATGTTTTGGCACTTGTGACTGGTTTGAAATGGCAGACATGATTTTTTTTTCTTTTCTGACAAAAAGTAAGAAATATTTTAGCGGCAGTACTATCCTGCAAAGAACTACTAAAAAGCCATTATATTTTAAAATGACTGCTTGTGCTGTGTGTAGTTCTGTTGGAAATAGCAATGCTTTCATGCCTTTTTTGGGTCTTATTTTTTCCTTTGGCCAGTGCCAGGGAGAAATGAAATATGCAGCAAAGCATTTGTATGAAATAATTTGTGGATACTACGATCCATTTTGTGTACTGAAATTTCTGCTCAGTGCAGTTAAGGCAAACGAGATTAAAACAATGCAATCAAACTCGAATACAATATTTACATCAGGGCACACCAATATGTACAGATAAACATGACCTTTCTAAACGTCATCTGGAACGGCCTGAATAAGAACGTTACTGTAGTGGAAGTGACCTTTGACAGAATCAAAACTCCCTGTTGTGGATATTTCTGAGTGCTTAAGCATCAGCTAATCATCAAATCACTCTCAACTACTCTAATTTCAATATATGAGACTTTAATACATGTATTGTTTAAAGCGGAAAACAACAAACAAACAAAAAATCCTGGTTTGGGTTTTTAAAAAGAGGGTCCCTGAGCATCATCACGGTAAACAACAATTTAGTACTTCACAAGAGACAAAATCAACACGTAGAAACAAATAAATGAAAATGAATGGTAATTAATATCCTGATGCAGCTTGTGTATAATACTCAAAGAGAATAGTTCTGGAAAGTTGTATGTGAAGAAATAGTACATACTAGTTTAAATATGGCAAAGCACTAAAGCTTGACATTGAAATAAAGTGCTAAGTTCAAAAGAAACTTAAGTTAATTTCTTGTTACTTGAGTAGCAAGCTTTGGCAAAATTATACGGAGAGTAATGCTGTTGTAACTATCTCTTATGTTCGTACCAAGCTTATTTTATTACTTCTGCAAAACATTTTCCATAACACATTCAAATTAAATCACACCGATGCCATCACAATCATTCATATTATAACATCAATACAAAGTGCTTTTTAAATTGGATTCAAAACATTATAGAAGGCAGCAACAAACATACTTCCATTTATCATAAGCTGGTTTTTCATTCATTAACAAACTACTTAATAACAACTACTTAACAATAATAATGCTTTATGGAACATTGCTTTTACCTGCTGGAATAACAAATCCCCATACAGAGAATTCTGGGAGTTGTGCTTGAATGAGGGACGCACCCTTGTCTTAATTCTGTCTCAACTTTTTCCTTACTTCATCTAACATTTCATGTCTTACTATTTCGTTGTCCCAAATTTTTGGTCTCCCTTTAAATTCACACTTTCTGACATGCTTTCCCTTCTCTGTTTTCCTTCTAATTTCATCATCTCTCACTCGCCCTCTGGTCCATTTTGCTCTGAGAAACCTCTGAATGGAGCTGACATGCAATTATGTCAGAGAAATATATTTGAAATCCTGAGGATTACTAGTTGTTTAGCACCCTGATGGCCTCTTCAGAAGTATGTTAGTGTGAGTGTATAAGTGTAGGTGGGTAAATTGTACAAGTTCATATATTTTCTGATGTGTTTTTGTGTCTATTTTTCGCAACATACCATTATATTAAGAAGCATGAATTATGCATAAGTACCTCGAAGCATAGCTCTATATTTATGTAATGGCATCAAATATGTACCTGCAATCTGGGTGTGTTTTTATGTCTGTATGTGTGTGAGTTTGTCAGTGTGAGCCTTTTTTTGAATAAGCTGTGCCTATTCTGCATCAATGGGCGATACATATACCCATGACCTTAAGATAGCTTCCTTTAACAACACAGAAAAAGAACATGTTTCATTAAACATAACTAAAAATATTGTACAACAAATACCATCAAGCTTTAGCCATCCTGCATCAACAGGTGTGCTGTTGTAGTCCTTCATTGTCTCTTTCAAGAGTTTGTTTTGTTGTTGCGACAGCACAAGGTGTGCTCTTGTCGGTTTCAACCCAGTTGACCACCAGGGTCAAAAGGCTGGACTTGAGGTCACTGCAAGTGGGGAAGGAAAAGGGCAACTTGCATCAACTGGAACTTCTTGAGGATTGTAGAAACCATGGTGACCTGCACCCAGTTTCCATCTTGAGACTTTTAGTAAGGCGTTATAAATCAAAAGACTTGTGGGTTGGAACTTAAGGCTATGGTGTATTATTTGGTTTTAAGCAACTAGTATTGCTTTCGCTCTTCTTGAGGGCCTGGTTACAAAACCTGCTGTCACCAGGTCCTCCTTTCTTCATTAAAAGCTGTAGCCCTTGAGCTTTAACATTGCTCGAGTTCCTAAGCCTTACAACTCAATTCCAAACTCCTGTCTGTACTTGTGTACTGACTGGTGGAACCTTGTGATATCAAGGTTTGGGGTGTCCTGAGATAGGTCTGTCTGTGTTGGGGTGCACCTTATTTTTAAGTGGGGGAGGTTTGTGCTTGCGTTTGCAGGTGGGATTCGTAGTAGTGTGTGCAGGGTGCCGGAATACGCTGGAGGGAAGGTTCTCGCTGTTGGTGGGAGAAATCCACTCATGGGAGCGAGGAATCGGTACAGGGGTAGTTATGGCAGAAACAGGAGCAGTTGAGGAAGCAGACAATGGAGTGGGAACAGGGGTAGGGATGGGTTTGTTGGCACAGCCAGCAACCTCAGAATCCCTTTGGAAATTTGGGTCCACCTTGTTGGAGGTTCCTTTTACTTTATGAAAAGTCTTGTCAGCCTTTTGGCCTCTAGGTTGACCACTGCCCCCCTCAGGTGAACTTGCTTTGAGGGGACCTGAGTCCACCTTGCGAGGGTCTTTCTCAGTCTTGTCAACATCTGTCACCATGGTACTAGGGGTTTCTTGAGTCTTTTGGAGACTATCGGTCCTCTGGGGACTCAAGTCCACTTTATTCAGGCTTGTGGGACGAGCACTTGTGATTTGTGAGAACTTCTCTGATTTTCTTGACCTTCGATCTCTCTTGTGAGGATTTCTCTCGGACACAGGTGCACTTATTACAGTTCTCGGGGGAGATATACTACTCTCTGCCACTTGTGTACTCCTGTCTGTCCCCTTGTATCTATGTCTCTTCTGTCCTGCAGACTCCAGACTTCTGTGGTGGCGTACCCCTCTGCCCCGTCCTCTACTCTTCCTCAGTAGTCTCTCTAGGCGGCACTCTGTTCGATACAGTTCCTCTGTGGCGTGGGTTGCCCGGTCCAGCTGCAAAAGCAAAGCATCGAATGCTGGGAGGATTCTGCGGAGTGTTGCCTCCATCTCAGCTCTCTCTTTCCAGCCTTGGCCTCCAACTATCACCCCAAGACCTAAGGTGAGGCCTAGTCCCAGACCTGGGGCTTCAGCCAAACTGCAAGGGCTGCTGGATGTGGGACGCCAGGAGGCCTCAGATCCTCCGTCAATGCTGTCGGGAGTTGGGGGAGCCTCGGGAGTGTCCAGAGGAGGAAGACACAAGGACTTGCAGTCGCTAGTTGAAGAGGAACGTGAAGGAGGGAGCTCCATACCTTCAAACCGCACCTTGTGCCGGAACTGTCAAGGAAGAAAGGGATAATGGGTCAAGAGAAGGTGGTGGTAAATTAAAGGGCAAATGTATGGGATGAAGGTTTAATCTGGAGGACTGGTGACTCAACATACTAGAGTATCGAAGCAAGTAGTCATTTATCCAAAGCAGCTTACTGAATACTTTTATAAAGGAAATCGCTGGGAACAACCTGGGGTAAGGTGCCCAATGGTAACAGCTCATAGCTCGTTCTTTGGAGTGTTTGACCAGAAACCATTTACTCGCCCTACGGTTTAGCCACAATCTTTTTTGTGCTCTGCAAATTGCATTGGATTAAAATCATCAACTAATGTACTACCAATATATGGAAGGGAAAATGGGTTTAGTGGATTATTGAGCTATTCAAGTTTGGTTAAAAAACAGTGAATAAACAAGTGCCTGAGGTAGAATTATCTATTTGTGATTCTGTAAACCTATGCAGAGTTCATAAATATATCAGATACATGCAATAAGACCTAATTCTTGACATACTATGTAGGATGCATTAGACAAAAGGGCAGGGAATCTTGGGTATTATGGAAGTACAGTACACAGACCTCTTTAGCACGGCTTAGACCCATCCACATTTTGAGGCGTCGCAGGAACAACTCCACCATTTCATAGTCCTGCAGGTCAACGGCTGGACGGTACAGTTCCCCCCTTGCCCGGCGATAGTTCCTTAGCAACGCCGAGATCAAAAGCCACAGCAAAACAAGTCGAAGGAGAGTGAAGCTAATGTAGAAGATGAAACAGGACGCAGTACATGGGGAAGAGCCACTGTCCGGTCGCCATGACAACAGTCCACGCCCATTAGAGCCTAGTAACTTCAAGCAAGTAGAGCTAACAGTTCCGTAGCCCTCCATGACAGAGTGGAAAAGCTAGAGGGGAAAAAATTATAGTACTTGTCTTAAGATTTTGCGAAACTTTTTTATAAATTCTTTTCTGAACTGAATCCAGAAAATAAATATTAAAGTTATTGATCAGAACAGACTGCTTTTAAGAGAGATAAAATGTTCACTAATGGCTCATAATTGACCCATTAAATATTCTAGTTGAGTGAGGGAAAGAATTTAACAGCCTCTTGCATCCGCTTCACCATTGTCAACATTTTTTTTTTTTTTTTTTTGCACTTTCTTTATGTAAACAGCCTAGAATTTCTTGGAATTTTAATTTAATAATTCAGGAGGAAGGAAGTGTGGTGTGTTCAGATCCAAACACAAACATGCGTATACGAATGAATACACAGGCACAGACAAGTGAACCCACAATACGGTTACCAGTGTATTAAGAAGTTGCTAGGGCACTGTTATGTGGTTGTTAAAGTGATGGTTGCTTACTGGCCCAAGTCAAAAAAGCCCACCCCCAAATCTCTATAATATTCTGGTCTATGGGATTTTGCACCTGCTTTAAAAATTAAAAGCACAACTCTCCTTAACAAGCCACATGATCTGAGACCAAATAGTGTGGAAGAAGCTATGCCCTGATGCCTGATGTTTAATACATTAGTTTTGTGTGCGTGCTCAAATCCCTCTGTATGAGTAACAGCAATGGTGATGCTTGGCTTAACAAACAACTAATAACAATACCCAGTTTATGCAGCTGGGTAATACACAAGGTCACTTCATCATGCCAAGTTTTACCTCCCTATGTAGGAAATTTGTAATTCAGGCAGATTCAAGGTCCTCGTACACTCAGTTATGTACATAGTTAAAAGACACGAACATTCAGTTCAGATAAATCATAGGCTGACATCAAGGAGATGTGCTGCTTTTATGAACTCACATCCTTTATGCATCTTATAAATGTCTTTAATTATGCTTGTTTCCTCTGCATTAGTAGGAAATTTGTTGATGCACGTAGGTCACCGGTATAATCATGACAAAATGCATTATTCATTTTCCAGAAAAAACACTTGACAGGTTTGTGTTTACCACAGAACTACACTATATTGCCAAAAGTATTGGGTCACCCCCTTCTAATGAACAGGTTTGACTACTTTAGTAATTTCCATGAGTACATGTAAATTACTTAATGTTTAAGCATATAATGATATTCTAGGGAATTGTGTGCTTCTAATTTTAAAGCAACAGTTTGGACAGGACCCTTTTCTATTCTAACATGACAATGCCTCTGTGTATAAGACAAGGTTCAAAAAGAAATGATTGATTTAGTCAGTGTGGAAGAACTTGACTGGTCTGCAGAAAGCCAAGTCCTAATCCAAGCTGAAGACCTCTGGTGTGACTTTAAATGCAGACCTTGAGCCAAAAACTCATCACCAAACACCAATGGCTTGTACATATGGGTACAGTCATTTTAGACACTTCCAAAACTGTTGCAACAGAGATGGAAATACAATTTTTAAATACATGCATTATGTTTCCATCTTTGTTGCCACAGTTTTGGAAGTGCCTTTTTCTGTTCTAAAAAAGGGGGTGTCCCAATACGTTTGTCCATATAGTGTATGTACAAGTCATTGGTGTTTGGTAAAGAGTTTTTGGCTCAAGATCTGCATTTAAAGTCACACCAGAGGTGTTCAGCTTGGATTAGGACTTGACTTTCTGCAGACCAGTCAAGTTCTTCCACACTGACTAAATCAATCATTTCTTTTTGAACCTTGCCTTATACACAGAGGCATTGTCATGTTAGAATAGAAAAGGGTCCTGTCCAAACTGTTGCTTTAAAATTAGAAGCACACAATTCCCTAGAATATCATTATATGCTTAAACATTAAGATTTGTACTCATGGAAATTACTAAAGTAGTCAAACCTGTTCATTAGAAGGGGGTGACCCAATACTTTTGGCAATATAGTGTATGAGTCCATGTGGTTTAAATCATTTTGCAGATGGTGTGAATCAGTGTGTGTGTGTACTAACCAGGTGCCCGGTGTGTGAGTATGCCAACAGGAACACGAGTAGAGTGACTGCAACTGTCAGCAGCTCCCAGAAAGATCTCCTTAGCGTTCTCCCGAAAACCCCCCATTCTCTCATGAAACGCAGCTGGTGTGATGCCTAAAAAGAGAGAAATGAAGTGAATGACAAATAATGCCTCGCCGGTTTGTATTTTCATGTCATTAATTATTGCAGATTTTTTGACTGTAGTAAAGCATAAAAATACTAGGGCTAAGGAAATAAATCAATGCATCGTGAATTGAGAAATTCTGCATCGATTGTGAGATTTTCCGAATGTGTCACCATTCTCTCTGGAATCGATTCTGAGCTTAGTTTTTAACAGCAAATCACTGCATGCTTTAGAAACAGCCGTACTCTGCTTGCTTCCTGTTCCTTACACACACTTGAACCTAAAATAATCATTCGTAAAGTTTGAAAAGTTTGAAGCGTATTACAAGGGTTTTTACAGTGAGCTGTGTTTACATTAATCTCACGTCATAAAAGCATTCTGAGCCGAGGTGAAATTACATGACTGAACGCACAGGCAATCTTCAGTGCTCTTCTTCATGAGCATTTGAGCGTGCGGTTAAAAACTTGATCAAAGCACCATCTGCTGTTAAAAACTAAGCTCAGAATCAATTCCAGAGAGAATCGCGATGCATTCAGAATCAATCCATGAATCGCGATGCATCGATTTATCATGACAGCCCTAAAAAAACACCATAATATGTTTGCAGACATTTAAGAGACCTGCTAAATTCACATAGACCTACTTGTTTTGCTGAAAAACAACGCAACGGCCAGTTATTCTACTTTGAAATGTGCATTCTGTGCTGGAATGCCTGTTTTTGTTTTGGTCTCTGTGATTCCACCCACTGCCAATTTACCCAGTAGTATTTTGACACACCAGCTTGCCAGTTGGCAGAAAACACTGTGTACTGTAGCCATGGAAGCCAGCAAATAAACTGGGTCAGAAACTGCAGATTCTACCCAACCTAAAAAGCCTCAGCATCCATCTGAAAATCTCTATGGGCATGAGCATATTAAAACACAGATAAATCAACTCATCAGCTCACAGTGTAAGGCTCGTCGCCTTCCATTTTTAATTGCACTCATTCCTCTCGCATGTGCTCAATCTGGCAACCTGCATGAGCATCGAGCCTGAGTAGGAGGGGGCAGGAGAAACAACTCTCTCCAATATTCTGAATTTGGACTGGACTGCTAGCTGTCAATATTATATACAGAACCTTTAAATATTTAGTGATGTCTGGCCTGATGTGTACAGGAGAAGAACTTGAGGTGGGAATTTATAACTTTGCAGATGTGCGTCTGCATACAGTAGCATTTATTTAGCTATCCCGAACAAACTTATTAGTAGGACAATCCCGCTGGAATGACCTGAGGTTAAGTGCCTTGCTCAAGGGCACAATGGTTCATTTTTCTAGTTATCAGTTCTGAACTTCATCTAGTACACCATCTCACAGTACTATTCCATATTTATAAGCACTGGAAAAAAATTATAGTAGAGACTTTGCAACACCATTTATTAAGGCGTGGCATTCTGTAGCTCCAACTGTAGAGCATGTTTCTAACGATGCCGAAGTTATGGGTTTGATTCCTATTTGCTCACCTTGAGAACCAGCAGGAAGAGCAGAGTCGCGCTGAGCTGGGTCAGAACCTGGTTCTGCTGAGCCAGAGGAAAGAAGTCCGTAAAAGTGTCCCGTTGTTGTAGAAATGACCCCCATTGGTGAGCGGACAGCACAGAGCGGCTCAGGTGTAGCGAGGCGACACAAATGGCCAACAGCAGACTGCAAACACTTGCTACATTCCACAAACGCAGGAAATAGCCACACCCTTGTTTCCAAGCAACCGCGCCCTCACATACAGAGAAATAGATCACGAAGACCAGCAGGAGGAGCTGTGAGAGAAAGAAAGAATTTAATGAACCTCTGCCTTTCTTCAGACAGCAAAAATTAACTGAAATAATAGGATCAGCTTTCAAAAGTGTTTTGTGATTGGCTGACGTTACCGTGAGGAACAGTGGCAGGTCCATGCCATGACTGAGCGTGTGGAGGCTGCAGGTTTTGAGGTCCAGACTCAACTGAGCACGCTCAGATACAGGAAACTCCAGCAGGAACGTGAAGACGGCCAACAGATCGGTGTTGATGTTATAGAGGGGAAACTCCACGAATAGAGCCCTGGTCCTGAAAACAAACACACAAAACATCAGAGAACAGTCGTTCTCAGTATCGTTCCCTCCAGTCAATTAGACTACTGTAAAATAAAATACTGTAGTAATATTTGTGCCATGCAATAATTGAGAAATCAATAATAAAAAAAATCAATCAATAAAATGTAATATAATAAAACATGTTTTACATAAAAGAAATTTAGCAATAAAAAAATTAATTTATTGATAAAAACAAATATATATAAATATTACATTTTTAAATCTTTAAATAAAGCAATGAATTATGACATGACTAAACAAGAAAAAAAATCATCTAATCTAATATAATACATTATAATAGAAAAATTATAAATGAAAAGATTACGACAGATTAGACATTTTAAAATCTATTCTAACATTTTTTGCTGGTCAATCTGGTAAGCAAAAGTATTAATAAAAATAAATAATTTAATTGAAAATATTAAATAAATCATCTCATAATCTAGCAATTATGAAAAAATTAAAAGTTATTTTCATTAGGTAATTATTTCATGACTGATAACTGGTAATACATTTTTAGCTCAGTTTTGAGAAGCCAACTGTTGTTCTTTTATACTTTTATCCACATTTATACAGCTTATGTTTGAAGAATTTGATTTGATCAATTTCCTAAAAGGCCTATTGTGTGGTGCAAATGAGTGTGCAATAAATAATCAATATAAAACATCTTCCCTCCAAAACAACTTCCTTCTCCTTCTTCAGTCTTTTGTTGAGCGTCTCCTCAATAACTGATTAGTATGTATTGGCTGTATATATCAGTGTGTGTGTGTGTGAGTTTATACTCACAGTGGGTCGAGCCACTGGTGTGTGTTGAGTTGTTTGATCAGAGCTCTGGAGTCCTGCATGGTCCTGCTGAGATCCTGCACGAATCCAGCGCTGCTGTAGACAGACACCTGCCCCCAGTGCCACACACTGCACACACATCAAACCTGCATGAGAATCTCACTGACATGCGGACGAGGCTCCAGAGCGCAGGAGAAAACAAAGACAACCTCGCAACCAGAAGACATGATCCAAGATCAGCCTGAGTCATGATTAATTCATCTAGAGATCTGTATAGACTGAACGCACACTGATCGGCCTCCAGTTTATTTGACCCTTGTATTCCAGAAGAAAAAAAAAAAAAACGAGATTAAAAGCCAAATTTGGATGACAACAGTTTTACAAGTGGTGTCAAGGAAGAACAAAGCTTCTTTAATCTTGTAGATTAAATTGCATTGCCAAATGAAATTCACCCTTTTCCCCAAAACATCCTGTGGTTTGCACAGGAGCTTCAACTCACAATTGGCATTTCACTCTCCTGTGTAATGAATCCTGGGATTTTCAGTTTGGCCAAAAAGAAGACGACAAATGCATCATGTGACTCTCACCCGCTGCTCTGAGCTGTACTGATACTCCAGTTCCGCACCAATTCTGAGGCTGACTCCGCCCACTCAGCCGGGACACACCCAAACCACGAGGCTGCTGGGAAATAGCCAATGACGGGGCATTCTGGAAGACAGCAAGAAAGATGGGGGTCTAAGTTAATGAGTGATTCGTGCCTTTATTATTTGTTTCCTAAGAATGTATCATTGAGTGCGTTTACATGAACCCTCTTAATGAGATTATAATGAGATTTTGACAATATTGCGATTTAAACTTTACCTCATCTAAACGCAATACTTCGATCTAAATAATGCGATTAAACTCATAATCGCAGCAAGCATAATTGTATTAACATAGGTGGCGTACACTGATTTTAATTGAAATATACAGGCATGTAAATAATACACCTGTAATAATACGCAGATTAGAAACGATGGAGGGGAAGAAAGCATCGCATTTCTGAGGAAAACACAACTCGCTGCCACCAGCCTCTGTTCCTTACCCTTATCCAGAAACGGCAAGTAGAACACAACGGCAGCGTAGGCAAACAAATTGCCATCACATTTCTATGGCGCCTGAAAAGGCATGGAATGCAACAACCATACAAAAGTGTTTTGCATTAGACGAAAATAAATTAACACGGTGGTCAGTAACACACCTGCTCTTTCTGAGTCCATCATCTGTACTGTGCAGTGGGGTATGGCAGTAAAAATTAACCACTATTCTTGGTGAATAATAAGAAAAATGGAAATTGCATGTAAACAGGCGTGAAGAGCTTTGCTCTTGACATGTAAACATCATAATGCGATTAAGTCCTTACTCTGATTATTGGAAATAATCACATACTTCGTGCACATGTAAACATAAACAGTGTTGGGAAGGTTACTTTGGAAATATAACAGGTTACAGATTACAAATTACTAGGGGTGTGAATCGGCACTGGTTTCACGATTCAATCTGATTACGATTATCATGTCACCGATTCGATTCAATTTGATATCACAATGCATCACGATTATATCAAATTTATTTTGTGCATTTTTATTAAATTATATAAGCAGGCTACTTTTTAAAATAATTATGTTAGTTAATTAATTAATTAATATATAATTAATTAATTATTGTTAAGAATTAAAAGTAAATATAGCTTCAAAACATACAACCAAATATAAAGTAAAGGGGGGAAAAGACAACTACAAGTGATAAACAAAAAGCACTTTTAGTATCTGGGAGTGCTTTAAGTATCGAAAGTTTACAGAATCATAGTTATGGGTTTTTCTTTTTTCCTCAGCATTACTGACATTTGATTATTACTGATGAGATCATAGACACTGGCAGCTTTAATAGACTGCATTCACACTAATGCACAGATATCAGATGTTTTGTCCTGTTCTTAAAACTGTGTTTACATCAATTTCGTATCATAAAAGTAGATGCAAGTGCATTTAACCGTAGCCGCAAGCTTCAGGACAAACGAACACAATGCGCACGTGAAAGTCTGTCAGTACGTGAGTTTCGTGCATCTAATACTTACTGCATTCCAAACGGCACAAATGAAAGCATATCTAAAGTAAAAGCATTGTCAAGCAATGCGCACGTGTCTCACAGCGCATATTCAATGAAGCCCGCCGCATTTGTCTCTAGTGCACACACGTGCCATATGCGGGAAAAAAGCTCAGATTTTAAAATAGTGTGAATTTTTAATACTCAAGTGACAAGCGCGTATGCAAATGACGTAATAGGCTATAATCGATTATAGTCTATTACTGCATCGATGCAGAATCGTCCACATCCGCATCGTGATGCATCGATTAATTTCGACACCCCTACAAATTACTCTATTTAAAATGTATTTAGTAGAATAACTATTTCAATTACTTTAACTAACTAATCATGTAACTGATTACATTTGATTACTTTTCTAAATTTAAATTTCTATTTTTTTTCGAAATTTTTCTAAACTGTTAATCATTTTAAAACATTTAAAGCAGGCGAGGTTAATCTTACAGTAGTACTCGACACTGATGTCAGACTTTCCAGATCCTTCATCACTTGAATTAAGATTATAATAATTCAATTTTAAAGCACTGCCACCACAAAATCAGTCTTTAGCAAATCATAACAAGAAATAGTGTTAATAGCTATGATGGTGTTTTTGAAATCAAATCTTTGCATAGCTATGACAGGAAACACTGACGTCTAACAATGCCTTTATGAAAAAAAAAAACAGTTAATTAAAAAAATAAAGCATATACATAAACCCAAACAGGAAATAATATAGTTATCAAATAAGCATGTGTCCTATTCTGTGTCCTAAACTCCTGAAACATTGCTGTCTCATATTTTAGAGCAATCAGTGCAATTTGGCAAAGAAATTAATCAAATCTGTGTGTGTGTGTGTGTGTATGTGTGTGTGTGAAATTAATAACACATTTTTCTCAGTAACTGTAACTGATTACAGTTACATTTATTTTGTAATTAAATTATGTAATTCAGTTACATGTAACTAGTTACTCCCCAACACTGGAATGTATGTAGTGAAAATTTAAATGAACAGAGTTTGTTGATGACTGAAGTGTATTCTGAACCTCTTACTCATCCACCTTATATGAATGTGTGTGTCTTTGAGGAAAAATCAATTTCAGTCAGAATGAAACGCTCTGAGTCTCAGTCTGACATCAGCACTGCTTGAACACTCTCTGTCGATCTCATTGTTCTCGGGAAAATGAAAGAACATTTCATCCATCTGTGAGTGCTGACCTCTCAATGACAGGAATGAAATCACGCACACGTTCTTTATACAGCATTATGCAAATCCAGGAGCACAGGACCAACAAAGGTAATAAAAGCAGAAAATGAGCCGCTTTATGTATGTAATGCTTTCCTGAAACAACAATATTCTGCTTCAAACTCAGCATTTGCTCAGACACTATTATTTTTCTTTCCAACAATAAGGGGAAGGGAAGGGGAGGGAAGTGATGTGTGGCCAAGTATGGTGTATACTCGTATATACAAGTATACTCAGAATTTGTGCTCTGCATTTAACCCATCCAAGTGCACACACAGTAGTGAACATACACCTGGAGCAGTGGGCAGCCAATGCTCCCGGGGAGCAGTTGGGGGTTCAGTGCCTTCAGTGCCTTGCTCAGTACCTCAGTCGTGGTATTGAGGGTGGAGGGAGTGCTGGTTATTCACTCCCCATGACCTTCGGGTTACAAGTCCGACTCTCTATCCATGAGGCCACGACTGCCCTGAAAGTTAAACGCGCTAAATCCTGTGTGTGTGTGTGTGGTTTTTTTTTGTTTTTTTTTTACATTTTTCCGTCACACCATAGGACACATTGATACGTCAACTACCCATATATATATAAAATGTCATATATTAAATAGCCATTTATATAATGAATTATCCTCTAAAGAATGTTTTTCTCCATAATAAGTTGCTTTGGATAAATGTAATAAATAAATAAAATTACATTATATTTATTACTTATTATAATATAATATATTGATCTATATTTTTATGAAGCAGCTGCGTTTATGTGGTGGTTGAGCACCTGGCTGAGCTCTCAGCTGTCGGAGGCGGGGTCGACCTATCAGCAGGCTGCCCGTCTTCTCCATCAGGTCAGGTCCATCCAGTAACCGTGGTAACAGGGAGTCTGAGAGCCACGCCCACACATCTTCACGTCTGCAGACAGAGGATCAGATAAGTTAGAGATACGTGTGTGTGAATATGTGTTACAAATGGACTGTGACGCTCAGAGAGGCTCATGGTGTGAAACAGCAGCCACCTGTCGAAAACACTACATCAACATACTGTCATCTCACCTCCCTCTGTCTGATCTCATTCATCAACACACACACACACTTCTGTCAGACTGACTGCGTGGAGTCTGACCCGACAGATGGGTGAACAAGAGAAACAAGACAACACGGAAAGACTGTCAAAGTGTGCTGCTGGGCAGGATTCAGCAGTGCACCATATCCTAAAGAACAATATTAGTTTGTTTCCGCCTCTGAAACAACTTTTGTGCAGACGTAACCAAGATGACTTGTGTGCAGAAAAATAACATACAGTATTGCTATTTTAATACTAATATTACTAAGACCAATAATAATGTTTAGTAATATTTAAAACAGCTTATATTTATGAATATTCAAAATAATAATTATTAATATTAACAATTAAATATTCATATTTATTTATATTCACACTGATATCAATACTGCTATTAATATTATCAGTATTCATAATAATTTATAATACCAATCACAGTGACAATAATTAATATCAATAATATTAGCACAGTAATGATAAATTATAATTAATAAATATATTATTATATAAATACTAATTAAAATTCTTAAAATGTAAATAATGATTAATATGAAGTTATATTAAGATGTATTGGAACAGGAAAGATGCCAGCCTGCCAAAGCCTTGTCTAAAAAGTTTAAACAAGTTTCAAAAAATATTTATAGGTTTATAAAAAATAATTTTATTTTTAAACTTTTTTAGATGACATTTTTTAAGTTTAAAATCGTCTATTAATTCATCTATTATACATTGATGAAAACCTAACTATTAATTATACATTATTATTAATAATCACTTATAATTAAGAAACATATAAATTTAAATAATAATAATAATAATATTTTAAAAACTAAATTGTTAATATTTATTAACATAATATTTTAAATGAATATTAATTAGAAATTGCATAACAATTATTAGAAAAAGGAAGTTTGTCAAGATCATTTTTGTCAAGATGTTGGCTTGCCAAAAGCTTTTCTAAAAAGTTTAAACTTGTTTAACACCCTTTCAATTTTTGACTTTAAGCTTATTGAGTCGGAACATTCTTTAATATCTAGTCTATATGCCCTTGTATTTGTAATGCTTGTAATGCTAATTGAGCTACATCTGTGTGTACATGTATGTATGTGTGTGTGAGTGTGTGTGGGTGTGTGTGTGTGAGTAAGTGTGCGTGAGTGAGTGTGTGTGTGTATGTGGTACCTGCTGATGTTGTTGAAGTGTTCTGTGAGGAAGTGCTCCTGCAGTTGATTGTGGAGTCGTATGCGATGGGCGTCTTTGGCCGAGTCGGAGTAGCTGAGCAGTAAAACCACCAGCAGGAACAGCATGTAGAGCAGGAAACCCTGTCAATCCGAGACACAACATCTATTACTCAGACACCCACTCCTTCACATTCACGAGCAGAGAGAAACACACGTCAATCACAGCTCAGAGAGTCTAATGAGAAGAAGCCCGCTCCTGTCCAACAGCCAATCAGAGTTTTCCTCAAAGTCCCTTGAGTTGACCTGGCAATCACAGCAATGTTAATGGAGCATAGTGTGTATGGCGGCTGTCAGTCATGACAAAGATGTCCTCAATGGCTTAATAATAGGAGCTAATGCTGGAGTTGAAGCTATTTTGAAGCTAACAAAGGACTTCTAGGAAAACTATAGAGTTATGACAACTTTGAAGTCTTAATTCACTGTTCACTGAAATGACAGCTGTACCTTCAGCATGGTGTGCAGCAGGCGGACCTTGCGCGCCTCCTCTCGGGCCTGTGAAAGAGCGAACCCCTGCGGCGGCCGCACTCGCGGGATCCTCTGAACCACTCTCTCCACACGCGGACAGTCCACCAGAACATCCTGCTCCTCAGCTCTCAGACGACCCACGACCAGAGAGAAATACACCCCCTCCAACAACACCTGAACACACACACACACACACACACACACACAGCAGAATCAGCCAACACAGCTGCATTTAAAACACAACTTGTTTCACAATGTACCATTTGCGTCATCCACGCATGTTATTTAAAAATATACACATTAATGAATATTAATAGCAAAATAATTAAATGTTCTTAATCTGTGCTCCTTATGTTCTTATATTATCAATATTCATAATAATATCATTAATATCATTGACATTAATAACACAAATGATTAAACTTAACTATACATTATAATTAACCATTATAATATATATAATTTAAATAATAATAATGCATTTGTAAATGCTATTATATATATATATGAACTTTAAAATATCAATTAGAAAATTATACTAATATTCATTGACAAACAAAAACTTGAGTTAAACAAAAAGTAAAACTTATTGTATCATTATTTCAGTGTTTATTTGTCATCATGAGTAAATAAATATTTATGAAAATAAACATTAAAAATATTAATATAATTTACTGTTCATATTGATATTAATATTATACATCATCATAATTCATAATATTATTAATATAAATACAAATAATCAAACTTAATTATACATTATAATGCATTAATTAAATGTAATGAATACATTATTCATCTGAATAATAATAATCAATTTGTTAAATATTAATATTTATTAATATTAATTAGAAATTTATAGTAATATTCACTGAAAAAAGGAAGTTTGTCAAGACCAACTTCAACAATGTTGGCTTGTTAAAATCTTGTCTGAAAGAAATAAGTGAAACATTTTGCACAGTATCATTTTCTCAGTGTTTACTTGTGCTATTAACATGAATACTAGTGGCAGTGGTTTACTAGCTAGACGAAAAATGCCAAAATGGAAAATGCTGTTTTTAATGCACTTTTTTTTCATTCTCTTAAGGTTCACTACTAAAACTACAATACACTGAAACTTAAACAGTCAACTTCTATGAAGATGAACAAATTATTATTTGACATACATTGATTAATTTTTATCCCTGCTGAAAAAAGCCCTACACAATCCAGTCTACGCTTACGATTAGTGCTGTCGTGCGTGTATGTACCTTCAGAGGTTCGAGAACGAGGAATGACGACAGGAAACTGGCAATGCAGGAGATGAGCCACATCAGAGCCACGCCCTCGCTGAAGCTCCGCCCCAGCCACATTGATAGGCTGCTGGAGAGGATAAGCCCCACCCAGCTGGCCCACAGAGCAGCCAATCCACACAGAGGAGGAAACGGCCTGGGCTTACACACATCTGTCACCACTGAAAGAGAGATACACACACACATCGTGTAGGAGTTCAGCTGTTTGTGTCTACTTCTGAGGTAAAAGTGGTTTTAGAAGTGTGTGTGTTGAGCTACATCTGTGTGTAATTGAGCTACATCTGTGTGTGTGTGTGTGTGTGTGTGTGTTTTTGTACCTGTGCGTGAAGTAAAGGCAGTTTTGGGAGGGTCTCGTCTAAATGTTCCACACGGAACAGGTTCATTCATCTTTTGCAGTAGAATCACCTCTGTCTTATCACCGAAAATACTGGAGCTAAACACAAACAACTTTCATTCAGCAAGGACACATTAAACTGATCAAAAGTGACATTCATAATGTTAAAAAAGATTTCTATTTCAAATAAATGCTGTTCTTTTGAACTTTCTATTCATCAAAGAATCCTGAAAAAGTATCACTTTCCACAAAAATATTAAGTAGCAAAAACTTTCAACATATACTAATAATAAGCACCATTATTAATAATTGATCCCAAAATGAATAATTGATCATTTAAATTGTAATAATATATCACAATATTACTGGTTTTACTGTATTTTTGATTTAAAAAAATGCAGCCATGAGAGAATTTTCAAAAATATAAAAAAACCTTTTGAATAATAGTGTATATGTTATAAAACGTGTTTAAACAGACTTTTTAATGAGGCGTTCATGCACTTGAAAGCTGATCAATGCATAATTCATGAATGACAAAAAAAACAGATGAGCACTGAAGAACAACCACCAACTTTAGGATGAATCTGATGCCATTTCATTCACATGTATGCTGCACTAAATATACAGAGTATAATAATGTTTTTTATATATTATTTTATGTCCTTTATATTATTTCTATTTGAATATTTCATTTTATGGACTCTACTACCTTTGTGTACATCTGAAATTTCCCAGTTGATATTAATGTATTTTTTAAATCTCAAAGCGCGGGGCCCGGTCCGACCGCACCAGATGCACCGCTCAAAGGACGGCCCTGATTATAGACACTCTGAAGTGCAGATGAGAAGCTGCGGTGTGACTTACAGATCGCCCATGTCACTGTCCGTCTGAGACAGCAGCTGTCCATCAGCCAAAATGCGCTTGATGAGATCCTCATCTGTCAATCAAAACCAGCATCCAATCAACAACCAGCTCTATTCTTCTGGCACATGCACTAAGTACGTACTTAAGTACTAAGTATGCAAAAATAAACACAAGTACAGGAGAGGACAGAGGCCAGCGTGTCACCTGAGGAGGAGAAGTATTTGTTCCTGTGGCTGTTGTCATAGACGGTGTCCTCCTCGTCGGGACTGAAGGGAATGTCCACACCCAGATGTCTACTGCCCTGACCTCTCTTGAGCCGAGGCGGGAACACCGGCCCCATCTCCACAGACGGGTCGGTCAACACATCTGGCCAATCACAGTCAGGAATGCTCCACCTCTGAAGACTACAGCAGAAGAACAAGCTCAGAGATTCACTCACTGATTCACTCGCTCATTCTCTCTTGTGCTGACTCACATTCAATTGTTCAGACTTTGATTCATTTATACTCGAAGAGTCAGTCATTCACTGACTCTCTGATTCACTCGCGCTCAACTGAATAATTCATTCATTCATTCATTCATGCACTCACAAACAAACAAACTCTTGAAACTGATTCAATTATACTCACTCATTGAGCCATTCACTGACTCTTTGATTCACTCACTCACTTAATTCTTTCACTTTTTGAGTCATTCATTCATTTAGTAATTTACTCACTAACTCATTGACTGTGATTCATTCAATACAGTCTTGCATTGATGCTTTCATTCACTTGCGCTCAATTCATTCACTTTTTAAATCACTCAGTCATTCACTCATTAACTCTGATTCACACTCACTCGTTCAGTCATTCACTGACTCTTTGATTCACTTACACTCAATGCATTCACTTTTTGAATCATTCACTTATTCAGTCAGTCACTCACAAACTCATTCAGTCTGATTTCTTCATAATCACTCATTGAGTCATTCACCGACTCGATTCACTCCCGCTCACTTTTTTAATCACATATTTTACACATTCACACATTCACATATTTAATCATTTACTCACTAACTTGCTCAGTGAATTGGTTTTCATTCACTCATATATTTTTACACAATCAATCCTTTATTCAATACCATTTATTAAAAATAATTTATTTAGCCATACATTCATTTTCACTCAGTTGTTTATTTTATCATTTTTTACCCACCACCTATGGATTATTCAACATTGTTAAAAAATAAAAATAAATTAAATATTAAAATAAAATAAAATCAAAACAAACCTAACACTTACACTACTCAATACCAGTTTATTCACTCCAGTGTTATTTTGTTATTATTTATATAATATTATAGTGTGCATTAATATTTTGGAGTAGCTTTTTATTTGCAATTTTTCAGTTTTCAAGTTTTAGTATTTTTATTTTATTTATTTTTCAATATTTTTATTTATTTTTATTTCAGTTTTAGTTAAGTACTCCAAATTTCATTTCAGTTAGATGCAAAGGCAACATTTCTAATTCTGTTTAAGCTTATAGAGTTTTTCATCTAGTTCAGTTAAGAGTAACAACAGATTGACTTTAGTCATTTGTTCATTCTCACTCAGTTAGGCTAGTCATTCATGCTTTCATTCAGTGGTGTATTGGATGTAAAGGATGTTTTGCATCCTGCAGGTCTGTGTTTAATGAGCTGTGCTTAGCACTTCGGTGACCTCAAGCTTACCTCTTAGTGGATGGCGTGGGCAGGTCAATGTTGGTCTCCTCTGAGTATGTCTGCAGAGAGAGAGAGAAACAGCAGTGAGCTCATTCCTCTGCAGGAGCACAATACACTCAGTTCATCTCAGGATACGTGTTTGCTGCCGTATATATATAAATATCAGCTCATGCTGCCGTGCTTCACATTCGCTCCCCTCACAGTTCATGGCTGGAATCTAAATGGAGCTTCTTGTCTCAGTTTTGTACCTCATACTTCTTTAAACTGTCAAGTCAGTTCATCATGTTTTGCATTTTAATAAAAACAGACTGGAAATGTGACATTCGGTGACGGCTGTGACAGACTCAACTGCAGCACATTCAAATGTTATGAAGATGACAAAAGCACCTTTCAAGACTCAGACATTCATTTTCAAACCATTTCATTTAGCTTGTCCTCCTACCGCACCACAGAGAAATGGAAACAAATCAGCTATGACTGAAAAACATAATGATAAGAAGGTCTTCGTGAAGGTTTCTCTCGGCCTTTGTGTTTCTGTGCATCAATTGGAACACGCAAACAAAGTATTTGGCAAGCGCATTTCAATTTGCACCTCATGAAAGGTACGAGAGAAACACATCTGGGTCTCTGTCAGAATAAATCCCTTTGAATAACAGATAGACCTGCATCAGAGTCTCTCTAACAGAAAGTGTGTTATAATCAGCTGTTATATACCGCAGTGCTCGGGGTCAAACTCACAGAGGCTGTCAAGAGGTAAATGATGCATTATTTGGACTGTAAAGTATTTATATTTGTTTTTAATTAATGCTATTTTAATTAACAATCCAAAACAGAATCATTTACTACAATGAGTGTCTAATGAAATTCATCAATCAGTGTAATGTAAATGTATACATACATACACACAAACACACACTTTAGCAAATACTTTTGTCCAAAGTAACTTATATTAACAATATTCATAGTACACAATGCCAGGGTTTAGTGAAGAACTAGATTATTAAACAATGTAGAAAAGGTGAAAAGAGAAAGAGAAACTGAAATAAATAAATAAATAAATAATTTTAAATAAATAACTAATAATGAATAATTATAAAAAAAAAACTTATTTTTATAAAAATATATAAATTAAAAAAATGAAAACAAAAATATTTGTATAAAATAAACATGAAAAATTAATGAACAGATAGAAATATAAATGTAAAATATAACAAAATATAAAAATAAAAATATAAAATAAATAAATACATAAAAACAAAGAAGCTGTACTAAGTAGGCTGTTAATATAAGCCAGCTAATTAAGCATTATAAAAATACCTTATATAATACTTTATATAAAAATAAATAAAAATAATTAATAAAAGAACAAATATAAATCTACTTATCAAAAAACAAATAAATACAAAATTACTTCTAAATAAACAAATAATAAATGTAAAAATGATTGATAAATAAATAAATAGTTTTGCTTAGTTAGTAAGTAAGTATTGGTTTCTGTTTGTGGAGCAGTGGAAATCTCAGTTATGTACTTCTCCAACAGTATTTGAACATACCTCTCCAGGAATGCCATTCAGCATCAGAAAAGAGCTTCCTGTCAGTGAGTTATCCAGGAAGTCGTCGATCTCTAGAGACTCCTGGTCCACCTGAGGAGGAAGCTGCTCCACAGAGACCTGATCGTCATCAACAACAGAGAAACAGCTTTTCATTTACTGCACCGCTGCGGTGATGTCTGTACAGATGATTGTGTCTGTGTGTGTGTGTATGTGTGTGTGTGTCTCACCTTACTGCGGCTGAGTCTGAACAGACAGAAGACGAGCAGGTAGACAGGATAGACCAGCAGACAGCTCACAAGCCCCGCCCACAGCGTCTCCGCATTCACCGAGACCAGAGCAGACACCGGCGTAGAGCTAAAACACACGTTCACACAATTAATCATATTTTTAATACAATATAGTTGCAGAATATTTTTATTTAATGCCATGTCAGCATCTTAGGCTATTTTCATGGCAAAAACAATTAAAAAAAAATACAAGTATAACAAATACAATAAAAACTAGCAAACAAACAAACAAACAAACACAAGTTATATTACACAAGATTTTAACTTTTTTTTTAATACAATATAATTGCACAATCGATTGAGTGCCGCTGCTTCACCTGTTGCCGTAGGAGACGGTGCCGTACCACACGGCGTTGGCCAGCATGCAGAGCTGCATGAGCAGAGCGCAGCAGGTCAGCCGCTGCAGCCGTGTGAAGGGGCTCCGTGGAGGACGCTCCCACAGTGAAAACCACACGTGACTCTCACACACGGCCCTCTGCAGCTCCCAGGACAGCAGCCGCGGCCACTCGCACAGCTCCGCCTCCTCTGCACACAGGAAACACAGAGTCAGCAACAGGAAGCTGGGCAAACGCTATCAGTGGACACTGGTGTGCGCTGGTCTTTCACTCATTTGTGTGCAGTAAGTGATGTGTTAATGGAACATGATGCAGAAATGAACACTTGCTGTACTAAGTAGGCTAACTAGTTAGTATATAATACCTACCTAACGGCCCACTCCAGCTGAGCATTGTTGGGAGCTATACATTTCAAATAAAGCACACAAAAGAATTTTAGTTTATGTTCTATAAGTTAAAAGTAGTATTTTTAAAAGGAAAATTTGTAAATTTATACAATAACATTTTAGTGTTTCAAATGAAATAAAAATAAATTATTTTTAATAAATTATTTATTTATTTATTTTTACTCTATTTTCTGTATTATATATTGATATTAATATATAATAAAAAAAATTATATTTATATATTTACATTCATTTTAATATATTTAATACATATAGTTTTTATTTTTGTATTTTATATTTCCATTTTAATTTGAGTTAAAATATTTCCATTTTTATTCATTGTTCATGTTAAACTATATTAAAATAATTATTTATACACACCCTAATATCCTTATGTGGATAATATTAAATAACCCTAATGGTTATTTAATATTAAAATGTTATTATAAAAATATTTAATATTGTATCTAACATTACTTCTTTTATACTATTTTCGATATATTAATATAAATAAATACTTTACATAATATGCTTTTATATTTTACATTAATTTATAAATGCATATATATTCATACACATTCATAGAAATACACATACATGCACAACTTAAATTTTGTTCTATTTTAGCCTAATTTAGTTCCAAAAACAGGAAAAAAGTTGTTTTGTCAATGCCATGCACCTAATTGTATCCTGTGTTTTAGGTGAATACAGTTAATTTTTTTCATTATGCATATATAAAGGGCCTGCATTAGGTTTACTGTCCATTAAAACAGTAGGTCAGGTCATGTAATGCAACTTCTTATTAGGAGCAACACATTACTGTTAATGTTCACAAACATTAAGAGCAAACAGAGAATTTAAAGGACTTAATTTCCACTTCTTAAAGCATTATAATTTGTTCTTACCCTTATTCGTTCTCTGAATATACATGATCTTACGAATCTAATTAGAATCACAACAGGTGTTACATCTGTGGAGGTGGGGCTTTACCTGAGGCTTCCACCTCTATCTCGACTCTGCCGTCCGTTTTCTCGTTGTCGACCGAGAGCCATTCCTCAACCAGGAAGAAATAACTGCTGTCCGTCTGCAGGTCCTTCACCAGGACGTACTGGAGCAGCCATGCAGGAGACAGACCTGACAGACAGACAGACACACAGAGACAGGTTTATCCTGACTGATCTGCCCCGCTCCACACTGTTCGTGTTGATTATGGCCGATCCGATCAGTACCTTTGTTGTCGTGCCACACGCGGATCTTCAGCACGCTGCCCAGGCTGGTGTCGGAGGCGATGTGGAAGATGTCCAGGCTGTTTCGAGCGAATGCGCCGACGCTGTCCAGGTGTCTGTGTCCACTGCGGCTCTCACTGCCGTGAAGACTGATGCCCACGTGAGCCGTGGTTCCTGGAGTGGGAATAAAACCATCTCAGTCAAGACAACTGGCAATCACTCAGTGAGGGAATACAATTATGAGAAATATTCATCGCTCTAATGCATAAAACTGATGGAAATTCATTAATCGAGACTGACAGTCTATTGGTAAATGATCTGATATAAACAAACCAGCCTCAGACACCGCCAGGGTTATTATAGTTAACTAAAACCAAAACAAAAAAATTAAATATATATATTTTTTGCTACTTGAGAAGGTAACTTAAATAAACTAAAACATTAAAACATTTTTTAATTATTTCAGTTACTGGCCAAAGCAAGATTTCTCATTTTAATATAGTTTAGCTTCATGTACTAAAATAACAAACAAAATAAAAATTAAATAAATAACAAATTATTAAAAAAAAAAAAGATATAGACATATTAAAAAAGGACAAAAACACAACACAATTACTAATATTTTATCTAAAATTAAAACAAAAATGTAAAATACAAAAAAATAAAAACTAATTCAAATTAAATAATTTTTTTTTAATCATAATAGTATTTTCATGATACTAAAATAACACATAACATTAAAAAAAATATTACTTGAAATAAAATGAACATTAATTGAAGAAGAAAACAAAACCTATTTGAGCAACATTTCTCATTTGTGTACTATAACATGGTATAGTAAAATAAGTAAAACTAAAACTGAAATAAAAATGAACTAAAACTAAATAGACATATTTAAAAATGACAAAAACACAACAAAATAGCTAAAAATTTTAACTATAATTAAAAATGGAAAATACAAAAATAAAAACTAATTGAAAATATATTTAAAAAAAAAAACAACTAATAGTATTTATTTAGGAATTTATCTAGTAATCTATGCAATTTTAACCACACAAATTTCACTCACGTTACAGTTGGTGATGTGAATTCATTGTGTTCATTGTGCTTCACATATCTACACTATTGATAATAGACAATGGCCATTTTTGCCCGTAAATTCTCGCACCTTAACAGACACCTGGATACAGTGAGGCAGAACTAGTCAGTGGCTGCTCACTTTAACATGTCAATCAGATGGTTTCTTTCAGTCTAAGTGGATGGTCAGACTTTCCTAACCTACTGATGATCTGCGAAAACATCCGCATCTCACCTGCTCCGTAGGCCCAGCCGGTCTTGACCTGGATCTCGTACTTGTACAGCCCGTCCTTCCCGCACAGCGGCACCACAGAGGCCCGTCTCAGGTCCATCTGATCCAGCTTGCGCATTATAGCGCCGGCCACGGTGTAACACAGCAGTCCCATCACACACACCAACACCACCACCAGACTGCGAGTCACCGAACGCTCCTGACATGGACGAGATAGATGACACTGCATTATCACTATCCCTTCAACCATCTGTCATCTGACCATACCTCTTAAACTATACTTTAGTATAATATACTGCTCAAAAAAATGAAAGGAACACTTTTTAATCAGAGTATAGCATCAAGTCAGTTAAACTCCTGGGATATTGATCTGATCAGTTAAGTAGCAGAAGGGTTTTTAATCAGTTTCAGCTGCTTTGGTGTTAATGAAATTAACAACAGGTGCACTAGATGGGCAACAATGAGACGACCCCCAAAACAGGAATGGTTTGTGAGCACTGCCAGAGCCCTACAAATTGACCTCCAGCAGGCCACTGGTGTGAATGTCTCTGACCAAACAATCAGAAACCGACTTCATGAGGGTGGCCTGAGGGCCGACGTCCTCTAGTGGGCCCTGTGTTCACTGCCCGGCACCGTGGAGCTCGATTGGCATTTGCCAATGAACACCAGAATTGGCAGGTCCATCACTGGCGCCCTGTGCTTTTCACAGATGAGAGGAGGTTCACCCTGAGCACATGTGACACACGTGAAAGGGTCTGGAGAAGCCGTGGAGAATCTTATGCTGCCTGTAACATCGTTCAGTATGACCGGTTCGGTGGTGGGTCAGTGATGGTCTGGGGAGGCACATCCATGGAGGGACGCACAGACCTCTACAGGCTAGACAATGGCACCCTGACTGCCATTAGGTATCGGGATGAAATCTGTGGACCCATTGTCAGACCCTACGCTGGTGCAGTGGGTCCTGGATTCCTCCTGGTGCACGACAATGCCCGCAGAGTATGCAGGCAGCTCCTGAAAGATGAAGGAATTGATACCATTGAATGGCCCCCACGCTCGCCTGACCTAAATACAATAGAACACCTCTGGGACATTATGTTTCGGTCCATCCGACGCCGCCAGGTTACACCTCAGACTGTCCAGGAGCTCAGTGATGCCCTGGTCCAGATCTGGGAGGAAATACCCCAGGACACAATCCGTCGTCTCATTAGGAGCATGTCCCGATGTTGCCAGGCATGCATATAAGCACGTGGGGGCCATACAAACTGCTGAGTACCATTTTGAGTTGCTGCAATAAAATTTCAGCAAAATAGACTAGGCTGCTGCATCATTTTTTCACTTTGATTTTTGGGGTGTCTTTGAATTCAGCCCTCTGTAGGTTGAAAATTTTCATTTCCATCAAACGATGTGGCATCCCTTCGTTCCTAACACATTACCCAGTCCATATCAGTATAGATATCCAGCATGATATTTTTCCCCATTGAGATCTGATGTGTTTTCAAAGTGTTCCTTTTTTTTGTTCTGTGTCAGCCGCACCACGCAGATACGTTTTATACGTTCATTTATGCTTTGATTTAAACGAAAACATCATATCCGTGTGTTGCGGCTGACACAGAACAGCATACGCAAGTTTGCGTCCAGCGGATATTCTCCAAAATGGCGCTACGCTGACGCGGAGGATACAAATTGTTGAATAAAGTCGTAATTTTTATTTTCTTCGCGTACAAAAAGTATTCTCGTAGCTTCATAACGTTATGGTTGAACCACTGATGGCAGATGGACTATTTTGACGATGTCTTTCATACTTTTCTGGGCCTTGACAGTGTTAATTCTTTGGCAGTCAATGGGACAGTCCCAAGCCTCCCGGTTTTCATCCAAAATATCTTAAATTGTGTTCCGAAGACGAACAAAGCTTTTACGGGTTTGGAACGACATGGGGGTAAGTGATTAATGACAAAATTTTCATTTTGGGGTGGAGAAACCCTTTAAGGTTAATTTAAAAAAATATTATTATAGGTATTATGAAAAACAAAATGTCCGCTGAGTTGAGTTGTAATGCTCACAGGAATGATGAAGGAGACAGCGTCGACAGGAACGAACAGACTGGCAGCGAAAGCGGTCAGATGATGCGTGCGGCACACGGCTCGGCCCACGCTGGTCTCGGGGAGCGGATCCATGCCGTCCGTCCGCCACTGATTGGCGCTCTCGCTGAAATACTGACACAGCGACGTGAAGACAGCCACCTCTAGTCGGATCAGATCCGGATCGCCGGCGCCACAGCCCACGCTCACATTTATATAGTGATCGCACGTGGTGTCATAGGACCTGACGGAGAACACAAAACAGAAATCAGAAGAAAAAGCTCATTTGTGTGTATTAGTGCGTAATCGCAAATGCTTTTATTTTATTGGCTTAAAATCAAAAACATAATTGACAAAATGAATAATTTAGAGTTTTATATCTGACAGGATGAGCCGCTCTCTTTGTGTTTTGTGAAACACTCATCTTCACTGCTGATACTGATGAACGAGTCACTGAGCAGATTCTTCTGTGGCGGCTGATGTTGATTTTAACAAATAAAAGAGCCACCCGCTTTCAAACGCATCATTTATTATAGATGAATGGCCTAACATCAGCAAGCACTTCCAATATTATTCAGCCATATACAGCAGTGAGAAACATCAAAACATTAATTAGCAAGAGCTTTACTTTATGAAGCCTCTTACTTTGGAGACAAGAAGAAAGTGTAGAGTCGGTGGTCCAGGTCCCGCCCCCGCGTCATATTGAGCGTGATGCGTTTCCTGTCAGTGCTGTTGTATTCATTGGGCCATTCAGAGGTGTGCAGATAGGCTGTGATGAATGGATCCAATTCCCACTTTTCTGGAGAATCTGAGGACAAAGTCAAAGAGAGAAATAAAAACAAGAAACACTCAATAGGAGGATGAATTTCCCTGAAAATGCTATTTCACCTCCGATGAGGAGAAATAAAGCTGACTTTTACAATACATTACTATACATACATTACACTGACCATGTGCTGTAATAACTAGTAATTTTTCCAATTAGTTGACTAGTTGGTTTGTTTGGTTAAACTAAAATGAACCTGGAGGGGTTACTGAAATAAAGCTTGAATAAAAATATATAAATATTAGGTGATAATATATAAATATTAGGAGTTGAGACAATAAAAAAAAATTACTAAAATTAAGTGAAACACTAAAGTTACTAAACTGAAATAAAAATAAATTCACGCTAAACAGAACTATTTTTTAAAAACAAAACACTAGCAAAAATGACAAAAGCATATAGAAAATTTACTAAAACTTAAAGTATAATTAAATAATAAAAAAAGCTCATTTACAATATTAAAAACCACTATAATAATATATAAATAATAATAAAATAACACTATGCCATGTTAATGTCTTTTATTAATCAAATATCATGAAATATGTTTGTTTATTAATTTATTTATTATTGGACATTTCACAATTTGATGATATTTTCTCATTCAGCTTTCTAAACACTGATCAGATAACATGAGATTAATTGTGATTATTTTTTATAGCACAAGTTTTTAACAGGAAGAAAAAATACAGTGGTGGCCAAAATTGTTAGAACTTGGCACTTGGCATATTTAAGAGGTTTCAGTTGTTTTTGTTGAATTGGCCATAACAATACCCATAAAACAAACTATTGCTGGAACTACCTGCAACGGAAGGAATCTGCTGGAGCACTGAAAATGATGGACTAGCCCCATCAAAGTCCAGACCTCAATCCCATCCAGCAAATTTGGGGCGAGTTGGAAAATAAACTGGACAGATCTATTGTACATTCAAAGGAAAGCCTTTGGCTTGGGTTGCAGAAGGCATGGCATAACATCAGTGTTGAAGTTCTCAGGAAATATATTGACACTATACCAGAGAGATGTGGTGCTGCAATTGCTGCAAAAGGTGGACACACCAAATATTAAAGTTGAAAGTGGATAAAAACAATACAACTTGCTTCATCTGATATTTGTTGTGCTCAGAGCAACGATCTGCATGTTTCATGACCATTATGAAATGAAATCATGTTTTGGAGGCAAATAAAGCTCAATATTTTCAGATCTGTTAGGTGTTCCAACAATTTTGGCCACCACTGTAAATCTATAAATTTGTAGAAAAAATGTTTATTATGGAAGTGCTAATCACAGATAAATAATCTTATAATAAAATAATATTTTTTTAAATAATATATTTTTTACTTTTTATTTTTATTATATATATATATATATATATATATATATTATTTACAAAGTAATATTTTCAGACAATATATTAACACCTTTCTTAAGTACAATGACCATATTAAAGGTAATTATTTAATTGCAGAAACACCTCATTACCTTTATAATATGACACCTGTGCTTTATTCTCATACAGTATAAATTGGTCATTAGATTTTAACGTTTTTGCCACAGTTTGTGATTGTTGTTGAACTAGTTTCTTATTCTCAGTGGCTCCCCCTTGTGTTGGGTGTCTTACCGTCTAGTACGGTGAAATTGAGCTGGATGTAGATTCCCGCCTGTCTGTTGGTGTTCCTCGTGCTCACCCTCACGATGACGGAGTCGCAGCGGCTGATGTTCTCGGCTCCCGCGGGCGGCAAAACGGCTTCCAGTCCGTTCCCATCCAACCCAGCCACGCTCCCGTTATTAACGGCAACCGTTATGGCATGGCTGTCATCCAGATCCGAGATGGGAATCTGCGTGCCATTCACTGTGCGAAACTCCATGGACGCCACCTCCGTCGACACGGTGTAATTCGTGACGTAGTTGAACGGAAATGGATTAGGCTCCACTTGGAACAGCAGCTGCACGATGCCATCCTCGCTGCTGGGCGCCAGAGCGCCCCCTGCTGCCCGTCCCAGACTGCTGTTGAAGGCTCGCGGGATGGAGAAACGCCGGCACTCGGGCGCATCACTCTCGCCGTAGCAGAGCAAGCTCAGTGGGTCGGCGCGTTTGCCGGCGGCGGCGATCTCTGCCCCACGGAGGATCAGCGGCTCCTCGTTCAGGACGCGGCCCAGCATGAGGATTCGCATGAGGACGGAGGACAGGGTGTAGGCTTTGGCGGCCACCCGCAGTGGGTGATGCTGCTGCTCCTCTAAGAGAAGTGGAGGCAGCTGGGAGAGGCCATCGTGGTTCTCGGCCTCCGGAGGAGGATAGGAGGCAGCCTGGCTCACCTGGTGGATCAGGTCACCTGAGGGAGCAGACAGTGTGGAGGTCTGATTACTGACTGGATGAATACTGAAAACCAGCAGGAACAAAATAAAAGGCTCCATGAAAGACCAAAAAGAGGAGTGATATAAATGCTACAAGATTAGAATTTGATTTAATGCTGCTATCAAAAAAATCAATTGAATTAAAGGGATAGTTCACCCAAAAATTAACATTTGATGTTTATCTGCTTACCCCCAGGGCCTCCAAGATGTAGGTGAACTTTGTTTCTTCAGTAGAACACAAACGAAGATTTTTAACTCAAACTGTTGCGGTCTGTCAGTCATATAATGGCAGTCAATGGTACCCATGCCTTTGAGAGTCAAAAACATGTATCGTCATGTGCCGCAGGGTTTAATTCGGTTTTGTCTGTGTATGTTTTTTTGACTCTCAAAGCTGTGGGCCCCATTGACTGCCATTATATAACTGACAGACTGCAGCGGTTTGAGTTAAAAATCAAAGGTCACCTACATCTTGGATGCCCTGGGGGTAAGCAGATAAACATCAAATTTTCATTTTTGGGTGAACTATCCCTTTAATTGCAACTAATCACACTGTTCAGATAAAAAAAAAAAAAAAAAAAAAAAATCAAAATTAAGATAAATCAAGTGAAGAGAAATAAAACCTTTTGTAGCATAATATAATAATATACTTTTTACAAATTAAAATAGAAATTAATATTGAATACTATTTTATATTAAACTAGAGATATACAAATCTTTTAAAAAGTAAGGTAATTTTAAAATAAAAGCCCCAAAATGAAGACAAATCAAAGACATTCGAAGAAAAAAAATTAGTGAAAAAAAAAAAATACATATCAATAAATCAAATTAATTTAAATTAATCACACTTTTAAGAAAAAAACATAAAATGAAGATAAATCAAATAAAGATAAATAAAAACTATTTTTGTGACAGATAAGTAATATATTATAATATAATATAATATAATTTTTATTAATTAAAATTAATAAGATGAAATTAAAATCGAGTAATATTTAATATTAAAATAGAAATATACAAATATTTTAAACAGAGAGGTCATTTTAAAAACTAAAATAAAAGCCACAAAATGAAGATGAATCAAATAAATTTTATGGCAGATGAGTAAATAGTTGAGAAGATGATGATATATAATATATTTTATGAATTAAAATAAAAAAATATTCTTCAGAAAAACAGAAATATGAAGATCTTGTAAACAGAAAGGTAATTTTAAAAACATTTCATTAAATTAAATTATTAATAATTAAATACAGGTTAGGGACATTTTATTGAGAAATATTTTATTGTATTTTCTTTAGAATTAATTAAACTAAATTATTTGACAGCAATTTCATACGTAGATTAGATTCAGATAAGATTTAGTCAGAAAAGGGAAAAATGAAAACGTAAACAAGTGAACAATAACAGCTTGTTGCCTCTGGGGTTGTTTGTTTGTTTGTGACTGTGTTAGCATAACATAGCAATGAAATGGATGATTGTGTTTGCTGTCTCGCTGGAGTCTGAGTGTGTGTGTGTGTGTGTGTGTGTTACCCATGATATTGAGGATGTTGTCTGCTATCTCGGTCGGGGTGACTGTGCCCTGTTTGGTGTCTGTCTGCAGGATCTCTAACATCGACTCTAGTTTGTCCAGAGTGCTGTTCTGACACTCTTCACACACAAACTCTCGACTCACAGCCTGCAAACAAACACACACAAGACAGATTTTATTAACTTTTTCACTGTGACCGGTCGTGTGTTACATGTCTTTTGAAGTGCTTCAGGATTCAGCTGATGTGAGGCATGTGAGTGCGTCTCGTCTCACCGTGCACTGCGCGAGCGCCGCCGATGTCTGCTGGATGTCACTGACGGTGGTGAGGTCCAGTGACGTCAGCGCTCTGGTGATGTTTCCTCTGACGCTCACACGATACTGACGCTCTGCCTTAGACACATGCTCACGTCTGCGGGAATCACCCTGCTCATACTGACACAGAAACACACCACATGATGAGCAGACAGAGAAAAACACGATGAACTGATGAATGAATGATTGACATAGATAGATAGATAGATAGATAGATAGATAGATAGATAGATAGATAGAGATAAATGGATAGATAGATGAATAGATAGTTGGATAGATAGAGAAAGAAGGACAGAGACAGAAGGATAGATAGATAGATAGATAGATAGATAGATAGATAGATAGATAGATAGATAGATAGATAGATAGATAGATGAATAGATAGTTGGATAGATGGATAGATGGATGGATAGAGATGAATGGATAGATAGATGAATAGATATTTGGATAGATAGAGAAAGAAGGACAGAGACAGAAGGATAGATAGATAGATAGATAGATAGATAGATAGAGATGAATGGATAGATAGATGAATAGATAGTTGGATAGATAGAGAAAGAAGGACAGAGACAGAAGGATAGATAGATAGATAGATAGATAGATAGATAGATAGATAGATAGATAGATAGATAGATAGATAGATAGATGGATGGATAGAGATGAATGGATAGATAGAAGAATAGATAGTTGGATAGATGGATAGATGGATGGATAGAGATGAATGGAGAGATAGATGAATAGATAGTTGGATAGATAGAGAAAGGAGGACAGAGACGGAAGGATAGATAGATAGATAGATAGATAGATAGATAGATAGATAGATGAATGGATGAATGGATGAACGGATGGATGATAGAGATGAATGGATAGATAGATGAATAGATAGTTGGATAGATAAAGAAGGACAGAGACGGAAGGATAGATAGATAGATAGATAGACAGACAGACAGACAAACTGATAGATAGATAGACAGACAGACAGACAGACAGACAGATAGATAGATAGATAGATAGATAGATAGATAGATAGATAGATGAATGGATGAACGGATGGATGATAGAGATGAATGGATAGATAGATGAATAGATAGTTGGATAGATAAAGAAGGACAGAGACGGAAGGATAGATAGATAGATAGATAGATAGATAGATAGATAGATAGATAGATAGATAGATAGATAGATAGATAGGAGGATGGCAGGTCTCACCTCATTGAGGACAGTGATGAGGGCGAGTGAGAGCTCCCGTACTCTCTGTGAGTCTCCCTGATGGAGCAGCTCTCTGAGGGTGGAGTCGGTCAGATTGCTGAGCCAGTG
Source organism: Spinibarbus caldwelli (assembly GCA_039654775.1). Classification (NCBI taxonomy): domain Eukaryota; kingdom Metazoa; phylum Chordata; class Actinopteri; order Cypriniformes; family Cyprinidae; genus Spinibarbus; species Spinibarbus caldwelli. Next base: position 36,624,397 of record CM077224.1, read on the forward strand.
AGGCAGACAGCTGAATCCGTCAGGAAGCGCTGGCAGCACCACCTCTATCGACCTGACACACATCACAAACCATTCACAGCGCTGCCAGCAAAGAACAGAACACAGGAAGACTTTATGCCAAACCATGTCTTACTTGTTGCGGGCCATGACTGTCGCCCCCTGGTGGTCCTCCACCATGACAATGGCAGTCACCTGGTACTGGGCCGAGCTGAAGCCGGGCGGCAGGAAGGCCGAATGTTCTGGACTCGTGCCTTTATACACACAGAACTCCTCGCAGTACAGCCCAGAGCAGCGCACCGCCAGCAGACTATAGACCAGCGGAGACTCGGTCTCGTCCATATCAGTGTAACCTGAAAACCAGTCGCAACTGTTCAGTGCTGGGTGGTATGACCAAAAATTTATATCACTGTATTTTCCAAAATTATACCAGTTTCACGGTATATGATGCTATTTTTTTTTTATATGCATGATCGGGTGTTAACCACATTTTCTACTGCTTGAGAGAGGAAATACTGCAGTAGATTGACTTAGAAACAAATTGTCATTTTAACTGAACTTAGGACTGGTGGTGGTGCTTAAGATATTGTTTGTCATTTAGTGATATCTATAACAAAATGGAAAAAAACGAAAAACAATACTGATAAGATAACAATCCTACTATGAATTCTACTACTAATAACAATATAAAACGCACTAAGGATTAATGAGCTGCTGGGTTCATGAATATTAATCACGTTGTCTGCGTTCGCTCGAATTGATTTGCTGAAATCAAAACAGGGACGATAATAGGTGAGCGCCAGCCAATGAGATTGCCGTTTGTGCATTAGTCCCGCCCACTACCAGAGAAACCGGCAGTTCTTAAAAGCTGAAGAGTTCCAAAGGAACGCTGTTATTTTGACAGAAAAATACAACAAAGAATATCGTTTACATGTAGCGCGTCAGTTCTGCATGTTATGTAAGACTCTCTCGCTGTGAGACAAAGCGATGGCGAGTCGTGTGCCTTTACACTAGAGTTTACAGTAACGTTACGTCAAATACAGGTGCGCTGCGCAACCATTGAGATGAACTGAAAAATATCACAGATAGCTTGACGGAGAGTGAAACTCTGAAGCGCTCAGTCAGTGTTTTCGGCGAGTGAAAATATCTCTGTGCTAAACTTATACTCAGCCTCCAACTCACACATTGGCGAGTAAAATCTAAGAATTTATTAGCCAGTAGCTAATATTAGACATTATTTAGTCGCCCAGAGTGAAGATTTAGTCACATATGTGAGTGATTTACTCGGATTGTAGAGGGTTGTCCATTTTCACAGTCAGGCTTAGTTACACATACAGCTGTGCCCTCACCACAGGGCAACAGTGAAAAGGGACCCCTCTCAAACAGTGTCGCACCGCGCCGCAAATTGCGGTATATTAAAAATTCATATCATAACAAAAATAAACACCGGTATTTTGTATGAACCGGTATACTGCCCAGCACTAGTTCAGCACCTGCTCTTTCTCAGCGTGCTACATGCAGTCCTTCTTCTCCAGTCTCACCTGAGCAGTTGAAGTGCACTCTTTCCAGCAGCGTGCGCACCTGAGGCCCGTCCCCATCCGCCCGCAGAGAACACGCCCCGCCGGCTGGAGGCAGGTTGGGGTGGAGCTCGATGTAGGCCACGCCCTCGCGGTCCATGCTGTCATCGGTCACGTGGAGGCTGAATATGTAGGAGTTTCCATCGCGGAGGATGCCCTGTCGCAGGACCAGGTTCATGCTGTCGCTGCCTGTGGTGGTGGTGTTCAGATCCAGCACCAGAGTCTCGTTCCCTCCGGTCATCACCGTCCACCGCTAACAACAACAGACACGGCGGACGCTTCAGTGGTATTTCCAAGTCATTTCCATGTTATTATTTAAACTTAATTAAATAAATACAACACTTTAATATGAGCAGTTTCTTTATAATAAAGTTAATTATTAAATAAACGTATTACTTCAAATTAAATGCATAATATTAACTGAATAATTATCTTTATTAATAATAAAAATTATTTGAATACGACTACATTGTTATACATGTATAAAGAAATTTTATATTAATATTTATATGACTAAAAACACTCATAATGCATTTAAAAACATTTTAAATGCATACAAACTTTTATGTAGTTACAAAAAAATTCACAGCTTTAGGAATGGTTTTGTATTTCCATGCCACTTTTATGTATTTACGTTCATGTATTTATTTAATAGAGCAGATTATTAAATTAATTAACAAATCTAATTTATATTATGTAATTTAATAAACGATTGTATTAAAATCAGTAATAGATGTATAATTGCATTTTATGCATTATATAATTATTTAAAAGTTGTATGTATTTTTTGCATTCTCATTTTAAAACTCTAGTTAATATTAAAATTGTTTTATTTTTTTAAGTATTATTTCAAATTCTGTTTTTTAATGAGCTCCAAGCAGTTTTTTCAGTAACCTTGCAGTGACCTCCATCACCATCAAAATCCGAATCGGCACTCATCTCAGACCCTAATGTTTGAAGCACTAGATAAGCATCCCTGACATGTACCCTAATATTTACAGTCTCTGGCTCATGGGAACCAGACCAAGGGGAAGGAGAGTTTGACCGCTCGGTCACCAAGTAAATGTCTGTGTGTGTTTAACAAGGTTTGGCATGTCGTTAACGGCTAATGCAGTGGAACACATCACATCATAATGATGACATCACCCCGTACGCCCACTCAGGTCTCCCCTCCCTCCGGTTCCCATAACCATAACATCACTCGAGTCTCAGTCTAAACATTATGAGAAAGCAGGTTGGAAAAAAGCAAGAGGCATGCCTGCGAAAAAAAGAGAAAGCATTCTAGAATGACATCATGCTGCTATCTCTCCATGCACAGCGTTCTTCGATAAATTACGACGGTATGTTCCTCTAACAAATAAGGCACGAGTGACTCACAAAATCCAAGTATGTCATTCCCAACATTCAGATTCTATGAGGACAGTGTTAATCCTAGGGACAAATTATATCATGCTTTCCATGCTTTTTGGAAATCTAAAAGATAAAGAAATTAAAATGCTATGCTTTTCACCGGCCAAAAAATTAATAGACATGGAAAGTCCAATTTTGATTCCATGATGTCCTTCAGAGATCAATTTGAGCGTCTCGACCCACCCAAAACAGCAGGGAGTATTTGTGAAAACCTGCTCAAAAAGTAACTATGTTTGCATTTCGTACTTCCCTGTAAAATATTTGTAAAAAGGCAACAGTGCTTTTATCATAACCCTGTGATTGATGACAGCATGTCATGAGTGCGCTTGTTCTCACCCCTCTGTGTGAGCTGTGACAGTTACTGCAGGTGCCAGCCAGGTAGATATAAGAGCTCTGACTGATCTCGTAGCGAGACTGAGCTTTGCAGGACACGCACTCCAGCGACACCATCGGGATGCGACCGCTTTGCACCCACACCTGTGACAAGGAGAAGAGACAGAACAACAAACTTTAAAGGGATAGGTTCACCCAAAAAATTTAAATGCTGTCATTAATTACTCATGCCGTTCCAAACCCGCAAGACCCTTGTTCATCTTCGGAACTCAAATTAAGATATTGTTGATGAAATCCAAGAGCTTTCTGACAGCAATGTAATATGTCTGCATAGACAGGAATGTAACTTAAATGTTGAAGTCCCAGAAAGATAGTAAGAACATCGTTAAAAAGCTATTTTAACAATGTCTTTACTACCTTTCTGGGCCTTGAACATGGTAGTTGTGTCGCTGTCTATGCAGGGTCAGAAAGCTCTCGGATTTCATCAAAAATATCTTAATTTGTGTTCTGAAGATGAACGAGTCTTGTAATTAATGACAGAGTTCATTTTTGGGTGAACTATCCCTTTAAGTTATGCAATAATATTTTCTGTTGACCTTGGAAATGGAACAACAACCTTGGAAATCGATGGAAAATTATTAAGTTTTCATTATTAAGTTATTATGTTAGCACTGAGACTGGCGAATTTCCCATTCCTGTTGTGAATGTGACACAGGAATAATGAATTTATGAAGAAACAAAAGAATTGCGGGGGTCAATAGACATCACGAATTGGTTTCATCATGGTCCCCAAAACAATCAGACCTTCAAAGTTAAATCCTTTAGTGTCTGTCAAAGCATTTCAGTTCAGTGAGTGAAATGAGTTTCATATACATTCTCATTCAAAACTCACATATCGAATCAGGCTTTCACATATAGCTTAGTATTGTGAAGGTCAGAATGTAAATTATGTTTTGAATTACGTAATAAATCTGTGTTTTACCTGTTCGGGTCAGTTAATTATAGCTAAATCCAGAGTATGCTAAATACAAATAAACATTTTGTAATGATGATAGCGACTTATTTGAATACTGTAGAAACAAAACAAAAAGAGGAGAAACGCTAACAATGAATAGCAACCACTCATAATTTTGCTCATTTACATGCGCTGCATTGTTTTAGCTCACACTACTCTGTTGAAAGTATGCATATCAGTTAAAAGCACAAATTCACCCCAGAAAAAGGCACATTCGAAAACGATTTCACATCTCGCTGACCGGTTTTGAGTAATGAGATGGTGGAGGATGTGCTTTTGTTCAACATTTGAGAATTTACTGTGGTCATTATCGCTAGAAACTGCAAACAAATGTTTCTTTTAAATTAAAATCTGTTTCCCGCCAGCTTTCCATGGGGCGGCAACAGCGTGACGTTAATTGCGCCATTCAAAATGGCCTGAGTTTTTGATTGTGGATAATTAGTATTCTATAATGAGCCTAATTTACATAGAAAAGAGGCACGTTTGCACTGAAAAGAATGACAATGACTTCATTAAAATATTATACAGCTCTATTCAGTGCACTCTGAAGATGCTTAAACTGGACTGCAGGTAGTTGTTGAATAAAATGCAGGTCCAACATTTTATTTTAAAAGATTAAAAATATAAAAAATTAAAATGTGATGAGATGAGATGTTTTTTTGGAATATAAAACATCTGTATGAGCAATGGAGAAAAACAGCTGCTGATCAAATGACAAGAATCAATAACAAGAAATATTCGTACATGCAACATATATTAGGTATGAAAAGCTGGCAGTAATCAATAAGAGCACTCACCGTTTGGTTTGTGGACTCTGGGGTCATGCCTTCTTTGCTGACAGTCAGGCGAAAGGTATACTCAACATCTACCTCCAGTTCAGAACCAGAGATTCCCAGAACCGGGTCGCTCGGACCCAACCCAAAATGCAAAGTGGAGCAGTGAGCTGGGCCCTGCAGGGTGAAGTTAAAAGACAGAATCACTGCAGATGGTAATTAATCAACTCATTTACCTGCCTCAGGATATACAAGACAAGAGCATAATCATCAAACAACTTTTGGTACCTTTGTTGTTTAATGACTTACCTAATGAGTTTTCTAATAGCATAATCACAGACCATGACTGTGCATCCCGAATACATGTTTGACACCAACAAAGTGTACTTTCTGTCTTCATTTTGAACAATAAATCTACTGTATTATCATTTAGAACCTAGAAAATGTTGTTTTAAGACACATTTTGTTTAAAGTGTGCTTACACTTCCTTTAAAATAAATGTCACCTGTTTTTTTATTTTTATTTTATCATCTAATGCAATGAGATTCATACATTTTTAATGTGGCTAAAGTGTTATTGTTATTTTTTGGTGCCAGTGGAGCTTGAAATATTTAATTATACTTAATACAATATTCCTCTGAATTTCTGTCAGTGATAAAATGTTTTAATAAAAAGCAGGAATCTCTGGCTCCCCTCTGGCAGTGATTCTGATAGGCCGGGAGAACTCTAAGGAATGCTGAGTTTATCCACTGCTAGTTATGTAACTGATCTCAAGTATACACCACCCAAACATCCACGTTTGTGGCACATACTTCACATATTTTATCTTTCTGAGCTGCTGTGTGCAAAGTTAAGCCTCTAATACTAGATGTCCCTCACATACTCAAACAACTCTCAAATTTACACATCCACATATCTGTTAAGAGCTTTTAGCTCTCAAATATGCCTATGAGCTCAGTGAACAAAAGCACTTGATTGTTCATTGTTTTAATGCCAATTACTCAAACTCTCCAACCCTCTCTCAGCCACGATGCTCATTTTACTTTTTCATCCACTGATCATTTCCAGGGGAAAAAACTCTCAAATTGGATTGTTCAGCTTAAGACACTTGAGTACTGAATGAACAGTCATGCACAACAAGGTGCTTCACATATTAGAAGCATCTAAACACCAACATTAGTTCTTAAATCTATTGCTATTTTACAGTTTAAATCAGGGATGTCCAATCCTGTTCCTGGAGGGACGATTTTCAGCAGAGTTTAGCTCCAGTCCCAACTAAACCCAGATGAACCAGCTAAGGTCTTCAGGATCAATAGAAACTTCCAGGCAGATGTGCTGGAGCTAAACCCTGCAGGAAGATGTCCCTCCCAAAGCAGGATTGGACATCGTGGCCTAGATCTATTTATTGCAAGTTTAAGACGTCAAAAGCATTCATTTTTATATATCTGTTACACATCAATCATGATTACCTTTGAGGTGCTCACACATTCCCAGTGGTAGTTGAGCAGGGACTGGCTCTCTGGGTCCAGGTTCGGGTCGTAGGATTGCTCTGCGCTCAAATGCAAATCTTGAGTCTTGGACCACACACGGTATGTGCCACCCTCAATGATTGGCACCAGCTTTTTGGACATGACTGAAAGTTGAATACATGCTGCCTTCCGTAGTGGCACCCCTTTATAGGACAGAGAAAAAACTAGAGTGTAGTTCCCAGCAGAAATCAACATCTTGGGCACTGAAAGTTGGAGCCTCCGGACCTTGACTTCTGGGGGGAGACGGACCTTAGATGGTAGTGGACCTTTCTTGTCATCATCCTGACATCGAGGGGAGGTGAGGATCTCCCAGAGGTACTCTACTCCATAGAGGGCACAGCCTTTTAAATTCACGTTGGCCTCTACCAAGGTTGGCTGGTAACGCCAGATGGCGAGTCGTGGAGCTTGAATGATCTGAACTTCTGGTTCGTCGCACTTTAGGACAGAGATGTTGACATTAACCTCTGCTGTAGCCCAGCTCACCAGGTTACTGATGTTAACTCGCACCATATAGTGACCAGGAAGGATGTAGATATGGCTAAGAGAAGGTGTAGTTGTGACAGCTGCAGTACCATCCCCAAAGTCCCACTGATATGTCGCTGGAGTGGAAACAGGAGTGATTCCCACATGGAAGCTGAGCGTCTTGTTTACAAAGGTGTCGCTTGGTTGAGCATCCAAGGTGGCTGACCTGATAATGTTCTGAACTCGTATAACCTTGGTCACATTTAATCCGTTTAAAGAATTGAATGCTCTAAGGAATATGGTCAGATTGCCTGGCTGTTCTGGCGCATATGTCACTGACTTGCCAACCCGAGAGATCTTGACACCATGATGAAGGTCAAAGGTCCACAGAATGGTCAGCGGATCACGTGTCGGCGTGCACGCTACATAAGCCCTAGGTACACCGACAGGTATAGCGGCATCACAGCAGTCCAGTATAGTCAACTTGGTCACAGGCTCCATGACTTCAATGTGCAGAGTCCTTCGTTCTGAACTTACTTGGTTGTAGGCAGTAAGGTTGACGTAATACTTGGCCACACTAGTGAACTGGTGGATGTAGGTTTGATTGGTCAGAACAACAGTTGCATCACCACTAATGCTCAGGATGAAATCAACAGAAGTTCCAGAAGAGACCGAGATGGTAAACTCAACGTTCTCACCAACCGCAGCAATTTGTTTGCTGGCCTTGAGCTCCAAACCCTGGATACGGTCTTGAATGGTAAATTCATGTGAGCACGTTTCTCTGTTGATGTCATTAGTGGCGTTCAAAGCGACAGTGAAAATTCCTGGTTTGGGGAAGATGTAGGAGGTGGTGCGCTGGTTCGATTTTGTGTTATCTGGCAATAGCCACATCCACGAAATGTTGGATCCCATCTCTGTTTCTCCACGCAGAGTAACATTGTCCCCTGAAGCTACAAAGTTCTTTGTAACATTTGTGGCCATGAAAGTCAATCCCGAGATTGGTTCTTGAATGCTGATCCTCTTTGAGACCACTTTTGAGGTCACTTTGTTGGAAACCTCCACTTTAACCAGTTTCAAACCTACGCTTCTGAAACGGTGCATGACTGAGGACATATCAGATGTTAACAGTTCACCATTTGCCCACCATTTGTAATGAAGCGCCGTCCCAAAACTTGCAGATACTGTCATATTTGTCATGTCATTTACTGCAGCAGGGTTTGGTGAAATCTCAAGGACCAGCTCCCTTACAGGATCCAAAAACTCAATAGTTTTGTTCACAGCCAGCTGGCCAAGCAAGTTGGTTGCCTTGAGGAGGACATCACAAGGACCAGCAGTGGAAAAGTTGAGGTCTATGGTCTTGCCCGTGAGGTTGTAGTCATGGTTTTCATGTTCCCTCAGAAGATTCCAGCTGAAGGTCATATTGGTGCCCTCTTTTAATGAGGCTTGTAAGTGAAGGACACGGTTGGTTTCAAAACAGCATCCTTCAATAAGCTCATCGGCCACTATCTGCAAGCCCTCCAACTCACGCTGCACAAAGATGGAAATGCTTGACTGAACAGTGCCAATGTTGTTCTCTGCAGTAACGATGACATTGAAAGTCCCAACGGAGCGAAAAGTGTAGAACATGGTGTGAGAGCCTGGGATTGACGTGCACCGGTCACAAAGAATCCAAGAGTACCTCACATCATCTCCTTGGTCAAGGTGTGCCTCGAAGTGAACGGAAGTGTTCAAAGGGACATTAACAAGGCTGGCATTTACTGACAGTCCTGTGATTGGGGCCAAGACCACAACAGAGATCTCATTTTTGGTTTCACTCACTTCATTCTTGCCTGTAACACTGATGTTAAACCTGCCTGAGGAATTGTAAGAGTGTGATACGTTTGTCCCATTAAGTTGAGTCCCATCTCCAAAATCCCAGATGTACACAGCATTCTCAGAGTCTGAAGATGCCTTGAAAGCATAGTCTTGGTGCAATGAAAGATTGTTCTCTTTATTGCCATTATGGCTGATCAGCAAAAAACTGACAGATTGTTGCACCACAACTAAAACAGTGTCATTGATACAGGAGATGTTGTTGAGTGCAGTAACTGTAACCAGATATTGCCCAGGACTCTTGAATGCAAAGGCCATCTCCTTACCACCTCGAACAGGACCTCTTGTGTCAAGTACCCCAAAATCCCATAGGTAGGTGTAGTTAAATTCTGGGAAGGCAGCTACTGTAAATCTGCTCTCCTCACCGAGCTTGATGTGTGTTCTCAGAGGAAACAAAGACACCATTGTGAGTTCAGGTTGGATGCAGACCCTTCTGAAAAAATTTGCCTTGTTGGCTTCACTTGACATAAGTAGCGAGAGATTGTACTCGCCACTCTTAATGTATGTGTGCATTATCATTGGCGTTCCATACTGAGTTTCGTTGGGGCTTCCGTCTCCAAAACTCCACACGTACTGATGTCCTGAAGCGTTCCCTGACACAAATGCATGGAAGAGTACCTCTTTGTTTTCCCGAATGCACCCGGGAGGTTCTAGCAATAACACTTGTAGCACAAACACCTCAACAGTTATGGTTACCGATTGAGAGCTCACAGCATTCTTTGCGGTGACATTCACAGTATAGTTTCCATCTTTCCTGTAGGTATATTCAACTTTGGGTTCCATACCCGTATGCACCGTTCCATCACCCATGTCAAAGCTCCAAGTAACATTGTTGCCTGCTTCCAGACTTGCCGTGACAACAGTAGGAGTGTTGCATTCCGTGGGAGCAGAGGACATCACCGCCAAGCCCTTAACGTCCTCATAGACGATAACTTCCATGCAGGTGTCTGTCCAGCTAATGGTGTTGTTGACATTCACGCAGATATTGTAGACACCACTGTGAGCGTATGCGTGAGGAACCCTACGTTCACGCCCTTGCTGTACACTCGAATTGTCACCAAAGTTCCAGGTGTAGATGATGCCATAGGGAGATGGTAGGGGGTGGGCCTCAAAGTCAGCTGGTTTTTCGGCAAGTAGCAGGGGCGAGTCAATCTCGATTCGCACACTTGTCAGAATGCTAAAGACGTATACATCAACTTTGCATGTCTTGTTCTCATAGCGGTTGGAAGCCGAGAACAATAGGGTGTACTCCCCTGCAAGAAATATGAGTAAAAAATCAATGTAGATATAAAAAAAAAAAAAATCAATACAAATTAAAATCTACATAAAATCAATACGAATACACAAAATACATTTTTTTTTACCTGGCTGTGCATAAACGTATTCCACATCATCACAAATCACCACCTGGTTACTAGAGGGGTTATCGTAAGGGGGCTTAATCTGATGTGTACGGTTTCCTCCATCTCCAAACCACCACCTGTGACACATAAAAACCATCAAAACAAACACATACACTGCATGCCAGATTACATGCATTATTTTACAAGTGGTTTCACAGTTTACGCCCAATGCCAATTTTGCAAAAAATCCTGTATATCGCAAAAAAAGTTTTTAGGCACGCATGAGGTAGTTTTCCAGGCAATTCGAAAAAGTAATAGATCACAAAACTGCAATAGAAACAGTTTTTTTCCCGCATTTACAGGTCACCTGGCATACGTAAAAGTCACATGATCATTCTTTAATGTACTATAACCTCCAAGAAACACCTCATACGTGGCCATTCTCAAGTATAAGGGGCTTTCCTTGCCATTAATGCTTGGATAACCCCGTATTTACACTGCATTACGGCTTCAACATGTTCACCGGAGCTGATCGCGGCCACTCTAGTCAATGCTTGTGTTTATACCAGCTGTGCCGCGGCATGTTTCAGAAGCATCCCATAAGTGACTCTCCATGCTGCTTTAATAAAGATACATCTTCTTTGATTAAAAATAATGGCTAGTGATGTGGCTGCAATATAAATAAACCTAACAACATCCGTCACCATGACTTATCGCGAGAGTAAAAAATTACGTTTTAGTTGCATAACATCGGCTAATGGAAATGCCATCAATTTGCAATAGGTTTTTTTTTATCAACATTTATAAATTATTGCAAAAGTTTTGCACAAATCTGTAATGGAAACCTGGCTAGTGTAGACAGTGATTTTAAATAGTGTTGGAAAGTACTGAATCTTGATTTTCACTGCACAAGTCATTGGGAATGTGAAATTACCAAAGATGGCAACCCATTTTACTCATGTAAAACAGTATTTTATTTTATCAGTAGGTACTGGACAGTGCTTGGGGGGAGTTGAAAAATAACTTGACAAGTCACTTTTGCATTACAGGTTGTTTTTTTCCCTTCTGAATGATAATACACCATGCAAAGTAAGTCCAGGAACATGTATTAAGTTAACTCTGGTTTCATGGTGGCTTTAAAGTCAAGCTTATTGCAGTATAAAAGAGGGGACTAAAGGATGGGGGGAAAGACAACTTTGAGTCTCTTTTGGTGCCTCGGGAATTTGTAAAAGCAAGGTGGGAGGTCTGTTTTGAAGATATTTTTAGCTGGAGGGAATAAAAGCTCTTTCTTGCAAATCTCGCCGTCTGACTCATTGCTGCGGGAGGGAGAGGTGGAGCTGCTGTTGAATCATCGCCTCGGCTCCCAGCGATACACCTTCATCTCTCGCTCCATCTTATCCCCACTTTCACTAGAGAAGTGGAACCCAAAGGAGAATCAGGTATCACGACTGACTGAACAAGCAGCGGGCTGAACTCCACAAATACTGAGCAGACGAGATAAAAGCGTGGGGAAGAAATCGCCCTACAGTACTCGTCGGACAGACTTTTTGTTTATAATAAATAGAGAAATCCATGAAATAAATAAATAAAGCAGACATCTGCAGTGGCGCGCAGCAGGCTTCTGGGGGATGGAATGGAAACTTTGGGAATCTTTCTATGCTCGGCGTTGAAGGGAAAATTCTTGTCAGCATTCTGCGCTAACCACAGACTGTAAATCTAGAGGAAAGTGCCATTAAAGGGGAGCAGGCTGGGAGTGTGTGAGGCGGTGGAAGCCGTAGAGAAAAAGTTTGTGTGCAAACTGTGTGCATTAAACAGTCATGAGACGTGAATATAGAAAGCCATCTAACTTTCCAAGAAGAGAGTTATTTGAAGAGAGCATTCACAACCCATTTTACTTCCATAAAGCATGAAAGAGCTTGATTTTACCCATCAGGAACTGATTATATTGTAATTGGGTGATTCATCTCAATGCATCCCAATTCTAGGACTTCTTTATGAAATCTATTATTTGCTACTATTGCTCTATTTTTAATGACAATATCAGTCACAGGCATTAAATTACTGCATTAATTTCATTACGGCATTTTAAAAAGACTGCATTACAAAGTGTATGCTATCTAAATTAGGAATATATATGATATAGTGTTATTATTGGCTGATGTTAGAGATTTGTTATGGCAGATATGTCAGCTGATAGTGGATATTTAATTGTGCATTTATATTTGCCATCATCTAATGCTCATTTAATTTTTTTTACAACAAAATTAACAATACATTTTTTTAAATATTTAATAATAAATATTAAAAAATATTCATATTTATTATTAAATATCAATAATAAAATCAAAATAAAATTCTGATTCCAAAATGTATCTGTATCACTGAAAACAATTTATTTAGAAATAAACTAGTGTTCAAAAGTTTTTTTTTTTTACTTTTATTCAGCAAGTTCAAATGTGACAGTAAAAGACATTTAGGCTATAATGTTACAAAAAGATTTCTATTTCAAATAAATGTTGTTTTTTTTAACTTTCTATTCCTCAAAGAATCCTGAAAAAAAAGTATCACAGTCAATAAATTACATTTTAAAATATATTAAAATATAATGAAATTGAAAACATATTGTGCAATATTGTGCAACCTTAATTTAAATGGCTCTTTTTTAATATTAAATCATCCTTTATAATGACCTTCCTGGTGAAAGTGTTTAGAATTAATCTGATGAATCTTTACAATTCAATCTTTAATTTGACCAATCAGATCTTCACTGTCATAGAACGTACCAGAAAGTGACGTCCACCGCCATGTCTATCTTCACCGACGCAGAGAGGTTCAGGGGCAAACCCTGCTGCACGATTTTGGGGACTCCGTGGACGGTCAGCTCACTCATCGGGTTCATGTGGTCTACTGTGACATTGAAGTGCTCTGTCAGCATGCTAACCTGGTTCATAGCCGTTACCTAAGAGATGAGAGATGGGTCAGTTGCCAAGCTGATGGAATCAGTAAGGCCTTTACATAAACTGGTACGAGTTCAATGAAAACTAGTCACCGTGAGTTTGTACACTGCTGAGTTCTGGTAGATGATATTTAACATGCTGTTATAGTACGTGAAGTATGGTTTATCATCCACTGTCCATTTGAACGACGGGTCCGTACCTCCCTCCACAGAGGCTATGTAACTCTGAAATACGAGAGAGAGAAGAAGAGGTAAGCAAATAATAAGGCCATTAAAGATGAAGGTCAGGGCCATAACAAAGTCGACATGGTGGATAACAAACAGTGTGAAACATTCAGCTTCTGTCTCACAGACATCTTTTATGGACAAAAAAAGCAAGCAATCAGCAATAAATACTCTATCCTTGAACAGCAGCTGTTTAGTAATCAGTTTAAACTAGCCTAAAACTACCAAACCACATGATTTAAGCAGTTTTTAAAATACTATCACAAAATATTTCAAAATATGAATACACTATCCATAGACAGTAGATATTTAAAATGTAAAGGCATGGTGAAAAATGGTTTAAACCAGCTTAAGGTGGTAAGGTTGGTCTGCTTTGATGGTTTTAGATGGGTTTTGGGCACTTTTTGAGTTAGAAAAACAGTTTAAACCAGTACAAAACCCAGGAAACCACCTGGTATTCACAGCAAATACATTATCCTTGGACAGTAGATGTTTATCAGGTAAAAGCATGCTAGAAAATGGATTAAAACAGCCTAAGGTGGTTATCCGGTTTGCTCAGATGGTTTTAGACAGGTTTTGGGCACTTGTCAGACTATGAAACCAGTTTAAACCGGTTTAAAAGCAAACCTCTTGGTTTAAATGGTTTATACAATATTAGCAATAAATACATAATCATTGGATAGTAGTTGTTTAGAAGGTTGAAACAATGGTTTAAACCAGCCTAATGTGGTTTGTTTTGGTGGTTTTAGAAAGGTTTTGGGCACTTGTCTAGTTGGGAAACCAGTTTAAACCAGCACAAAAACAGTGAACCACCCGGTAATAAAAATAAATACACTAGCCTTGGATAGTAGATACTTAGGAGGTAAAGTCACACTAGAAAAATGGTTTAAACCAGCCTCGTGGTGAATTTTGGTGGTTTTAGATGGATTTTAGGCACTCGTCAGAATATGAAATCAGTTTAAACCACTTTAAAAGCAAACCTCTTGGTTTAAATAATTTTTTACAATATTAGCAATAAATACATAATCCTTTGTAGTTGTTTAGAAGGTTAAAACAATGGTTTAAACCAGCCTAATGTGGTCCGTTTTGATGGTTTTAGATGGGTTTTGGGCACTCGTCAGGCAAGGAAACCAGTTAAAACCAGCTCAAACCCAGCAAACCACCAGGTTTAATTGTTTTCTCTCAGCAGTGAGGATGTCACTCACCACTACGGACTCCATGAGGACTCTGTGAGCAGGATGGGGTTTGATGACGAGCCCCCGGAGAGGTTCTTGCACCCTTGCCTGAATTTGTAGCGATGCTTTGGTAACGTTGCTCTGGACAAGAAACAGCACGCCGGTCTGTCCCGGTGTGGACCCGAGCTGGAGGTCGAACCATGCGAACATGGTGTCATTGTACGGGCCGGGCTGCCTGCATTCGACCACTTTTGCCACCAGGTTCTCGGGACATGCATTGTGAAAGGGAACGGTCCCATTGCTGCCCTGCCGTCCAATCAGAGCATCGTGCTGCGAGCGGACCATGACGAGAATCCACGTCTGATTGGGCAGGAAGTATACCGTCCCGTTGTGATTGGTGGGATAGATCACGGCTGGGCCCAGAGGTGGAACGACATGGATAGGACAGGATGCGGTGACGGGAAAATCCTCATCGCTGGACGTCACTTCCAAAGTGTAGTCACCAAGCTGAGGGAGGCCAGAGCGGAGGAAGGGACCCTGCAGCGTCGTGCTGTTCTGCCCCACATACAGCACCCTCACCTGGCACACCACGCCCTCCTCCCAGCCGCCCTCCGCATCAGCCTGCAGCGTCTCATTTGCGTCCCACCAATTGGAGCGGTTCTGGATGAGCATGCTCTGTTTCCATGGTGATGAGGGGTCTGAGGAGCACTGGAGGAGGCCTGATGGCCCAGCGTCGTGCTGCAGGGCTATGAAGTCACCAGGGGAAACTAACAGGTCCTCTATGTCCTCCTGGACCTGAGTGAGAGCAGGGAAGAGAGTGAGAGGCAATGAAACCTGTCCTATTGTATCAAATTACAAACCTGTCCGTCAAGGTTTTTCATTTTCATACCCTCACAAATGTGTGGCATATCGAACACTTGAATGTGTGCTTTTCTAGTAACAAGCTATTTTCCAAAGAAAAAGCTATATAGACGTATGATTACATTTTGTTGTTGTTGTTACATTTGATTGTGCCTACTAGCTGGGACAATTAGAAATGCACAATATCTTGTTACCATATCGGTTATCGGATGATTATTTTGTTTATTTAAATGGAGCATGCAAATGTGACCTACTTTTACATTTAAATTAAAATTGAGTCATCTAATGCTCACTAAAACACTAATAATAACTTAAATGTACTCATTAGCATGCATCCATTTTTCATGTTGTACATTACAGCTTTGTGATGTTTAACTTGCAGCATTAAAAATGATTCATTTTCATTTAAAGTGGTTTATTTTTACTTCATTTAGCAAAAACAGTATATAAATATAAGCTATTTATAGCCTCATTTCAAATTTGTTCTTTTGCATGGTTTATATAAACTATTGTCCAAAAACTTTAGAGTTAGATTTATTGAGATATTTATTTAAAGGATGAATTAAATTGGTCAAAAGTGACAGTACACTCTTAAAAATAAAGGTGCTTCAAAAGGTTCTTCAAGCGATGCCATAGAAGAACAATTTTTGGTTCCACAAAGAACCATTCAGTCAAAGGTTCTTTAAAGAACCATCTCTTCCTTACCATTTTATAATCTGAAGAACCTTCTTTCTTGCTGGATGAAGGATCGTCACCTTCAACTCAACCTAGCTAAAACAGAACTGCTTGTAGTTTCAGCAAACCCATCACTTCATCACAATTTCACCTTCCAGTTAGACTCATCAACCATAACTCCTTCAAAAACAGCCAGAAATCTTAGAGTTGTGATTGATGATAAGTTGAATTTCTCAGACTACATTGCTAAAACTGCCCGGTCCTGCAGATTTGCTTTATACAATATTAGGAAGATCAGGCCCTTTCTTTCGGAGCATGCAACACAACTCCTTGTTCAAGCTCTTGTTCTGTTCAGACTTGACTATTCCAGTGCTCTCGACAGGTCTTCCAGCCAATTCTTTCAAACCTCTACAATTAATCCAAAATGCTGCTGCAAGATTAATCTTTAATGAACCGAAAAGAACGCACGTGACACCTCTGTTCATCAATTTGCACTGGCTACCAATAGTGGCTCGCATAAAATTCAAGGCATTAATGTTTGCCTACAAAACCACCTTTGGCTCTGCATCCCTTTACCTAAATTCAGTACTTCAGACCTATGTGCCCTCTAGAAGCTTGTGTTCTGCAAATGAACGACACATTATTGTGCCATCCCAAAAAGGTCTGCTAAATAACTAAATGTAAATGTATAAATATACCCGTGCTACTTAAGACTGGTTTTGTGGTCCAGGGTCACATATAGTATATTCCTATTACTATTATTATAATATATATACTAAATATATTTTTTCACATTAATGTAATGAGAAACAGTGCTATTTTAGTATTATATACTATTATAGTATTTATTAATATTTTGAATTTACTTTTAAATTTATACTTTAAGCTTTCTTTTTAATTTTGGTTTAAGTTGTAGTAATGTTGTTGTGTGCTTTTTGTTGGACTTTAATATTTCTAATATTTAGCTCTAATTTCTAAAATTTTAGTACTTAGGTTTATTTTATTTCAGTTAGTTGTCAAGGCAACATTTCTAATTTTCTTAACATTTCTAAAGTTTTTTAAGTTTTTTTTTAATATAATATTTATTTTTTGTTTCAGATTTATTTCAATTAGCCACAACAATTTTTTAATAATTTTAGTTTACAATAACAACACTGTTAAGTAAGAATTTTTTGCATTACAATAATGTGAATTTTGGGAAAATATGGGTTTAATTGTCAAAAATAATGTTACAATGGAAAAAGAATCTTAATTTTCCTAAAACAGACTTTCTGCCTTTCTGATTTCAGATTTCATTTTGCCTTTCTGGCAAATGAAATCTGATACAGACATGTTCTTGACTGTTTTCGTGAAATTCTTCACTCTTAAGTAGGTGTTAAGATTTCAGATGAAATCCAGACTGGTTGTGATTAGGTGCAGGTTTTCATTCTGTCAAACTCACCAGGATGTTGGATGGGGGTCCGGCCAGTAGGGAGATCAGCACCTCCCCGACGAGTCTGTAATCGGGGTACTGTGTGCCCGCAGGCAGAGAACTGACCCCAGAACAGTTCACACAAGCCCCGGGAGGACACGGGCTGGCCAAGGGCAGACAGCGCTCAGCGTATGGACAGAACTGGCGTCCCGCTGGACACGCTGTGGCTGCTGGTGGGACGGAGGTGTCATTGATCCACTCATCCGGGGCCTGACAGACAGTGATGGGGGCGCAGAGGTCACCGCAACCTGAAACACAGTCCAAACCAATCAGTTTATCATAATAAAACAAAATAAAATAAAAATGAAAAAATGAAATAAAACAGATTATTTCAAAAGAACATAATTTGTGGATGTTATAAAGTGAATATATATAAATATGAATATATATTATATAATATGAATGAGTAAATACTTTCATTACATCAGGGGTTTTAATGAAATATATATATATATACATATGTTATTGCTGTTAAACGATTAATCGCCATTAATCGCATCCAAAATAAAAGTTTTTGTTTACATAATATATGTGTACTGTGTATATTTATTATGTATATATAAATACATACACATGCATGTATATATTTAATAAAAATATGCTAAGTTTATACATTTAAAATATTTATATATAATACCACTTATATGAATATAAATATATACATAGGGATGTAATGGTATGAAAATTTCTTATCACGATTATAGTGACCAAAATGATCACGGTTATCAGTATTATCACGGTATTGTTAAAATGTGCTGGAGATGTTTAAACAGTACCGACACATAAATTACTTCACCAAGTTTTATATTTAAAAATCAACAAACAACAAATAAAATGACTTTTTGTTTGCATAATCACTAAAACAATAACATTACCAATGATGTTCAGATTTTAAATGACAACTTGACTAACAACAGTTTAATAGCATGTTCAAATATCTAATGTAAATGTTCAAATAAAGCTTCGAAAAAGTTTCATAAAAAGGTAAACCTCAGATTTCAGCCTTTAAATATATAAATGGGTTAAGTCAAAATGATAACTGATTAATAAATGATTATATGTATTTTATCTGCTCCATAAATAAGTCTACATAACTTATCTGAATTGTTTAAATGTGTAGAATCCACATAAGCTTGTTTTTCATCAACTGGTCAAAATTTACAGCAGGGCATACAAATTCAGTCAGTTTTTGGCCAGACAGAAACTGCACACAGGCTGAATGTATATAAGTATCTGTAAATCCACTCTCTGACAGCAGGTGGCGCTGATGGAAAAGCTGAATTACAGCTGTTTCCCGTAAACTCCGTGGAAAAGCAGTATTGTGAGTAAGAACAATTCCTTTAGGTATTACATGGAGCGAAGATGAAAACAAAATGCCATCGAATCGTTTCTGAAGACAGTCGGAACCTTCAGATGTACATTCATATAATTAATTCATTCATATATTCATTTGTATAATTCCTTTAGAACTCTTTTAAAACCAGCTCCCAGCTTTTCCGCCCTGTTTTCACTCAAAACGAAACTACTCTGCATGATGTGCGCACGTGAGACTGTTGCTTAAACTCTGCTTTATGCTAGACAGTATTTATTTATCATGAGTTGTTCAAATCGCGGTAATCTAATATGGTTTTAATAATAATTAAAATATGAAACGGTAATACTAACCGTGGGGAATTTTATCATGATTTATTGTCAAACCGGTAATCATTACATCCCTTTATATACATGGAAATATTTTCAAAATATATACATGTATGTGTATGTATTTATATATTCATAATAAATATACACAGTATACACACATATATTATGTAAAAAAAACTTATTTTGGATGCAATTAATTGTTTGACAGCACTAATATATATATATATATATTTAAAACCGCTGATGTAATGAAAATGTTTATATAATATATATATTCATATTTATATATATTCATTTTATAACATCCTCAAATAATGTTCTTTTGAAATAAACTATTTTGCACTAAATATACCTGTATATCTTTAAAATCTTTCATATTTTATTTAATATATTGTTATATATTTTAAAATATCTTAATATAAATTGCAATATATATTAAAATGGATATATTAATGCTGTATTTAAGCCTTCAAAGACTTTAGATCTAAATCCTCTATAAGATTTAAAAGTACTTTTTTTGTTTGTCAGAGTTTTTTTTTAGCAACAAGTCATCAAACAAACTTTAAATCTGTATAAAAATAAAAATATAGTTCATGTATCTTCATCGTTAAATGATTAAAACCTAAAAACATCTTCTTCAATGAATAGATCACTGCTCACTTGACTATTTTTCTCAGCAGCCTGATTGAACAGATCAATAGTTGAACTTCCAGCATGTCGTTATGTGTCTGGAGGTTGTTTATTAGTTCGCTCGGTTTGCAAACAATATCGACACAAAGAAATAAGCTTTGACTGGCAGAGGAAAACCAACTCCGGTCCTCCGAGAACAATCTCCACATCTGATTTCATTTAAAAGTAAAATTATGATCTCCTTTCGTGTACTAATCGCTCGCAGAGCTGCTTATGCATGTGTTTGTTTGTTTGTTTGTTTATCTCTGAGCTCCGGCTGCCAGTCTGTTCCTGCACGGCAAACGGCCAAGTCATCAAACAAGCCTGTTACCATGACGACGGGGTGTCTGGAGATAACGTCAATGTACCGAGAGAAACACTGCACATTAATACTCACGACTCCTTACAGGAAAGTCCTATGATAGCTGTGTGTGAGGAAAAGACCACACCATTTCATTAAGAAGTCATGAATATTTAAACACAATGTTTCCCTTGATGCAAGTTATGATGCAAACAATGACAATATTTTGAAAGATAAATGCTCATATGATAGTTGAAGCAACATCTCAGGTAACTGGACAGAGTAACCTGGAGTTTCTAAATGAGAAAGACTCTACTGATGCTAATTAAAGTTTGCAGTCTAAAATCTGAAGGATTAAAACTGAGCAAAGTATTAGTAACATTATAAATACACACTGACATTTACATGCCACTTAATAAATGATTAAAATGATAGATAAATAAATAAATAAAAAGATAGATAAATAAATATGAATAATAATGTCTTGTTCCCCTAAAGCTTGCTCTTTTCTTTAGTTCCAGTGCCGCTTATCTCTATTTTGTGTCGGATCGATTGATGTTTGTCATTCTTCTGTCTCTGTTCATGTTGTATTGATCAGGAGGAAGCAGCAGAGGAAGGTGTATGTGCAGTATAAAGTGACCTTGATGACTCTCTCTGAGCTGTTATCAGTCAGAGTCAACCCAACAGCCGCTATCTGTCTCAGGAACCACATTTCCTTTTCGTTTCTCATCCACACACTTTCCAGATTCATGTTTCTGGAACATCTCCAGATTCGTTTGATTTATGAATATGAATGTAGTGTCTGATTGAGTGGGTTGAAAGGGTGAGAGAGACTGAGAGAGAAACTAGAGAGGTGAACGTACAGGAGTGTGATGAACCTGACTTTAGTTTGGGGACATTAATGTCGTCACAAGCAAGCGAAATCTGAATCTAAAAATCTAAATCTGAAAAAAAAAAAAAAAAAATATATATATATATATATATATATATATATATATATATATATATATATATATATATATATATATATATATATATATCTTTCTTATTTATGTTTGGGTTTGCCTATAGTAATCGACTTCGGGGTTGGTGGGATTTCTTTCTTTCTTTTTTAAAGAAATAACTACTTTTATTCAGAAATGATGCATTAAATTGATCAAAAGTGATAGTTAAGACATTTATAATGTCACAAAAGATTTCTGTTTCAAATAAATGCTGTTCTTTTGAATTTCCTAATCATCAAAGAATCTTAAAAAAATGTGTCAAAATATGTTTTCACAAAAATATGAAGCAGCACAACTATTTTAACATTGATAATAATCAGAAATGTTTCTTGAGCAGCAAATCATCATATTAGAATGATTTCTGAAGGATCATGTGACACTGAAGACTGGAGTAATGATGCTGAAAATTCAGCTTTGATCACAGGAATAAATGACATTTTATAATATATTTACATAGAATACAGTTATTTTAAATTATAATAATATTTCACAATTTTACTGAATTTCTGATTAAATAAATCCAGCCTTGGTGAGCATTAAAGACTTACTTTAAAAACATTATAAAATACCAAACGTTTGAACACTAGTGTACAGCATGTCCTCATCCAGATGAAGTTAGAGAGCGAGAGAGAGAGTGAGTGAGTGAGTGAGTGAGTGAGTGTGTGTGTGTGTGTGTGTGTGTGTGTGTGTGTGTGTGTGTGTGTGTGTGTGTGTGTGTGTGTGTGTGTGTGTGTGTGTGTGTGTGTTGTACCTGGCAGCAGCTTGTGTGTGAATCTCTGGCAGTGCGGTCGGTACACCTGAAAGCGCAGCTGAGTGTTTGCACTCAGAGACTGTGTGATCAGCTCCAGAGAAGACAGACGCCCCGCGCTCAGAAAACTCAGTCCAGGGAACAGCAACAGCTGCACGCACACACACACACACACACACACACAGGTAAACAAGTCAACATCACCAAACCAAAGCTCAGCGCAGATCATACATTAATCACCACAATGTCAAAAGCTGGTGTACATTTCTGTATAAAAGCGAAAGAAAATAAAATCACATATCCATAAATATTATATACATCCTATACCAAAAATAGTTTCATTTAAAAGTGCAAAAAGAGCCGAAACTAATTGCAGTTATAATGTGCACAACACTGATAAGTTAACAGAATTATGTTTGTATTTTAAATGCATTTTTTACATCAAAAGATGTAACACAGAACACAACAAAAAGATTGCACAAAAGGCTTGTTACAACATTTCTTTCTAATTATACATGATCTTTCAATTTGATTAAAGTCTTGAGAATTTGTCCTGGTGAAATTACAAAAATATAAAGTTCATTTCAAAAAAGTTATTTATAATTATTTCTTTATTGTATTTTACACCTTTTTTTTACACTTATATTGTATTGTCCTACAACATTACACTAAAAAAATATTTATGTAAATATGTATGTACATATATTTTTTAAAAATAATTATTGATTTATAGCATTTTAATTTGATCAACTAGTATTTGTATTTTGTGAAACTACAAATAAAGTTTCTTTTTTTAATGTATGTATGATTATTAATTTATTGCATTTGATACCAAACGACACAAATAGACTTTTTTTACAACAATAAAAAACTACAGTATATAAGTATAAACTACAGTATATAAACTACAGTATACAGTATATAAATATGATTGAATTTCTAAGATTTTTTCATGGTAAAAATACAAATAAAATATTTTTTTAAAATTACAATAACTTTATTTATATAAATGGAGTGATTGCTTGATTGATTGCTTGATTGATTGATTGAATGATTGATTGACTGATTGATTGAATTTTACACCAAAAGAAACAAACAATACACAAATAGGCTTCTTATATCATTACAAAAAAACTTTATAATTTGATTGAATTCTTAGAACACACAAAAACAGTTCATAAAAACCTCTTTTCAGATCTATAGTTCTGGTGGAGGTGTGTGTGTTTACCTCGACGCTCCTGGCGGGTGTGTTGGGCACAGAGGAGTGTGTCGCTGTGGGGCTGCTCATAGGACTGTAGGAATGAAACACAGCGGTGCCCACTGCATACACAGCGGCATCAGGAACACGCACTGCAAACAAACACAGACACTTATCTCCTGCTGTTATCAGGCATCCAAACGCAGCTGAGAAGAGTGTGCATTCAGACTCTGTCCCATCAGCACTCGTTATCACATGAAACACTTTCTCCATATGAAAAGCTGAGCACACAAACACACAGCTGCAGCGTTACTGATTGAATCGACTGCTGTATGCGCTGCGGTGCGTGTTTTGATCTTTCTATGCATCACCTTTCTGAGGTGTTCAATACGTCGCACTTTGAATAAAAAGCTGAAAATCACATCAGGGAGAGAATAATAAGTGAAATAAGCTCAACTGGGTCCAAAAGGAATAACTGCGTGCCGTTACATAATATCTCTGCCGTTTCAATTCAAAAGCGCTTTTCATTTTTTAGTGACCCTGTTATGTGGGAATTGAACATTTGAATTTCATCTCATCCACTAAATTTGCTGCACTAAAACGGTGCAGACCTTCGAAGCAGCAACGGCCTATGCAAGGTCATTTTCAGAGGAAATTCAAATGAAAGATGATTTACTTCATTCCGTATCAATCTGAACTTTTCTCATGTGCTTTGAGTGACACGATTGGAGCAGATCAACTACCTTGACCAATCAGACTTCAGCAGGAATAACTGGTTTCATAGTTTATTTTACTTGCTCAGTGATAATCAGACATGTAGGCCGCATCCCAACGCACACTCTTTTGTGTCATATTTTGCTTAAAAGGTGCATTAAGTAATATTTTTCTTATCATTAGCTGGGTTTCCATCCAAAATTGCGAATTTAACTTATGCGCAAAACTGGAATATCGCATAAAACATTTGCGAACAAGCACCGTTTCCATCCAACGAGTCAAAGAGAACAAAATCATCACTTCCTGATAATCTGGCACTATAAATCACTAAGAAAAGTAGGAGAATATAATAATTTTCATATATAATAAATTATTTGTGCCTCAGAGCAAGTAGATGAGGCACAAATAATTTATTATATATGAATGCAGTCACAATGAATGCGGTCATTGCTTTCAGAGGTGGATGCTGCTGTTTGGGAACGCAGTCGTGTAAGACAGTTCTAGGAAGATATTATAGAGAAATACTTTGACGGCAGACTTAAATGAATGAGAACGAGATGCTAGTTAGTCAGGATTTTCTGTCCCATAGCGCAAAAACACATGACTTTTTTTATGCGCTTTGAGGAATTTATTCGTAAAATGCATTTCCATCTCCCATTATTAGCGTCAACCCTTTTTCGCACAAGTCAAAAACCACCTCAAACGAGCATAAAAACTTTTTTGCGAATTAAGGGATTTTTATTCGAAATTTGCCATTTCCATCACTCGTTTCTCATGCAATACTTCAAAATGCGCATTAAAATAGGGTGATGGAAACATAGCTATTGAAACAAAGCTTGAACTGAACTGAGCTGGATAATGACACTATTGTCTTCTGTAGAGCTGCTTTATAGCTGAAGTCTGTTTCATAACCGATGAACTTTGCAACACTGTTATTGAACTAAACTAAATCAACACTGAAATAATTAAACTACTGTATTCTGTAGAACTACTTACAGCTGAATTAGTTTTAAAATGTATAAATTTTGCAGCATTTACAAATGAATTAACTTTATAATTGATTAAGAAGACTTAAAGAACATTGTGAAGCTGCTTCAAAATAATCTATATTGTATAAAGTGCTATATACTTGACATGACATAAAAAAAAAAAAAATTGCCTTGTGGGCAATATTAGCTCAAATTATGCACAGAACCACCTAAAAATGAAAACAGTACAGATTTTAACATTTGGGATGCACCAATTTGAATGATGCATACTATATAGTATGCAAGTTGGACGTAGATGTAGACTTTATGAAATCTAGAGATGTGTACTTAATGCATTCAAAAAAAAAAAAGAAAAGAAAAAATGTATATGATTAAGAACTAAAGCAGATGTCACTCCTCATCCATATTGCAAAAAGTTATGGGCAATTGAAAAAAATGTATGTGCAGATGCACATAAAATCCATTGAAAACAGTGCACATCCAAGCATTTTTTTTTTTAAAATTTAGGATGCACCAATTCAATTGATGCATACCATATAATACGTATGGTATGCAGACTGCAGCTGTAGAGTGCAGAGGTGTGTATGGTGTTGTTTACCTTGGCGTGTGAACTGGCAGGCAAACGCTCGTTTGGCGGTGCAGGAGTGTGAGCTGGGCTGCCCGCTGCTGTCCAGTGACACACACACTTTTCCAGGCTGCAGCGTGGCCCGGTCCCTTGTGCCTTCCTCGCCCGTCCGGACCTCCGAACCGTCCACCCAGCGCAGGACACGGGGAGAGTACTGATCGCTTAAACCCAACCACACGCCACGCTCCCTGCAGCACACACAAACACAGACAACAACATCACAAACCAGACCCCCGAGCTGCTCCCAGGCCTAAAACAAACAACTCATTTAAAAAAAGGGGAACAGAACACATTTCTTTTGTTTGCCAGATTCAGAATGACGTGAATAAATGATGACAGAATTATCACTCCCGGCCCAACTATTGCTTTCGCTCTCCATTTATTCTCATTACCATCCAGGAGCAGCGACTGAGATTTTAAAGAGATGTCGCCTGTGATTTTTCTTTCCCATGAGCTTCCCGTTGGAATCAAACGCACACAGGACATTAATGCGAGGTGAATACGCTCTCAATGTTTTATGCATAGTGCGTTCGGAGCTTCAAAAACCCTAATAAAGCAGCCGAGGGGAATGTGTGCCTTAACGATGCGTTATTGAACCCGACGGGACGCTGATCATTTTGAAGTTTCATTTGCCTTCAAACGAGACATGAAAACAGTGACGGAAAGTGGGACCAAATAGGCCCCAGTGCAAAAATCACAGAATAAAGTCACGCGTACGACAACGGCTCAATGATCTTTTCCAAGAATTCCTGAAAAATGTATTGAACAATTTGATTTATCATGTGAAATTAGTCATTTTGACATTTTTATGCATTTTAGAGCGGGTTATTATAATAAACTAATTTATTAAACAAATTATACACATTTGTTTACTGAAATAAAGCTGAAATAAAATAAAAACAAATATTAGATGAAAAACTTAAACTAAACAAAAATTAAAAATGTTTAAGTTATTAAACATTAAAAAATTAAGTTGAAGCACTAGAATTAGTAGCTGGAAATAAATAAAACTAAAATAAAAAATAAATTAACCTTACACATAAAAAAAAGACTAAAAAGTACATAACAAAATGACAAAATAAAATAAAAAAATAAAAAATAAAAACATAAAAATAAAAATAAAATCTAATTCAAAATATTAACAAAAAACAAATAATACTAAAATAACACCAGACTGGACTCGTGAAAATATCAAGTTCTACAGATAATTTCTTAATATATTCTTAAGAATGTTCAGATTGTTGAAGAATTCTTAAAAAAAATCTCAAATATTTTCTTTAATATATGTATAGTTTATTCTAACATTAAGAAATTATTTATGATGATTTTTAAGAAAATTATTTTGAAGAGTTTGACTTAAAAGAATTTAAAAATTTTATTTTTATTTTATCTTTTTTTCTTAAGTTAGAAAATAAGAAGAAATTGGCAGTTAAGAGGAACTTCGGAAACATTCTTAAGAATTAAGACGTTCAAATTTATAAACTAATTTTCATATAATTTATGTTTGTATTATCTTACAAAGGGCAATAAATACATTGTAGATACTTCTGGTTTGACTGTCAAACATAATTATTTAACTGCATGACATTCACAAATGAAGAGGGAGGGTCTGCTCATCACGGGTCCCAGCGCGACTGTCCTGCCCGGACCGGACCACCAGTAGAAACACCACAGCCTTTGACAGGCCTATTACACACACACACACACACACACGCGGTTCTAACGGGTTGAATCCAACATCTCACATCTGTGAAAACTACAAATGAATAGAAAAAATCAGGAGGAAAAGAGAGGGACAAAAACACGACTCTTTGTGCCAAAAAAGAAACAATAAAAAGTAGTCTGTTCACTTGTGCGTTCTTACAGAAGATCATGCGCGTGTGTGTGTGTGTGTGTGTTTGGGGTATGTGGTCCATCTGGAGCAGGTTAAGAGATAGAAAACACACTTCCTCCAACACTCGTTCTGTCTCTCTCTCTCTCACTCGCTCTGGTCAGTGGAAGCTCTGCCCTCAAATTAATGATGGGTGTGGAACAGAAGACAGGAAACACACACACACACACTCACACAGATAAACACACATAAACACATAGAACTGGTGTCTCCTCCCTCCTGGAGTGTAACGTATTTCTACAGCTGTGTTTCAACAGATGTGTAACACCACAGAGTGTGTGTGTGTGTGTGTGTGTGTGTGTGTGTTCACACCTGTAAACATTCCATCGCTAAAGAAGAAAGTTGCACACACACGGTTGAGAGTTTGGACACATACTTATTGTTCTAATTTTCACATTTTATAATAATTTTAAAGTTGTGAAAACATTGAATCAATGCATGGTAATGATGTAGTGAGGTAAAAAAAAAAAAAAGAAAACTTATATTTGAGCTCCTTCTTTGTCTAGATTCCAGTGATATGAAGTGCATCCTGGGACGCTTTTAAAAACTAGTGTGGAAGAAACATGCTTTTCCTTTTAGACTCCTCATTTAAAAATTTAAATAAATAAAAATAAATATCAAAAATTAATAAATATTTTTAAAACATATAATTATTAAATAAACATAATAATGATCCAAACTTAATTCTTTTTAACTTTTAAATAAATGTATAAATAAAGATCATTTTAAATCATGTTTAATGATTAAAAAATACATGAAAACATTTAAATTAAAAAAAAAATTAAATAAAATATTCTACAAAATCATAAAAAAAAAAACAACTTTTAACGATAATATTTAAATTAGACGTTTCTTTTGTGCGTGTGTTTTCTTTCTCTGTTCTTGTTCTATCCTTATGCTACAAGGGCCACTGTCATTGTCAAGGAAAGTGTTGTTCATTGTTTGCAATAAATCATTTAAAATGCATGAAAAAGATTAAACAAATAAATAACATGCTACAAAACTACTTCCAGTATTCAAAGAATGAGCCTTTACATCAAAAGATTTTTGAATATCATGACAAACAAATTCAGTCAAACAAAAGAAGTATTGAAACACTGACTGTAAGTGTAAGTTTATATCAAGATTAAATATTTATTAACATAATATATCTGTAAACATCAGAATTGTAATTTTAAGACTCGAGTATGATGGAAAAGGAAGCAGTTCTGCCAGAGTTAATTAATCCAGAGACGTTTGACTATCAGCATAAGATCAGGTCCACATCAGAGCTAATGCTGGCTTCAGGCCACGCCAAGATGATTGTTTTTACAAGATTAGCACACATGAACACCACCTCCACAATGTCATTATTACCAGTAGGAAATGATTCCCGGAGTTGGAGAAGTCAATTAAAGAATCAGGAGGAAGCAAATCGGTCATAATTAAGTTGTAATTGTGAATATCAACTGCGCGATATAGGTTCCACACATTTTGCGCACTGCTGATGAATAATAAC
The DNA here is from genome assembly GCA_039654775.1 of Spinibarbus caldwelli. Lineage (NCBI taxonomy): Eukaryota > Metazoa > Chordata > Actinopteri > Cypriniformes > Cyprinidae > Spinibarbus > Spinibarbus caldwelli. Next base: position 36,653,352 of record CM077224.1, read on the forward strand.
AATAATCACCGGCAGAAAGGACTTCCCATTTAGTCCAATCATGTCCAAATGAGCTCTTTTTCTAATACGACATTTATGAGCCGGTCAATTTGAAATCATTTGCCATGATATAAAACTGGCTTACGGCAAATCTGTAGCTCATTCAACATAGAGACACTCAGACAATACAATCATTTCATAATTGATGAATTTTGCAACATTAGTACTGCTTATTACTGTGAAGCTGCTTTGAAACAATTCGTATTGTGTAAAGCGTTATATAAATAAATGTGATTTGACTTAAGAAACACAATATGTGTTTAGACTTGGTGGTCAGAATTTTTGTCCAAGAAAAAGGAATAAATACTGATTATTTCACGAGCACGAACTCTGAAAACAAACCAGGATTTAGAGTTTTGACGTTCAGCAGAGACATAAAAACTTGATTTCTCAGCTCTGGGAGATGATGAGCACACACAGATTAAGGGTGAACATCAGCTCGATCTCTGAAGGCAAACATGTGGCTTCATTATAGAAAACAAAATGAGCTATTAACGGATCTCTTCTCTCCTGGTGCACAGAGACGAGGTGCTCAACGTACAGCCAAACAACAAGAGAAAAAAGATGAAAACAACAAACAAGATGAAGCAGACGAAGGCAGAAATGTTCATTATGTGCATGAATTACATTACATGCCGAAACAAAGGCCGTGCATTACAAGAAAATGGTTTTCTTATTCAGTATTTTTGTCTTTTCTAGTAGAAACATCAAAACGTTTTTAAATCAAGATACATTTATTACAGAAGCAAAATAACTTTAGATATCAAGTCTCTGAAAATGTGTTTCTGAAAAAAGTTTCTGAAACTTAAAAGACTGTGTTTATGCTTGAAAAAAACAAAAAAACAAATCATAGCATTACATCACTTGCTCAGCAATGGATCCTCTGCAGTGAATGGGTGCTGTCAGAATGAGAGTCCAAACAGCTGATAAAAACATCTCAACAATCCTCAAATAATCCACACAACTTCAGTCCATCAGTGAAGAGAAAAGCTGTGTGTTTGTAAGAAACAAATCCATCATCAAGACATTTTTAATTTCAAACCTTTGCTTCTGGCTAAAATACGAGCCCATACTCCATAATATTGCTTTCTCCATTGAAAAAGTGGTCTCTTCTCAAGCAGGAGAGAAATATGCACAGATCAAGCACCATTTACAAGAAAAAACAGCCCAAAACATATCTAAACAAATATGTGGGTGGATTTCGATGTGGGAGGACAACAGAAGATGGACTTTTTCACTGGAGGAAGTGTTATTACGGACTATAGACTCTTATTTTGGCCAGAAGAAATGGTTTGAAATTAAAAAAGCTATAATAGATTTGTTTCTTATAAACACGCAAATTTTCACTTCAAAAGACATTAACTGATGGACTGGAGTGGTGTGGATTATTGTGATGTTTTTATTAGTTGTTTGGACTCTCATTCTGACGGCACCCATTCACTGCAGATGATCCACTGGTGAGCAAGTGATGTAATGCTACATTTCTCCAAATTGGTTTCCATGAAAAACTGTACCTTTAAAACAAGAAAAAAATAGGGGTAAGAAAAATAATAAATAAAAAATAATAATAAATTATATTTAATTTAAAATAATAAATCTTAAATAATAAAAACTTAATTTAGATTTTTTTCCCCCCAAAAAGCAAGATTTAATATCTTATATCATTTTGCTTTTCAAGTAAAATAATTTTTTGCTGTATGTCTGTAATGGTTTCACACGTCCAATATTCTAATAAGACACATTTTTTTGGTCTCCTTGTGAACTTTCATCAAGTCTGCGTCTGGACTTTGGCTGTGAACGTTCTGCCCTTTCTGTCTGTTCCTGTGAGGAACTCACACATTTTCAGTCCTTTTGCTGCAGGTCATGAACTGGGCTGCACTGAGACTGACTTTAAAAGGCATTTCCCATGGTGCCCTGCTGCTGTTTCAGAGTCAAATTCTAGAGGACTTGATGAGAGTGTAGACAAAGTGAGTGGGGTTCAAAAGTGCCACAGGTCTCAATGGAAAATGTTGCATTGGCAGCGGAAGTAACTTAATTCAGCATCTTTATGAGACGACTGATGTGACCTTCAGATATTATTTAATGGTGAAATGTGTCATTTCAGCTGCAGACGGAATTTGAACACACAAGTAAATCACATGAAAGCCACCATCAGCACGGAATCCTCCAATACAAAGTCACAAGATAATAGATTTTGGAATTTTGGAATTTAGAATAAATGCCTACAGATGTTTCGGAACAACAGCTGAAAAGCATTTCTAGCAGTTCTAGAGATTCTGACTCACTGTGTGATTCGAGGGGCCAGAAGGTCCCGGACGGTTTGGGAATGCACCACGGCGAGCTCCCCCCCACGGGCTGAACAATTCCGCCGAGCGTCTGACCAGCTGACTTCCTCCGACACCAACAGGAAACAGCGGGATGAGTCAGCGTGATGGACTGCATCTGGCAAACACAGCGGCTCCGCTAAAGGGCCAGAAAGTTTGACTTCAGAAATATCATTTAGAACAATTTTCCAATTCTAAACAGCAATAATATAATATAATGTAATGAATATGTTTTCGAAAATATATAATAAATATGTTTTTGGAAGAACCACATAAAATTTCAACAAAGCTGCATTTATTGGATTAAAAATACAGTAATATTGTGAAATTTTAAATTTCAATCTAAAAATGTTTTCCAATTATTAATTTTAATATTTTTATAATATCTTTAGTGTCACATGATCCTTCAGAAATCATTTTAATAAGCTGAGTTTAACTGGATGATTGGGAAAATTCACAATTTCATTAATACATAAAACAACAGCAAATATTAATGATTAATTCATAATTAATATTAACATTAACAAACAAGGGCAAATATTATATGCTAAACATGCTGAAAGAAATATAAAAACATGAGCATAAAATACATATCATCATACCACTGAGATTTCAACAACAAAAAAGCCAATAACTCACTGTACAAAACACTGTTAATTTATTATTATCTTTTATGGGTAAGTAATTTTATAGGTCATTAACCTACATTAAATGTGATCTGGGTCATAATTTGTAATCTCATTATTAAGAATTAGTTTCATTCATGGTTTTTGATGATCTCATACAACTTTTTCATGTTGACATCTAATTTCATGAGCTTCTACCAAGTGACAGACAAACGTAATTGGATGTTAACCACAAAATCTTTTAAAAGCTGATAAGCGTGTTTATTGTCTATGGTAAGTTGCATTAGGCATTGTTTTTCCTGCCGTAAGTAAATCAGTAAAGATTTCCTCTGCTCAGCCCTGCTTCTGCAACCCGTTTTCTTCCCGTTGCTCCTCTTGGGATCAGCGCCGTGCGCTCTTATCTGTTCTCTCAAAGCAAACAATGATGGACAGATCTCTGCAGGGCTGATAAACAAACGAGAGAATCTTCACATGTCATCGCACGACAGGGACAGCCATGCTTTGTGTAAGAGATGGGACATTTATGACTTGAAAGATCATGAAAAGCAGGATATTTTAAGAGAGAGTCCCATGGTCATTTCAGAGCGTGTTATATCTGAGCCATCCTGACATAACCGTGCCTGTGAGAATGTGTCACCAAGACTGTGCCAGTTTGTATGCGATTGTACGTACAGTAGTGAGCTGCCTATCCAGGCAGCATTTCAAGGCACATTCCTGACAAAAATTCAGGTGTTTCAAATCATTATGCTACAGCTGAGACACAATATGGCATTTATCCTTTGTGATAACAATCCTAAAACGCACTGACATGAGTATAGTGAAAAAAATCTATCCAAAATAGCAGAAAAATGTTTATTATGAATTGTATTTCATTCAGCGTTAATAAACTTCAGATTAAAGTAGATTTTTATTTTACTCAATATAATATCCGATGACAACAGTATCATAAATTGTGTTTATTTAGCTCAAATCACAGGGAGAAAAAAATTGTTTCAGCTAAAACATACTAACAAAATTAATGGCATTTTTAAGACCAATTAAGTTTGGATACTTTTGAATAAACAACCAATTTCTAATGCTTTATTATAAGCATATTAATAAGCATATTTATTATAAGCTTTATTAAGGTCATTGACTTTTGTTACTATACCCAATTTCTAAAGCTTAAATAATAGTTAATAATTTAGAATATAACATACCATTATAATATAATATAATATAATATAATATAATATAATATAATATAATAAGAAGTCTCTTCTCATCAAGGCCACATTTGCTTGATCAAAAATGCAGTAAAAACAGTAATATTGTGAAATATTCTTACAATTTAAAATAAGTTATCTATTTAAATGTATTTTATTCCTGTGATGAAAAGCTGAATTTTCAGCATCAGAAATCATTGTAATATGTTTGTATTAGTACTGTCAAACAATTCATCACGATTAATCCAAAATAAAAGTTTTTGTTTGCACATTACATGTGTGTGTGCTGTGTATATTTATTATGTATATATAAATACACACACATGCATGTTTATATTTCAGAAAAATATGTTATGTTTATATATTAAATATATTTATTTATAATATAAATTATATGAATATAAATATAGACGTAAATATTTTCAAAATATATGCTGTATGTGTGTGTATTTATATACACATAATAAATATACACAGAACACACATATATATTATGCAAACAAAAACTTTTATTTTAGATGCGATTAATCATTTGACAGCACTAGTTTGTATCTATTTGGTCTTAGAACAGAGTGTATGTCTTTGTCTTGTACCTCTTGCTATTTCTCTCCCATCCTTCCTGATCCTCCAGTCTACGGTTACGCCCACTCCGCCCCAGTTGACCAGAGAAACCGCCTCCTCCAGGCTCTGATTGGCCACTATGAGTTCGGGGCAGTGGAGCTCGAGTCGAGGGGGCAGTTCCACGCTCACGTTCCCCTGTGCCACGATCTCCTGGTGACCCGCTGAGAGACTCACTTGAGCCTGGTAGCCTCCCGGGACACCGTACTTATGCCTTGCTGTTGTGTTGGGTGTAGAGGTGTTGACCCGGGCCGAAAGGTCACCGAAGTCCCATGAGAAAGAGGCAGGGAAGACAGACGAGGCGACAGACAGGACAGCCTCTGAATGAACAGACACACGGCGAGAAGGAAGAGAGGCGGAGAAATTCACCTGTGGATGGAAAGCATATTCAAACTACTGACACACTAGTCTTCAAAAGTTGAACATTTTTGAAAGAAGACTTTTCTGCTCACCAAGGCTGCATTTATATCTAAAATACAGTAAAATCAGTAATATTGTGAAATATTATTACAATTTAAAATAACTGTTTTCTATGTGAATATATTGTAAAATGTAATTTATTGTTGTGATGCAAAGCTGAATTTTCAGCTTTCACATGATCCTTCAGAAATCACTCTAACATTTCTTTGATGAATAGAAAGTTCAAAAGAACAGCATTTATTTGAAATAGAAGACTTCTGTACCATTATAAATGTTTTTACTATTACTTTTGATCAATTTAACGTGTCCTTGCTGAATAAAAGTAATTTTTTTAATTATAAATAATTATTACTGAATCTAAACTTCTGATTCTTGTCTTTTTGTCAGTTCTTTTTAATGAATCGGTCAAAAGAATCATTAGCTCACTAGAGCAGTCATGCTATTTGTTGTTTTGTGCAACCTTTGAGAACATCAGAACACAAATATGTTTTCTTTGTATTATTTCAGTTCCAGGAAGTTTTAAAAACTTAACAGGTGCACTTAGGGTGTGTCCGAATCCACTTTTGCTAGTTTAACGACGGAAAAAACGATTTTTCGGCGCGCCAGCCGCATGGTCCAAAAGGGTTGTACCTATTCTCTTAATGAGCCATGGGTGTGTTTTGGGCATAATGTGCAATAAACCAATTAGAATCTCACACCGTGTTCTAACTACATGTGACGCGATGCCGCAACACGCAATAAATGGTATCTTTTCCATGTTAATCTGAGTTTTTGTCCTAACTAGCTGCGATGGCGACATGTGAAATTTCTATTTTAGAAACGGTTTCTATTTCCGCGATGTTGCAGCTGGAACAACAACATACAAACTATAACAATGATAATCTGAGGTACTGATTGTGTGCTTTATTCAAAGTTAAACGTGTTTAATGTGAGTTTGAATATCATATTGCGTGACATTTATAGCCATACTGAAAGCAACAAGTAATAGATAGTTTACCTCAGATCTTGAAAATAAATTTAAGCAAAGATGTAAGTTAAAACTTTCAGTTGGTCAATGGTGCAATCGTTTTCAGTTGCCTCAAAATAGCAACGCGCCAACAATGCGCCTGAGCGCATTAAGCGTTTTCAGACCAGCACCCTATGGGCGCACAAATGGGTGCAAGTGCATTTGCTATTTAAACAACATGGTGCTGGACGTGAAAATGATAACTGCGTCAGGCTGAAACAAGGAAAAACACTTGCGTTGCGCCTGGCGCTGTATTGCGTCGGGTGTACGATAGGACCCCTCATGTCAGTAATCACATGACTACTAACAATCTGAACGTCTTCACACGGACCTGAAACACGTCCTGCGCCACAGTCCAGCGGCACTCCTTCATGACCAGCGGGTCCGAGCACGCGGCCGAACACTGGGACTCGCTGATGTGGTTGGGCTCGGAGTTGGTGCTGCACAGACACTCTCTCTGCTGACCCAGACCGCCGTAGCGCTGGTTCTCATGGAAGCATTTGGAGTTGCATTCCTCACGCGAGAACGGGCCGGGAGTGGAGGAGGAGAAGATGACCAGCTCCACGCCTGCCGCATGCTCCTCGTCCTGCAGACAGCCGGCGTACGTCAGGCCTGAGAGATGAGAGAGAGAGACAGCAACAGCCAATTCAAAGCTCTGAAATAAATGTCCCAATTTCTAGAAAGTTTCCATTTGGTGTGAGTTAACAAACAAATGAAGGTCAACAGGTAAAGTTAAAGGTTAGGGCTGAGTACTGAAACACATTTCATGAATCAATTCGATTTCATGATTCACTAGCTTGTGATTCGATTTAATTTGATTTGATATCGATTTGTTTGGATTAGTCCTGGGCAATGATTAATCACGATTAATCACATCCAAAATAGAAGTTTTTGTGTACATAATATATGTGTGTGTACTGTGTATATATGCATATATAAAATATTAATCGCGATTAATTGTTCCCCAACATTAGTTTGGATATATTAAAGGTTAAAATTAACAACTGATTTGTATACAAACATTTAAATTGCATTTAAGGGAGTTTTCTTTAATGAAAGAATTATGTTTCCATTCTAATTGTTTCTTTTTTGTTTTGTTTTTGGAAATATAAACATTTAAACCGTGGCTGTCATAAAAACTTGTTTTCAGGACAGATTTATTTAAATATAAATTAAATATTGCAGAACAGGTTAGATAAAATATAATGAATATGTAATATAGTGCATTTATTAATCAATTTTTTTTTTCTAGCTGACTATCGCGTTTATAGCCACTGAATGCTTTCCTGAGGTAAATGTAACGTTACGTGACATATTGCTTACAAGCTGTATTACTGACATCTTTCTGCAGTTGAAACACAGACTGAGTGATTCCATGAGACATGATACATTTCAGTAAGTTGCACTATTTCTTTCAACATACCTTCTGATGTTTATTCATGTTTATTTCACACTGTAACTAGTATCAAAGAAGAGATGATCAGCTCACTTTTGCTCTGCGCTGCTGCTTGAACTAAAGGCAGTTAATCTGTTACACCAGTGGCGATCTGTTACACCACATTAAAGAGCGCCAAAACGCTATTTATGAACAGAATTTGAAAGCCTAGTTTGTTTCATATCAACAAAGCTTATTGCCATTTATTCACCTTATTTTTTATGTAAGTGAGGGCGCGCGGCCATTTGTAAGGCTTCCGGTTTCATTTGCTTCCAATTTTCTTCAGATATCAGTTCATCAATTAATTAGTTTCGACTGCATTTGGAATATAACTATAGAGTAGAACGTTCTGTGCAGTACTGAATACTGAATACTAATAGTGTGTCAAACAACAGATTTGTTGGAAAAGCATACTAAAGTACTACTTTTTCTACAGTATATAGTATGCATACTGTGCACAGTATGCATTTTTGTGCAAACAACCCATTTTTGTGCATTTCTTCTTTTTTTTAAATGTTATGTGCATTTTTTTAACATGCAAAATTGTATCATTTTTGATGTTTCATTTTATTTAATTACTTGAAACTGTTATATTAATATCAATTAGATACCAATATTATTTTTATTAATATCTTGAGTTAGTTTTTACTTTTACATTTTGCCATTTTCATTAGTTTTTTTAATATGTCTTTTTTATTTAGTACATCAAGTTAAGTTTTAGTGAACTATAATAACCCTGACTTGAAATTGAGAGCATTGCATAATGGGATACAATTTCATGCAATCTGCTCTGCTGTATACTGTACACTTTAATAAATGCAGAAGGTCATGGGGCTCATTTTGGGCACAGTACGCATACTGCATACTACAGAAACAGCACAAGTGACTGGCCTAAATACTACATATAGTTAATACTTAAACACAGAGATGTGTCCCTGTCACTCACCGCAGGTGTGCACACTGACGTTGAGCAGCGGCTGGTTTTTCACCTCGGGTGGCCGGTCACAGAGCATAGAGTTGGGCCGCTTCACTCGAACGCCCTGATCCTGCAGCCAGCTCACCAAGCGCACCAGCTTACAGTCGCAGACGAACGGGTTAAAGCTCAGATCTCTGCCAAAAGACACAGGGAATACTTCATGAACCGGCAAAGGCTGAAAACATTATACGGCCCTTATTCAAGCAGCAATGTGTGATAAGGATAGTAATTCAAAGAGGACGTGGAGACCCTGGTGTAGCTTAAGCCTTGTTTTGTTTGACATGTACACAAATGATGGTACAGCAGCAGCGGAGCAATCTGTCACCGCAGATGCACTGTTTTATCAGTCCAGGAAACACAACACACACTCTAATCTATAATTATTGTGGAACTGAAAGACATTCACCGGGGAATTTTAATCAGCGTATGAAAGCAGTACTTGAAAAGTCACAGAGGGAATGCTGTTCTAGAAAATGAAGCTTTGGAAAATTAAAAAACGCCAATAGAATTCGGATAAGACCATTTAATCATTTGATATGTGAATATTAAATCACAAAGGGAAAAGAATCTTAATGTTTCTTTTAACTATAATCATTACAATTTGGCAAAACGTTACTGTGATAAAATGCAATAAAATAGACTATTTAGGACCATTAGGATTTCTTGACATTATTTTCATGACAATTAAGCACATTTTCTCTTCAGATTCTCATTACTGTAATGTAAATCATCTGGACACACTTTGAAATTAAATTCAGTTCAAAAACTACCACCCAGTATACCTGTAATTGTGCTTTGTAATATAAATAATATATTATGTCATTTTTTATTGGAGTTATCTCTATTGAACCAGTTAACTTTTGTATTTAATTTGCTTTTGTTTGAACTGAAAGACTTGAGTGCATCTGGTTGATTTGCATTTAATTTAAAGTAAAATAAGTCTACTGCATTTAAAGATGCCATGATACATTAGTTAGTATTATTTAATTTATCGATTTCCTCATAAATAAAATAAAAATGTTTGCTTTAATAAAGGATGCCATGATATATTAATTAATATTATTCCATTTATCCAAATACTCATACAAAATAAAATAAATGATTCAAACTGCTACAACTGTACAATCACAAAACTGTACAAATGTACGTAAACATAATGGTAATATTTGCACTAAATTTATTTTATGCTAAATTAATTTAAAAAGCACTGTGTCCACACATATTTTCAATACCTTTATAGTATGAGAGTCTGGAGACAAACAGAAAATATAATATAATATACCCATTTATATGACCATTTTTAAAGCATTAACAAACATAAACAAATAACTGTCTCAGAGGTTGTTTATTTGTGTGTGTGTGTGTGTGTGTTAGTATATATGGTTTACGAGGACACTTCCTGTGTCCCCGTAAAACAAAAGGCTTAAAAAAAAACATCATAAACGGTGTTTTATGAAATTCAAAAATTGCCAGTAGTTTCCTGTAAGGGGTAGGTTTAGGTGTAGGGTTGGTGTAGGGCAATAGAAAATTCGGTTTGTACAGTATAAAAACCATTACGCCTATGGAGAGTCCCCGTAAACCACAAATTCAAATGTGTGTGTGTGTGTGTGTGTGTGTGTGTGTGTGTGGACAAACACAATTCAGACAGGAATGAATCTCTCTCTCTCTCACACACACACACACACACACACAGTGAGCTAGTACAGCGTCTAGAAGCTGGACTCTAGTTGTGTCTGTTACTGGATCTGACGACATGATGCCAGAACAGATCTTCTGCTTTCTTCTGCTGAGAAACCCATTACATAAGGCAGACCCGTCACACTGAACTAAACTAAACTTGCGCATCTGTATTAAGATCTAGACTGGTTTTCAGGTTAAAGCTCATGTCATTCCGTTTTTTTTTTAAGTTTTGAAAGTTTTGACAACACAACATTCGAAACGTGCGTGTTTATACTCACATCGTAGTTAAATTAAATAAATTATCACACATTCGTTCCTCGATGGTGGTGATCTGGTTGTTGCTCAAATCTCTGCAAGACAAAAGTGAAACATATATTATTGCTCAGCCTCAGTAGTTTTTCCTTCTTTCTAAGTCCCTTCTTTCTTTTCCTCTCAGTATAATCGTTCCCTTGTTCAGCTGTTGGAGCAGCATATGGAAAGGTTCTGGAGTGATTTTGGTGTACCAGACATTGTGTGTGTGTGTGTGTGTGTGTGTGTGTGTGTGTGTGCTGAAATGGAGCAGGAAATGGTGCAGTCAAAGCCTGAAGCAATGACGTTTAATTGGTTGTAATGGGCTTGTGATCGAACAATGTATGTGTGTGTGTGTGTGTGTGTGTTAGAAATGCTGTAGTCAAGGTGCATGTGTGTTTCTGTTCACACAACAAAGATAAACATCCGGATACATGACTTGTTTCACTTTCTGTTTATTTTGATTTTGTTTGAACTGAAAGAGTGGAGCGTGTCCGGTTGATTCGCGTTCAGTTTCTTCAGCGTTTGACTCTGCGGTTCAGGAGAGACTCCAGAAAGATCCGCCTACACATTCTCACCATATGAGCTCAAAAACCGTCTGGGAACTAGACCATACTGCCGCCCACATGCACACTTACAACACAGCTAGCGGCCCACAGTCAAAGATCCCGTGAGGAAGAGTGACCAGACGATTGTTCTGGAGATACCTGAGGAGAAGAGCAAACAGGAGGCTGTTTGAACTGAAAAACCTGAGTATGACTGTTTCATTTATGTTCAGTTCCCCATTTAAAAAATAAATAAATAAATAAATAAAAAATATACACACACACACACACACACACAGACACACACACACACACACACACACACACACACACATATATATATATATATATATATATATATATATTAGTGCTGTCAAACGATTAATCGCGATAAATAAATAATTTTGTTTACATAATATATGTATGTAGAATGCGTTTATTTATTATGTATATATAAATACACATTCAGTATATATTTTGAAAATATTTACATGCATATACATTTATGTTATTATATTTTATATTATATATAAATATTTTTAATATATAAACATAACATATTTTTCTTAAATATATACATGCATGTGTTTGTATTTATATATACATAATAAATATACACAGTACACACTCGTATATTATGTAAACAAAAACTTATTTTGAATGTGATTAATTGTGATTAATCGTTTGACAACGCTTATATATATATATATATATATATATATATATATATATATATACACACACACACACACACACACACACACACACACACACACACATATATATACATTAGGGATGTCAATTTTCAATCATTTCCATGATTGATCGTCGTTTAAATTAACGATTAAAATTAATTGATTAATCGTTAACCTTAATACTGTGAAATGTGTCTATTGCAGTGGCATATTTACACCGGCATGACAGGATGTGCAAATGCCACTCAAAATGCAGGCTTTCTCACCCGAATTAAAGGGGTTTTAAATAAAAGTCTAGTAGCAGGACTGTAAAATGAATAGATGTGATTATGTTCATTTGATAAAATGAAGAGAGCGCGCCGTAGTACGGATCCTTTTACTTTGTTGGCTGTTTCAGATCCCGTCACTGAGACCGCTGAGCGCGCCTCTTTAAATGGTTTCATTGTACTCGTTGTTGTACGAGAAATAATGGGTTAGCAGGCAAATGTTACATCGTGACTATGCGTTTGCATTCATGCTGTTCGATACCTGTACATTTAAAGCCATACGCGGCAATCTGTTCTGCCGGTTGGTCACGAGTTTCCAGGAATTTAATAATATTTACTGTTTCTTTTCCCAAATCCTCACCGTCTCACCCTCTAATTTCGCAGGTTTATTTTATTGTCATTCACTTTTAATCAGTTTTCGCATTTTACTGTGGTTAACATGCGGGGGAAATGAAAGATTTCGTGGCCATGAATTAAGACTTCGTTCCTATGACTTAATTCGTTCCCTTATTTTAGTTAAATCATGGGTTTTCTAGGGAACAAATTAATGAAACAGACAGTGCCCACAAATGATTAACTCGAACGTAGAAACGAATTAAATTACGAATTATAGCCTAAGCCTTTATATAGACCTGTCATGCTCCCGCAGCCCGGTATAACAATTATATCTGGGGAAATTATAATTAAACATGACTTAGTAATTCCATTTCAATACAAAATAAATGTATATGGTTTCTGTTTTAAAGTACTTTTAAAGTTTGGATCACATTAAAAGTGTAATTTGTATGTTAGCGTATTATTTTCGCCAAAGATCCAGCCCCGTTACCGTCACTCACAGCTGCTTGCACGTGTTTTGCGCATGAGTCGCACGCACCCCAAAATGAAATTGCTTAATCGACCATCGATAGCTTTAATCGATTGCATCTCTTATCGACAATTAATCGTCGATTAATCGTTGACATCTCTAATATATATATTTAAATTATGATTATATAAAAGAACTATATAACAACTCATAAGAAAATAATACCAACAAATACAACAACAATAATGATAATAATAATTTCACCTTTTTTAGCATTTTAACTGTTTATTTTATTATAACTATGTAAATATTTTCCAGTCATGACAATAAAAATGTCTAATTCACTGAAAGATGTCACAATATAGTTTTTGATATTGTTTAATTTATTCAGTTATTCAGTTAATACTTTATTAATAATAATAATACATAAATAATACAAACAACTTGATTGATTTGTAGCATTTAATTAAAGATTATTTTAATATAATCAAATTTAGATATTAATTTAATTTAAATATTTTCCAGTCATTAAACTAATTAAAATCAAATAGCCTACTGTAATAAAAGATGTCATTATATATTATTTCATATTTCATATTACTTATTTTTTTCAGCAACTCATGTTAAAATAAAATAATCTCCTGCACTAAAAGATAAATAGCAAATCATAATTGTAATTATGGTAGTATTTAACAGCATTACAGTAACGACAATTTGGAGAGAAAATGGGCCGAAAATAATTTCACGGTTGTAAAAGGAGGCTTTATTTTTATTGTGGAAAATATAATTAATCTATACCTGATAGCTCAGAGGGAAAAAGTGAACAAGAAGTTGCAGATTAGAAAACGAGTAGGCTTTTTGCTTTAGCACAAAGAAACACACTCACGTTTACACCAGACCACTTATTATACAAGCACCAGACCACCTATTACAGACGTACATGAATGACTGCGTCTCCAGCACACACACAAACACACACACACACACGCTCACACACGAGAGACGTGGCACTTACAGCTCCTTGAGGGCGGTGAGGTGATCAAAGAGGCTCGAATCCACTGAGGGAATGTGGTTTCTGGACAGATCTCTGCAACAGAAGCCAGAGAGAGACGCTTAGAGATTCACACACACTCAGACTCAGATAACCGCAGCAGAAAGATGTTCATGAGGGAAGACTGAGAAGAAGTTAGCCGTTTCAAACCCGTATGACTGACTTTCTTCTGTGGAACACAAAAGGAGATGTTTAGCCGAATGTTCATGCTGCTCTTTTCCATACAGTAAAAGTGAATGAAGACCGAAGCTCCACAGAAAGTATTATACAAGTAGTTTGTGACTTGTGTACAACATTTCAAGCATCATTGAATGGATTTATGCGAGGAACAGACTGAAATTTAATATCTTCCTCTCTACTGTAGCTCTCAAATCCCTAATTTGTGTACTTTCATGGCACACAATGACAATGTAAATCACTGTACATTGGTGTAGAAAGAAAGAAAACCTTACACATTTTGGACAACATGAAAAATGATGACAGCAATTGCATTTTTAGGTAAACCAACCCAGCTAACAGAATTTTGTTACAAGAATGTTCTCCAAATATTCAGTGTTGGTTCTGGGAACATAAAAAATGTCCAGTTTTCTTGACGTTATAGGAACGTTTTTTAAAAGGTATGATGTTCCTCAAACGTTCTTTCAACTTAATTTTGATTTAAAATTCAGCATTCTAGGAACATTGATTTGTAACATTCCAAAAACATAAAAATATCCAGTTTCCTTAATGTTAGTAGAATGTTATTTAAAGGTAAGTATGATGTTCCTGAAACATTCTTTCAATCATCAAACAACTGCTGTGAACAAGCACTGAAAGAAAGAGAAATAAGAACACAAACTACAACTTTCTTCAGCCACAGCCTTAGATGAACTGAAGATAAAAGACATTAAATTTCTCAAGATCTGATTAAATAACTCCTGAAGAATTTTCAACGTTCCTCTAACATCAAGAAAACTGGACATTTTTTATGTTCCCAGAACCAACACTGAATATTTGGAGAACGTTCTTATAACAAAATTCTGTTAGCTGGGAAGCACTGAAAATGGACATTACACACTGTCCTTTTTTTCATTTGCAATATTATTTATACTATTTACTGCTTACTGAAGGAACCAGAAAGCAATATTCTAATCTGAAGAACCACAAAGAAAATATCAAGAACATTTTTAATCTAAAAAGAACCATATATTGCAACCCCAAACAAGTTTGGAAAGATTTTTTAAAAACGTTTTTGTCTTTTATACTCATCAAAGCTGTTTATTCAATCAAAAAATACAGTAAAATCAGTAATATTCTGAAATAATATAACAATTTAAAATATATGTTTTATATTTTAATATATGTTAAAATGTAATTTATTTCTGTGATCAAAGCTGAATTATCAACATCATTACTCCAGTGTGCCACATGATCCTTCAGAAATCATTCTAATATGCTGATTTGTGCTCTGAAATCTTTTATAATAATTCAACAGTTGTGCTGCTTCATATTTTTGTGGAAACTGTGACTTTTTTCAGGATTCTTTGATGAATAGAATGTTCAAAAGAACAGCATTGATTTGAAGCAGAAATCTTTTGTAACAATATGAATGTCTTTACTGTCACTTTTAATCAATTTAATGCATCCTTGCTAAATAAAATTATTCATTTCTTTCAGAAACATTATTTCTCAAACTTTTGAACAGTGTAAATAAATATAACATGTATTATAAAAAGAATTAATTATTAAAACTACTTTTTTTTAATTAGACTCAAGTTCATCTTTCATCACACATGATGCAAAGTACAAACAAAATCAGGATAATGGATCAATCAGCATCAGTCTTTCCCGTTAACACACCAATCAATTAAACCAATAACGCAATCTGCACAACAGACGAGTGTCAACACGTGTGTGTGTGTGTGTGTGTGTGTGAACTCCGTTCCCAGAAGAAAACATCTGTCCATTCCAGACAGACTGTGTAAGAGAGGAGGAGGAGTTTTACTCGTCGATGCTGTTGAAAAGCCTCTGCTAAAGTCATTACTGTGTCAGTTCCTGACTAATAGGAGGCGTTCTTACACATCATCACGTTACATAACACGGCCTGCGTGTGCGTGTGTGTGCAACTATGGCAACAAATCTGAATGTTATCAGTGCAAAGTGAATGAAAGTGGAGCACTGTGCTCTTCTGGCATGTGTGTCAGTCACTGAGGGGCTAAGTGTATTTTCAGCACAATCAGATTTATATCGTGTTGTGTAAGGGTCTCCGAAAGTTTATTCAAGCAGCTGGAATGGAAAAGAATATCTTCAGCTCACAGTCATGAGATGTCAGACAGACAACAGGTGAGAAATCAGAGAAAAACCTCTGCCTTAAAGTTATTCTAGTTTGTTGGAGTTTATCCTGGTCAGGATGCAAAATTGATTGTGTAAGTTTGCTGCCATAGTCCTGTTTCTGACAGCAACAACTTCTATAAGTAAATAAAATAATAATAATAATTTATTTTATGTACACCAAACACTAGAACACCAAGGTCATAGGTTTGATGAATAGGATATTTATTTAATTTACTTTAATTTAATTTAATTTCAATTCAATTCAAATAATTTCATTTCATAAAATAAACCTTGAATTCAAGTTGCTTTGGATAAAAGTGGCTGTCAAATGCATTCAAGAATAACAACAAAAAAAATGTTACAATAAATATTTTAATAATAATATTAATAATAATATGTATAAAATCATTTACTTAAATAAAGGGATTTATTTTTATCATGATGCAGATTTGATTGTCTAAGCATGTCATAGATCTGTCTTTGACAACAAACATCTATAAACAAATAAATAATAAAAATAATGGAATACCTTTAGCCCAAAAGGTAAAACACGATCATGGGTCCAGCTGATTTAGCTAAAATAAATACATAAATAAATAAGAATAAAAGTGTATGTCAAATGCACATAGAAACAGAATAAAATATTGAATCACTAATTATATACACTTTTATAATAATAAAAAAAATAGATTGTGTATATAGTAGGGGTGTAACGATTCACTCGTTTTCTCGATGCATCGATTACAAACCCTGACGATGCATATGCATCGATCTTGAAACATGGATTTTTGAATCGTGAATCGTCGATTTCGGACAGTAATCGATTTAAAACGTTAAGAATCGAATGAATCACAATTTCTATAGCGATTCAGTGCTTTCAAAATATATACACATTAAATTACTACAAGCATGAATTAATGGAGACCTTGAACAGCGTTCGTGCCTCACATTTCTCCTTCACGAGCTCCACTATATTTACTGCCTGTCACAGGATTGCCCTCGCACCCCGTTCGTCTCACGGACACATTTTTTGAGCAGCTGATGTGTGATCTCTCCTTAGTACTCATGGCCAATACTGCTAAAGTGAAGTAGTTTAGTTTTCTGTAGTTTTTCAATGGCTCTGTCATAACGTCGACATTACCTGAGCAGTCGAAGGCTGTGCATTTATTGCATGGACGGAGCAAAAATGTAAGTGTCTAAAGCATACACACAGTTCCATTGAATGATTAATGTGTTTTCACAATGTCATTGAAACGAATGTATGAAGAAAACTGTTAAAATAACCACAGCCTTAACAACAACCTTTAAATAAGAGCGCGAGGTTTATCTGTTAATCAGATGCACAAGTAGTATTCGTTGCTATAGGAAACAGACATCGGGTGCTTTTTCTTTCAGAATCATCATTCACCGATGGAGAGGAAAAGTTAAATACCATAGCATTTTATTTTATGAAAATGAGATAAAGAAATTTTTGCACTGAAATATAAGTGATCTTGGCTTGTAGAACTTAAGACGTGCCAGGAAATGCCTAATATGGACAAAGACAGCTGCAGCTAAGCTGAATAAAATGAACTGGTGAAACATTAAGACGATAAACACAATAAATAAATAAAATTCATGAATGATGCAGTGCTAATTGACATCTTTATTACAGTACAGAAACGATAAAGTTTTATACTTTATTCTGTGCAGAAAATTGAAATAATTGTTTGTAGTATATAAAACAATCATGAAATTGCCATTAGGAAAAAAATTATAGATTACAAATGATGTATTATTGTCCAGCGGTGTATTTGATTTATTTATAGCAAATTCAAAGAGACAACAAAAGAATTTCTTGTAAAAAAATAAAAATAAATAAAAAATAATACATAGGCCTACATAAAATTATTATATTTGAAATTTCTGTCACTTCTGAAATGATGGCTACACACCTGGTGTGACAAAATGTTAGCCTATACATAATACTTTTAAAGCTCTTTTTTTTTGTTTTTTTTTAAATCTTGGCATACATAAATTTCTACATATGCCATGTCACACCATAGCATCATTAAACTAGCATCTAACAGTGGACAAAAGTGTTTTTTTTCTCTAACCTATGGTTCTCTAATTTAGGGGAAGCATTTACATAATCCTGTGAATGCACTGAAAGAATGCAGAGTCGAATCGTTAATCGAATCGAATTAAATTGTGAATTGAATCGAATTGAATCGTTTTGAATTTGAATCGAATCGAAAACCTATGAATCGTGAATCGAATCGATTCGCTGTCTACCCAAAGATTCACAGCCCTAGTATATAGTTATTGGTTTAAATAAAGGGCTTTTTATTGCATGCAAAATAAATCATAATGCCACTGCTAAGATGCTAAATCATTTCTGTACAAGCCGTTTCTGCAGCTTAGTTTTAAGGGTTTTCACACTATGCTTAATGATAAATTAACATCTTTTAACCTCAAGTTAAGACCATTTTAATATTGCATTAAGTGAAGTTTCACATTTGAATTTCTAGCACTTCTTTTAACCCAAATTGCAGGCCAGGGTTTCACAAAAAAAGCAACAAACACCCAATCATAAACTAAACAACGATTGCCTCTTTAAATATTCATGCACTTACAGTCACAGAATCTTTAACAAGACAAGCAGTTAAAAAAGGTCACATATTAAACTCATATGGAAATAGGAACGCCCAGGATTGATCTTTAAATCCTTGCTTTGGAGATTTCTCTCTTTATTTGTATGTTATTCCTTCAAGTATTTATTTTAGTTTATTGATTGCAGAAGGAAGATCTGAAGCTGATGATTTCCACTTGGGCTTCAGTGTTCCTGCGCCTGATTGCTGGAAAAATGAACGGCAGGACAGCCGCTGGAATATGAAGTAGCTCTCACGTGTGGCTCAGATTTTCCATGCAGCATTTGAAAAAGCTTGATTTAGAATCCAGATTCACTTCAACAGACAAGAGCGGATTGTGGTTCTGCTGTTTTTCTGCTGTGAGCTCTGGACAGAGAGACGGGAACTGTCTGAATGCACACTTACTTCATAATTACAGCTGGAAGAAAGCCTCACAAGTAACCACCAACCAAAATATAGATACAAGCACCAGACATAGATACTATGGTCCAAAAATATGTTAAAGAAATAGATCACCCACAAATGTAAATTTGCTAAAAACGTACTCATCCTCAGGTCATCCAAAATGTAGATGAGTTTTATTTTTTTCATCAGATTTGGAGAAATGTAGCATTTCGTCACTTGCTCTGCAAAGGATCCTCTGCGGTGAATGGGTGCTGTCAGAATGAGGGCCCAAACAGTTGATAAAAACATCACAATAATCCACACCACACCAATCCATCAATTAATGTCTTGTGAAGCGAAAAGCTGCATGTTTGTAAAAAAACAAATCCATCATTAAGATGTTTTTAACTTCAAGTTGTTGCTTCCGGCTAAAATATGATTCCTCTGTCCATAATATTGCTTTCTTCAGTGAAAAAGTTGTCTCGTCTGAATCAGGAGAGAAATATGCAGCAAATATGCAGAATTTTGCTTCACATGATATTAACTGATGTCATGAAAATTACTTGTGGATTATTGTGATGTGTTTATCAGCTGTTGTAATGCAAGTGATGTAATGCTACATTTCTCCAAATCTGTTCTGATGAAGAAACAAACTCATCTACATCTTGGATGGCCTAAGAGGGAGTAGATTTTCCACAAACTTTCATTTTTGGGTGAACTATTCCTTTATTTACTCCATGTTATGAATCAAAGTACATATTTAAGTTACATTTCACCTCAAAATCAAAAGAAAAAAAGGAAAAGAAAGGTATTATTGTCAATAAATGTCACAGAGCAAAAAAATCATAGGCTAGATTTGCTTTAGGCAAAATACTCTACAAAATAAACAATAAATCATAAAATAAAACAAAATTTTACAGAATTTTCACCACTAAACTTTATATCAAACATTCCTTCTTGTGTTAAAGAGTTTCTGCGTGACCAATCCCATGAGTCACTGGATGATCCAACTATCACATCACGCTTCTAAAAAGAGGTTCTTAATGATGTCATTGAGAAGATCCTCGTGCATGAGATCAGAAAACATCCTGATTCACAGCTGGCATGAGCATGAAAATGGGGTATTGTGACAAATCCATATTCACAATAACATGAGCTATTCATTTTAGAGCCAAAATAAAGCTGCTGAAGCGCATGAGTAGGTGCATGAACATAGAACTCATTTTCCACCCTCTCTGTAACATAAAGCACCAGTGTGCGGCCTGAACATGACCATATAAATGTGACCTCTTCAGTTTATATTAGCAGAAGTTAGACTCCTGTGTGCAGCTCTGTGCCAGAGCCTGAGTCCCTTGGCGGAGCTGCGCGAGGGAG
Source organism: Spinibarbus caldwelli (assembly GCA_039654775.1). Lineage (NCBI taxonomy): Eukaryota > Metazoa > Chordata > Actinopteri > Cypriniformes > Cyprinidae > Spinibarbus > Spinibarbus caldwelli. The sequence continues at coordinate 36,674,032 of CM077224.1, forward strand.
TCAGCGAGCGACATATGGTTCTGTTTTACTCTACCAGGCGCGCTGATTTCACCTTATAAGGGCCGAAGGGCCGTCTGGTGCCACTTCCAGTAGGAGAGAGAGAGAGAGTCAAACGGACAGAAAGAAAGATGGCAAAACAGCCCAGAGAGTATGTTTCATTCCAAAGCTAAAGAGATTCATATCAGCCTCTCTAGCCTGAAAAAAGACTGGAATATGAAGGGAATATGACAGAAGTCATAGTCACATCAGTTTTTCCCTAAAATTATTCTTGCAAAACTCATCTTCCCTGCAAACAATTAGGGGTGACCCCGAATAGTCGACGATTCGATGCTTCAATAGGAGGAGCCTGATTCGACTCCCAATCTCACAGTCGAGCAGACATGTTGTGCATTTGGAGCATTTTGTGCAGACAGCCTATAATATTAACGTTATGTTGTATAAATAACGAAGCGTATTCTATATGAGATAAATGAGTTAAATCCCATTGATTAAAAACCTGCTATCTGCTTCATTCTGGTCATCTTCAGCGTGCACAGCAGAACATTAATTGTCATATAACTACATAATGTTATATTGAGAGCACTAAAAATGTTGTGAATTCTTAGGGTTTCGCTGACGTTTAAAGTTAACTATCTGTTACACATTTTCCCTGTGTGTTAGTGTCAGTATTTATCTTGGTAATGTATTTTGCCCCCCGCCCCCAAACATATGATTCAACTATCAGTCGACTATTGGCAAGAGTCGAAAATTCCGATTCGACTGTGAAACTCTTTAGTCCGGGACACCCCTACAAACAATGTTTGTTGACTATAGAATGTTCTAGTTTTGTTGCGTCACGTCGCTCTCTTAGTGTAGGTAAGTTACGTTCAGAATGGATTTTTTTTTTTTTTATGTGGTAATGGTACACTTTCAAATTGTAGCATGCTACATTTTGGCCACATGATCACCAACTGAATTGTTTATATCAGCACATTATTAAATGTTTTTGGGATCTAATTTTGCACAAAAATGTTAGAACATCTGGTAATTAGAGATGAGCACTACAACTAAATTCACAGTCGTTTACATGGAAATTTTGTAACCGACTAGTCGGCACCAAAAGCAGCAGACTGGCTGAATGAAAATGCAAATTCACTCTCTGACAGTGCGTGGCGCTTCACTGAAGTGGAATGAAAAGATTTTGTTTTCTGAAACTGTACACAATATGCAACAATCATGTTTAAAATCACATTTTTTATTCCAGGTTTGTGTGAAAGCCTTACCGTTTGTTAACCAAATAACAAGTTATTTCTGATTTAATCATCACACTGGTGATGGAAGGTCAAGTTGAGTGCAGTGCATTCTGGGACAGTTACACAGAGTGTTCTGGTTAAATATTGCACTCTGGCAAATGCAGTAGATTAAATATTTATTCTATGCATATAGAAATTTTGCTTATTGTGCACAGTATACATATTGCAAAAGTAGTATGAGTAGTATGCTATTGTGAAAATATCCATTGGCTTCGTTTAGAAATCATACTATTAGCAAACAATATACTGTATATAGTCTACTGCCTGCTATTTTTTCAAGTAGTATCTGAAACAGTATAAAATATGCAACAATAAACATTTAAAACTATGCACTATGCTACACCTAGTTTTACATTTCCATTGCATTTAGTCATTTAGGAAACACTTTTATCCAAAGCGACTTACAAATGACAATGGAAGCTATCAAAATCAACAAAAGAGCAATAATATGCAAGCGCTATTTTGTGTAAAATGCCTTAACTTTTGCAAATAAAACCGAAAGAACCAACAAACTTTAAAAAGTTAAAAATATAATACTTTTAAAAAGTATGTTAAACTAAGGGAACAATAGTTATATCATTAAAAACCAGCTTCTGATTCGCGCATCACACTATTAATGGAAGGTCAGGTTTAGTGCATCATTGGACTTTGCAAATGCAGTAGATTAAACAGGTTTTCTATGCATAATGACATTTTGCTTACTGTGCACTTTATACATATTGAATACTGTAGAACTAGCGTAGTATGGTCGCATGCTATTGTGAACATAACCATGGTTTAAGATGAAGAGACTGGAGCCGTGGACTCGGGCGATGAGGATGACAACACTGACCATTGCCATGAGCATTAGGCAGTGGAGAGCCGTAATCGCCACGGCAAAACAGCCAAACCACAATTGGCTGTAACCACGGTTACACACTAACCCACTAAACAGCAGTCTGTCTGTTGTGGCCGAGGTGGAAAAAAGCATAAGGGTAGGAGGAGGAGGGGAAAAAGGAAGAAAAAGGAAAGAATTTTATGGCACGCACCGTTTTGTTTATGTTCGAAATTTCAGAAGGAGGGGGTCAACGATTCTGGCCAGCGCTTGTGCGTGTGTGTGTGTGTCTCTGTGTGTGTGAGAGATCACGTATCTCATTTATTTAAGTGAGTGTGTGTATAAATAAGAGCCAAAACGTATGTGTGTTTGTGTAAATATTAAGTCTGAGTGAGTGTGTTTATGTGTGTGTGTGTATGTGTATTTGGCCCTGATAAGTACCAGAGTGGTACCGTAGCACCTCGGGGCTTTCAGTGAACAATCGCCCACTGTGAGCCGCTCGCATCTGGCTTTATTCCTCAACTGGGCTCTCTGGATCTGTCCGACCCGGGCAGGGTGCCTCATTCTGGGCTCATATGTGGCAGAGCAGCCCCTCTCCTCCTGGAAGTCCATCCCCGGAGGATGATTAACAGGGTACTTTCCAATTGCCGGAAAACGAGGGGAGGAGGAGAGAAACGCTCCGTTCCTAGAGCTAGCAAACTGCAGTGTTGCCTATAGGCAGCTGCCTACTGAGGGAGCATTCACACAGGACATGTTTGTGTTCAAAAACAGACACGTCTTAATGTAATGCTAATGGCGTGAGATGCTACAAAAACTCCAGCATTAGCTGGGAGAGATTTTTTTTCCTAAAAAAACCCCTGAATAATTTGCTATCGATATCGGCTGAGGGATTTTGTATCGGTGCATCTCTAAAAAAAAAAAAAAAAAAAAAAAAAAAAATTATATTTATAAGTGTCATTTCTCTCATCCCACCATCTTAAATGGGTCACACTGAGATTGCATTTTCTATTAATGACATCTGTGATTCTGTCTTGACCAAAAAGAGGGTCTCTTAGGAGATGTATTAAGTTATTACACTTTGATGGAAGATTATAAAGACATTAGTTTGTAATAACTGCCACTCCTTCACAGTAAAAAGCTCTTCGCTTTGTCCTTCTCAGGACATCGTGTGCGTTTTTACTCTGCTGCTACATGAGCTGTCTGGATCCAAGCTGGCTCTCACACACACAACCACAAACCTACAGACGTGCACATAAACGACACACTCGCGTAAACAAACCGAGTCACAGTCGAATAACATCGAACGTCATCTGATCTCAAGATGTTTAAATCGCCTGTGACACACACTTAACAGGCACACTAAACAATGACTGCAATCATCTCATTACACTGAAGAAAACTGCATGAAATTCTGTCATCGCTAACACAGTTTACAGAACTAGTCTTTAAGAGTAACAAGTGTTTTGTGCATGTACTTAGCAGTGTGTGAGAGAGCCAATGGAGTCACACATAATATAACACCTATCAAAACAACACACACTCTCGGTGCAGTGACGGCAGGGGCCGACCACAGAGCAGCTGCACAATGACTCATTGAATCATTTGCGGACTGACAGATTGACTCACTGAGCCAGAGAATCATTTGTTGCATGAGTCGCTGACTGTTTGTACAGCCAAATGACTCTGAATCAATGAAGCCGAACCACCACAAAGGCACCTCAGAAGTCTGTTTATATCCAAAAGTAGCTATGTTTCCATCCAAAGATTTGAATTTAAATTATGCGCAAAACTGGAATATCGCATAAAACATATGCGAATAAAGCACCGTTTCCATCCAACGAGTCAAAGAGAACAAAATCGTCACTTCCTGGTAAACTGTGGCACTAAATATCACTAAGAATATAGGAGAAGCCATTGAATATAATAATTTTCATATATGATATAAATTACTTGTGCCTCAGAGAGAGCAGACATAACACAATAAATGCTGTCACTGCGTTCGGAGGATGCCAGCTGTTTGGGAACACAGTCGTGTAAGACAATTATACAGAAATACTTTGATGACAGACTTTGCTCAGGCTTTTCAGAGTGACAACAACAACTTATAGATGCTGTGAACGAGATCGGTCAGCTGGTTAGTCAAGTTATCCTGTCTCATAGCGCAAAGTAACGTGACTTTTTTGATGCGCATGGAGGAATTTATTCGAAAAATGTGTTTCCATCATAGTTTATGAGCATTTTTTCTTATCGGATAAAAAGTTTATCCTACTCAGTTGTGCGCATAATTTTTTTATGCGCATTTTCAGAATTTATGCGCATCTTGGCGTTTCCATCCAGCGAATTTTTTATGCGATAGTCCAAAATGCGCATAAAAATAGGTGGATGGAAACATAGCTAGTGATACCATATACTGGTGAAAACTCAATCCTTACTGGATCTCCCAAGAACGCATCCAGATTTTATTTCAGGCTAATGGAAAGAAACGAGAAAAATATGTTTCGCATAATAAAACGGAAGCCTGTTTCTTAATATGCATTGTGACATTTTTTATTTCACACTCTCATTTACCTTAAAAAACAAATCTAATTCACATTAGTGTAATGTGAGAAAAATATCTGTTATTTAATTTGTAATATATTTACACAAAATAATACATTTTGCTGTAGTGCATTTAATTGAAATAAAAAATAATAACAGTAATTTTAGTTATTTAATATATATTAAAATGTTAAAATAAATAAACACAATTTACCATTTTTAAAACTATTTAAAAATATATATTTTTAATTTTAAAAAATGTAAGTATAAAAATTACATAAATATAAATATAAACACAATAATATCTCTCTCCACTATGTATCTATAAAATATATTACATAAATATACCTCATAAATATAATAATTGAAAGTTGGATGTTTGGGAATGTCAATTTAATGTAATAATGCAAAAATATTGAAATGTTTTGCTACTATTATTTAAAGCAAAATATACATTTTTAAAATTTTTATTGTATTTTCTGGTGAAATAAGGCTAAGACATATTTTACATAGATTTGCCATTCCATTAAATTTTGTTAAAAAACACAACCATTCTTCATGTCTTGACATTATAAAGTTAAATACACTGTCAACAAATGTCAATGTTCACACCGCAAAGTCCACCCAGACCTTTTACTAAAACTAAACAGCAAAACAACTTGCTCAGAAATCATAATGACATCAAAACTATAAGCTCATTAACATATGACCGCCCCCATTCATTTACCTCAACACCTATTGGGTGACATACAGGTTAGCCAATCAACAGAGATCAACCATAGACAGTAGTCTTAAAGATACAGTAACACACACACACACACACACACAAACACCCTGGAAGGTGGAAAACGGTCATGAACCTCAGGAACAAATGTGAGATGTGACCAAACTGTACTCACAGCCGGCTGTCCCGACACAGTAGGCAAAAATATTTCAGCTCCATCTTTATTTACACGGTTCTATTACATAACATGTTATCTGCTCTTATACGACCCCTTTAAATACTCGCAGCAGGAGAAGCCCAGCTGTCTGGAGAACAGAGAGGAAAACATCAGCAGAGAGAGACAGAGAGAAAGCTCCAGACACAGGAAATAGATGCTCAAGATCTGGAGCAGAGAGGAAGTCATCGACTGGAGACAGAGCGAGATTGTGAAAGCCAGATTAATACAAAGAACAAGTGTGTTTATATGCATCAAGCACTCATATAAGGATGTTTATATCTGCTGTGAACTGTTCTGCTGTGGAAATTACATATACATGTATGAAAAAGTTCAACTAAGTCCACAGTCATTGCTCTTCAAAAGTGTTTTTGGCATTAACTAAAAATGAAGTTTTACTGTCCAGGCTGGACTATTGCAATGCTCTCTTGGCAGGTCTTCCAGCCAGTAGGGGTGTAACGATACGCGTATCGTGTATCGAACGGTTCACAGGCAGTTCCAAATGGAAGTGATCATCCCTATCCCCTTGGAGTGGGGACTTTGGAGTGAGCAGGGCACGTGCGTGTCATTATGTAGTCGTTTGGAATGCACTTGGTGAAGGGAGCGATCTAATTTCCTCATTATCTTCAGCTGGGATGTTCCCGTGACAACGCAGAACGGTGTGTGTCAGCAGATGTCGCTGTTTAAATGTCAAATGTCTTTTTATTGTTGTTATCATAACTGTTGCAAATAAACATAAATTTTATATTTTAAAAAGTTTTTAAAATATGCTATATAATATATAAAAAATAATATATAAAACTTTTTAAAATGTATGTATTTTTTATGCTGGTGTCCGTCAGCGAATCTGCTGACGCACACCATGCTGCGTTGTCACGGGAACATCCCAGCTGAAGATAATGAAGAAATTACATCGCTCCCTTCACCTAGTGCATTCCAAACAACTACATAATGACACGCACGTGCCCTGCTCACTCCAAAGTCCCCACTCCAAGGGGATAGGGATGATCACTTCCATTTGGAACTGCCTGTGAACCGTTCGATACACAATACGTGTATCGTTACACCCCTACCAGCCAGTTCTATCAAACCTTTACAATTAATCCAGAACACAGCAGCAAGATGAATTTTTATCGAGCTGAAAAGAATGCACGTCACACCTCTGTTTATCAATTTGCACTGGCTACCAATAGCTGCTCCCATAAAATTCAAGGCATTAATGTTTGCCTACAAAACCACCTCTGGCTCTGCACACCTTTACCTAAATTCATTACTTCAGACTTATGTGCCTCTAGAAGCTTGTGTTCTGCAAGTGAACGTCGCTTTATTATTCATCCCAAAGAGGCACAAAATCACTTTCACAGACTTTTTCATTAACTGTTCCTTCCTGGTGGAATGACCTGCCCAACTCTATCCGAGCAGCTGAGTCCTTAGCCATCTTCAAGAATCGGCTAAAAACACATCTCTTCCATCTTTATTTGACCCTCTAACTCTAGCACTCTCTTTTCTAATTCTATTCTTACAAAAAAAAAAAAAAAAAAAAACTAAACGCTTGTTTTCTTAAAAAAAAAACTAACACTAGCTTCTCTAATCTTTTTGTATTCTATCTATTTGTTTCCTTTTAATTTATTAACAAAAGCAAAAAAGGCCTCTTACACTAGCTTGCTCTATTCTTTTTCTATTCTATCTGTTTTCTTTTTATTTATTATATAATATATATATAAAAAAACCTTGCTACGTGTACTGCGTTAAGCTAACTGAGACTTATTATAGCACTTGCATATCATTGCTCTTTTGTTGATTTTGTTTGCTTCCATTGTCCTCATTTGTAAGTCGCTTTGGATAAAAACGTCTGCTAAATGACTAAATGTAATGTAACGTAAATGTAACTAAAACTATTAAAAATTGATTTTGGTCATTTAAATAATGCTAAAATAAAATATTAACATTAAATGAAAAACAAACTAAAAATCAGAAATGTTGGCTTGGCAACTAACTGAAAATATGCAAATAAAATAAAATGAATTAACTAAATATATATGCACAAAATTTACTAACATGGTAATAAAATAAAAGAAAAAAACTACAAAATAAAATTAAAATAGAAAAAAATTATATAAAAATGACAAAAGTACACAATAAAATTACTAAAACTTAAATGAAAACTGAAAATATAAAATATTAATAAACAATCTATTATACTTTACACTGTACAGAAATGTAAAAAAAATAATTTTCTGCTAATCTTATGGACATTTCCTTTAACTTTCTTTAACACTACGCAATGAAGTAAAAAGATTCAGGTAAAACACCTGTAAAAAATTAATTGATACAAATTAATTAATCAAATTAATATAGTACATTATGCTGTATTTTTGCACTTACAGTGTAATTGATACTCAAATTTTCAACATTTCAAAAACGTCCTTGCAAACTCAAGTTTCAAGAACATATTTCAAAACAGAAATTAAATCTGACACAAATGTTATCTAAATTTTTGTCTTACCCTCAAATAATGACAAAAAGTGTTCTGGTTGGTCTCCAAGTTCTGGTACGTCTGATCTATATTTAGTCTCTGCTAAAGCTCTATCAACAGCAATTAATGTCATAATGTTTTACTGTGTCTTTTAACAAATCTTACAAATAATCGCAGCCCTCCACATTATTTATTGTCAATATTTTAGTACTTTGTGTCCACAAAAAAAATCCTTAAAAGACCTCAACATAACGGAGCTGAAATGGGGTTAACAGACATGGACTAAAAGCCACAAAGGTCTAGTTTTCCTTTCATGGGGTCTTTCGGCGAAGACGCCAACAGCTGCTTCTGAATCAGTGGAAAAACAGAAATGCGAGTCAGGGACAAATTTATCAAGGACGTAAATACATGTACAGAAAACACAGGCACTCAGGGTTATCGAAGCCTTCGCAGCGTGTTATTATTCTTGTATTTGGCCGCTGTGCAGTAACTCATGCAAAGTCTTCTTGCGGGTAAATGTTTTTTTTTTTTTTTTTTTGCTTCAGGGTTTGACGCTTTACTGCCTCGGGCTCTCAGTGCCGGCGGAAAGAGATGTGAGAGAACGGGAAAAAGCATGATAGCGGTTATTTTTACTTGCATGGGAAGGAACAGATAGATAAATACAGGAGTGAAGGAGGAGGGGAAGAAACACATTGAGATGAACAAAAACATTCCCAAATATAAGCACACACACACACACACACACACACACACACAGTGTTCCTCTAAATGAAGTACAGCCCCGCTACAAATGACTTACATAACCAGCTGCGTCTGGAACAAACATTCATTTTCATCAAAACTAAGTCATCTAAACCTGATGATCTGGGGTGTGCAGGAGACCAACTCTAGATCAGTGTTTTTCAAGTGAAAGAGAGAAAATACCACCTGATTGTAATAAGACATTGAATAATAAGTTTCTAATGATTCTGAGTGAAGTTTTTAAGGTCAACCATCACTATTGCTCATACGGGAGTGAATGTCAATCTTTAAGTTCTTGAGCACTTTTTTTTTGCTAATAAAGATATAAACCATTTACAAAAGTTTAATGAAGTCAGAAAATCATTGCTCTTTAGCAGTGTTGTTATCATTAACTAAATCTAAAATTATTCAAATTTGCTTTTGGTAACTGAAAAACAAAAAATCAGAAATATTGTCTTGGAAATAAAAATAAGTTGAAGCACTAAAATTACTAAATAAAAATAAAGCTAAACAGAAATATTAAAAATTAAATAAAATAAATTTGAAATACTAGATTCTAGATTTCTAAATACTAGAAATACTAGAACACTACTACACTTAATTTAAAAGGTTGCCTTGACAACTAACTGAAATAAAATAAGTTTAAGTTGAAGCACTAAAATAACTAACAATTAAATAAAAATAAATGAAATCTAAATAGAAATAAAAACATTAATAAAATAATAAAAAATGATACAAATATGCCACCTGATTGTAATATGAAAATAACAAAAGGTTTAGTTTGCTCATATTTCCAAAACCCCCAAGTATTAAAATTCAGGTTGAATGTTGATTTTTAACTTCTTCAGCACAAATTTTTTAGATAATAAAGATTTAAACCGTTTTCAAAAGTTCAATGGAGTCTACAGTCATTGCTCTTTTCCAGAGTTTTTATTGTTAGCTAAGTCTAAAATATTTTTTTGGTAATTGAAATAAAGCTGAAATAAAATCCATTACAAATATTAGATGTTTGACAACCAAAATAAAATAAGTTGAAGCATTTATTTCATGCATTAAATTACTAAAACTGAAATAAATTTGAATGTACTTGAAAAATTGATTGTAATATGAAAAACTGTGATAAAGGTTTAGCTAATGTTTTAGTGTTTTCGAAGTCGATCATCACTATTGCTCAGAAGTATCAAACTGCTGGCTGATTTCCGATCTTTAACTTTTTGAGCACTTCTGTTCATCTAAAGATTTAAATCAGTGTGAAGTGGCAGAGACGTGCTGTTGGTGCTGAATACTGCTCTTCGGTCCGTCTGTATTACTGTGTGTCTGTCTGTGCTTCTGTGTACGGTGATGTCATGATGTGAGACTGTCATGGCAACAAAATAAACCTCCCGGCATATATGGTCAGTGAGTTCCAGGCCAGCCTGTGAAACACATGTGCACACACACACAATCTCACAACTGCTCGGCGTGATTAAAACATTCTGAGAAAAGAATAAAAAACAGACAGCAGGAATTCAGACCTTCTTCCTTTCCACACAATATATCCATTTTCAGGTTCAGAGAGATGTGCAAACTTGGATAAAAAAGACTCGCACAAAACAGTAAAGACCACTACGTTCCACTGTAGACCAGCACAGACCAGTTAAACCACACACCAGTGAAGACCACTACAGACCACTGAAACAGACCTCATTTTTTATTTAATTTTATTTTAGATTTAAAAAAATGAATAAATAAAAAAAAAAAATATATATATATATATATATATACACACACATATATATATATATATACATATATATATATATATATATATATATATATATATATATATAAGGGCCTGAATTTCGTTTTTTAAAATGGGGGGAATTCCCCCCTTACATGGGTCACATGTGGGGGATTTAAAGATTCTGGGGGGAGAATAAATTGACACATCGGGGCTAAATTAATCATCTTCTTTTATTTATGTCTACAAATTTTAATGTATGGTGGTTTTCAAAACAGCTTAAAATTGGTCATGCTCTCCTCCAAATTGACATTAAGAACTGTATTAAAACTATTTAGAAATGCCTTTCAGAATCAGTGTATTTCATATATTCCAGTTTCAGTTCAATTTCTTTTTGTATTTTGTATAAAAAATATATTTTTCATGGTGTTTTTTATATAAAAAAAAAAAACTTTATACAAAATACACCATGATCTCATTCAAATTGACATTAAAAACTCTGTTTAAACCAATATATGTCACTTAATGTTTCATTGAGGTTTGAGTTGCTTTCAGTTTTATGCCTTCTGAATGAAGAAGGAATGTCTCAGCTTTCTAAGATATAGCCTAATTATTTTTTTCTAATGTTTAATTTAAAAACATCTGATAAAAAATTAGCCTTCCCATTACAAGGTGATATTTGACTCAAAGTGATTTACAGGGGAATTTTATTTTTACCTTTGTAATGGCATTTGTCTAACTTTATTAAAAGTATGTCATCTTTTGTCAAATTTAAAAAATACATATTTATAAGCTTTTTAAAATTTCTAATTAAAACAATAGAATAAGAGCAAGTAGAATAAGAGACCAATTAAATTAAATCAGTATTAACAAAATTATTATTTTCCATTGAGGT
>CM077224.1:36690445-36775445 GCA_039654775.1 Spinibarbus caldwelli
ATATAAACCAACACAGGTCAAAGACCACTGCAAACTGCTAAAAAAAAGCCACTCCTTTTCATTTATTTTACATTTATTTTTTAATTAATATAAAGTCACATATATTATAATGCAATTATATTACATTTTTTTCATATTTCTCTAATTATTAAAATAATTAATATTCAGGTATAAAATATGACAGATCAACAAAATACTAAATTAAAATAACTTTAGTTGTGCTAGACATATTAAATAAATAAATAAATAAATAAACTTAAAAAGAAAGGTCAATGCAGACTATCAAAAGCCAGTGAAGACCACTACACAGACCAGGGGCCTGTTTCATTAAACAAGTTTACCAAATAAGCCAGATTTATTTCATTTAGTATGTCAACTGAAATAAACCTGGCTTATCTGGTAAACTTGTTTTATGAAACAGGCCCCAGAAACGACTGAGCAAGAAACATCACTGCATCTGAGGAAGACTTGAACAAGTCTCTGTTTTTGTTGTGCACTGCAGCTCTTCCCACAGATGAAGCTCTTTAAGCACAATTACATCACTCCTGAGTCAATGATGGTTCCTATTAAACATGAGCGAATCAGTGAATCACCGCGTGAGCAGAAACAAAAGAGAAAGTGCAGCAGTCTGGTGGTTCATTTACTGTAAACAACTCATTCACTGTGAACTGCTCACTGCATCGCGCACGTCAGCACCAGACACTTACAGATTAAAATGGATTTCCAATACACAATAACACAGCTTCTTATGAAAGACGCTACTTTGGAAGTTTGGGAAGCAAGTCAGGTTCGATTTGCACTTCACACTCATCCAGTTCAGAATGACACAACTGGAGGAGGAAAAAGAGTGAAGAAACCTCCTAGAGATGGGAACGGGAGTTGATCTGCATTTTTTCTCTGGAAGGGTGGAACAAAGGAGCGGATGGAAGGGAAAGCGGCGCTCCTGCGCGCAGCAGCTGTGAACATGAGAGATGTGGCGTGCTGCCAGATAGATGCACCTCGCCAGTGTGTGTCAGCGCCATGACGACAGGCTTTTACATTTAATTACTGTTAACCAGACGTCCTTTCATTCTCACAGCAAAGAAAACGTTACCATCTATCTCGGTCTTAGAGACAATCAAATGTGAAAGATGACTGAGGGGCCGCAGCGGGGCAACGAGAGAAAGGAAGCGAGGTCAATGATTTAAAACTCCTAAAGCTCTTAAGACGTCGCGTCTGTGCTCGTCTCTGTGACCTACGGCGACTGTCTCAGTCTCAGAAACCCAAGACTCAGACTCTTTATCCTTCTTTTTGAATATATCTAGACAGAAAAGACAGAGAAGCTCCAGAATGTTTGTAAACCTTCAGCTGCTTTGTGTTATTTGTTGAAAACTTTTGTATTTAATCATTTGTATTTAATTTTAATCAGTCTTTCTGTCTGTATCTTAAAATATCCACTTCAGAAACACTTTCTACATATTTTTCTTCCATTTAGGAAATAGAAAATAACTTTTATAGACAGAGAAAACAGCATGAATTTAAGTTTTAAAACTGTGTAAAAAAAACAACAAATGCAAAAACTCAAAAAAAAAAAACAAAGACATCTGCGTTCATAAACATTCATAAATAAAATTTACTGCTGCATTAACACAACTTATTGCAATCTTAAAGCATTGGAGTTAACAGGGGGAGGCCGGGGCTGTAGTTGTCATAAACTGTATAAATCTTAGTAAGATTTCAAGTCAAATTCCAGTTGCACAAATGCTTGTTTCAATATCACCATTTCAATATCACCATATTTGGCCCTTCTGTTTGTTCAATGTGTGTTCAATGAACTGTAACTTTTTTCCATGGGCAATAATGGCGGAAAAACCAATAACTTTTTAGCTTTGTGTCTACAGAAATTGACTTGCAGAAATAAACAGCCTGAGAAATATTCACTGGAGAACAACAACAAGCCCCCTAACGAAGAGCTTGTAAATGTGACCTATAGTGTTATTGACAATTTTACAACAGTTGTCTGATGAAAGATTTCGGTCTTGAAGTTTATGCCCTAAAAAAAAAAGAGTTCAAAGTATCAGATCTTTCTGCACATACATCTGTAGCCTATGCGAATGGATAACACATGCTGGAGCTCGAGCGCCACAGAAATGAGAGTAAAGAACACAGTGTTCTCAACGCAAGGACGCCGTCGCAGGACGCACCACAAACTCTTCATGCATCTGCTGGTACACAAGCTGTGTGCATGGGTTAAATCGAGTGCAGGCATAAACTTATGCAGCTATTTGGACCTTCTCCTGGGTTGAGATGTGTTTTTCTCCACTTAGAGAAAGCTAAAGTACTACTTTTTGACCGTTTTTACAGACTGAGATGAAGACAGCACCATATGAGTTCAGTTGGGCAATGATTTATAGTAATAAGAATGGATTGATTTGGTAGTTTTTGCAACTGTTTTATAACAAAAAAAAATGTTTTTAAAATATAAAATTGATTTAAAATAGTAACACTTGACCAACAAACTTCTGGTCACCAAAAAGTCAGTGTAGAGTTACCCATATGCAGGAAGCCATTTTGTTGTCATGTGACAAAACCACAAAATAGATGGTTTTCATGTCACATAACCTTCATCGTGACTAAAATATCATAATACTAAGGAAAACATTTTATTAGATGGTTACACCAGTTGACATTTAGTCACTGCATCTGAATGCTTGTAGAATACAAAATAAATTGTGTGTTTTCAAAAATGTAGCCTATTAAAAATAACAAAATAACCACTAGATAAAGTCAAAACAATGTTTTATTGTAACTATGGACTACGTTGACAAGAGTGATGCAGAAGTTTTCACCTTGAAGCTTACACTGGTGATGTACGGGAGAGAAAAAGGATTTCACAGTAAATGACCTAATTTTCAGCAGTAATAAAAAAAGTGTTTTAAAGCCTGTTGTTTTGTAGAGCATCACAGTAATATATGATCTGAGAACAGTAGGGCCTGCAGATAGGAAGTATGTGTTATTTAAGAAAATATATTTTCAGAATGACATAATTTTTTTTCTCAAACATAGTCTGTTGAGTAAACGCTCCCAGGAACATGGCTTCATTACTGTAGTTACTCTGTTCTGATTGTCAAATTCTTTGTTTTTCCATCAAATGTATTCACTAGTCAACATTTGAAGTGGATCAAAACCTTTCATCAAAGTTTTCCTAAAACATAAAACCAAAAGGACAACTTTGATGAACTTTTTTGATACACTTCAAATGTTGACTACTGTAGTTGGTTGAATAAAAATATTTGGACTTTATGTTTAAAAATTACCTCAAGTTAGCATCAGTTTAGTAGCAAGTTAGCATCAGCTAACAACATTTTTCAAACAGGCTATTATAATTTTTTAATTCATAATTATTAATTATATTCTTTTTAATTTTAAGCTAAAACCGCCTGCACTCTGATTTTGCTGTGAATGCATAAAGCACATTACTTTGTCTGTGGGGCAAAATTCCCCCTTGGTACAAATGTAATTTTTCATAAAAATCTAATAATATTAAACTTCTGGACATTTTCATACCTGGTTCATAATTTATGCCATTGTCACTAAAACTGTTATAACTTTTCTGAACACATTTAACTTTTGTTCCACAGAACAAAAAATTACACCATCCTTAAGGGGGGCGTTTTCCCCCACTCTACCCTTCTATTTTTCCCCATCCCAGACATCCTCAGTTATGATTGATTGACACATAAACAGTGTCAGTCTGAAGTATTACACCAGCCAACATTCTTCACCCGTCTCCTCAACCAGATCACAACAAACACCCGCATCATCGCCCACAAACCCGAGCGGCGGCGGCCGGTGGGTCACTTACAGAGTGTGCGTGTCGGTCGGTAGGTCTGACGGCGCTGGGGCCTGATCCAGTCCGATGCTGGAACAATTAACCACGCACGAGTTTTGCGGTCCCACCGCTGTACAAGAGCAGTTACCCGGACACGGGCTGCAGGCTCTCCCGTCTGCCGCGACGCCCGAGCGCGCCTCCAGGCAGCAGAGCGCAAAGAGCAGACTGGAAAATAATCCAAACTTTGGGAGACGGACGCCATGTTTTCGCTTAAACACAATCTGTCCATTTCTACAAGGCATAGCTCACTCGCATCTCATCGCCCCTTCTGTTGGTGAAGTTTTCCTCGGGGCGCGGGGAGGAAAGTTCACTCTTTTCCCAGTTTTTCCATAAGAGAAACGGCGTAGAAAGCGTCGCAAATCGCGTTTTCCCCCAAGTTCGCTGACGTCCCCCCTCTATTCCTCCGTTAACGGAACTGGATTCACTTCTTCTCCAGAGGAGGAGAAAAAAACTCTGAATTCTGCTCTGCAAGAAGTTCCTGAAGAACTTCCTCTCGTTCTCCCATCCTGCAGTGCCTCTGCTCTCCACTGGATGAGGCTTACTGATTATTAGGCTACAACCCAATATACTGCCATAGATAGATGTTTTAGACTTTATCTTTTAAATTATTTAATTATGGCACAACTTCTCTACTATGCGGCCCATTTTATTGTCTGTATAAATGCACTGGATGATGTAAAGGCAAGTGGCATGATAAAGAAACATCCAAATATTGTTCACCAGGTGCTGAACTTTACAACTGTGACATGAAAACCTGGTAATTTATTTAAAAAAAAATAACAATTATATATATATATAGTCTTCAATAGCATTGTCCATTAGTCTTATGTAATATTTTATTCTTTCCCAAACTAAGTTTCTTAATGACATCATCATCCAGGAAGTGGCATCTTTTTTATGAGAAAACAAAGAGCATTAACATCATTTTATTATCATTTAATATTTACAAAATGTAATTTTAGAGCTGCCAATGTTAGTACGCTATACACCAAATTTGTTTGTTTCAAACTTTTTTTTCCTCTCACATTCACAAATTTTAATATTTTGTTCTGCTTCCTAAAGACTGGTTAGAACATTAATTCCAGTTATTTCATATATATATATATATATATATATATATATATATATATATATATATATATATATATATATATATATATAATTTATTTATTTTTTATTTTTTATTTTTTTAGTATAATTGGTTCTATTTCTTTTAGGAAAAGACATTGCTAATATCACACAATGTCAACTTATTTAGGGCCTAAAAGTAAATATTTTCCAGATCATAATTTAACAGTTTGTAGTATAATGACAATGCAAAAGCCAATTAGGCCTATTATATTTTGGAAACAATTTTTTGATTTAGTTCTCTTAAGTTAATAGTTTAAGAAATTTCAACACATTTAATATTTTCTTCACACAGTATATATGGGTTTTTAAATATATACAGCTTCCTTTATATTTAGCATTAAAAAAGTTTGAAAACCCTCACCCTAAAATATTCTGTCTGTTTAAATTACAGGAATCAGTATGATAATATCAACATTTCAAAAGATTGTTAAAAAATATCAAAATGAAAATGATGTCCTCTTTGAACAATGCTAACTTTATCTCCATATTTCCATTCTGTTCATTTTCTTGCTGCTGTATAAATAATCAAGTCATAATTAATAAAGTTTAAGAAGCTGAGCTTGACCAGAGCATTTCTAAGAGTCTGATATTCCCTTTTATAGGAATACTCTTTAAAATTACAACACATTCATTTTTTAAAGAAGGTTCAGAAGGTAGTGCAGAAATGATCCTGAAATAACTCTGCAGACATGAATAAACTATAGGCTTTATTTCTTATCTTTTCCTCAGATAAATCTACCAAATATGGCTAATTCATCATTCATGCACAGTGTTTTGCACTAACCAGAGCAAATTGGATCTCTGGCAGAACGTGGATGAATTATTCAGGTCTTGATGGGGTATGCTGTGCGTTTAAACTCTAGGGGGAGCCGTAGAAGAAGTCTCAGATCTTCATATGTATTTGTGCTGTATGGACTGGAACAGAACCCAAGGATGCAACTAAATATATCCAAGACCTGATGAGACTAAATATACAAGTCATTAAAACACACATGGCCACTTACACACTGTTAAGTTTCAATAGTGACAATACGGAAGTGAATCCCCTTAATTAGGCCTATCGTGTAACAGAACTCAATCTCGAAACAGATTATATTGACACCTTTATAACCATAGCACTGTTACTTGCTGCTATTTTTGATCAAAGCAATATTACAAGTGAACAAAGAATCGTTAAGTTCAGTGATGGGTCATGAACTGAGAAATGAAAATTCCATTGATCTTTTGACATATAAAGGTCCTTGCACACTGAGTCCGAAATTTTTGTATGCATTTTTTCGGTTTTTCCGTATTTGTCATCCTTTCCTATCAAAATGCTTGTTACGGATGCGAAAACGCAGAAAATCGAACCCTAACCGAATTTTTTTATGACGGATGAAAGTTTCGAAGGCAGTGTGTAAATGTGATTGACACAACGTGAGGTTGTATTTATTTTTTTTAACGTGCGAAAAAAGCACGTTAAGACCTTAAGAGGTCATTGTACTATAAAAACATCCCGTAAGTTTCAGAACTCAAAACTTTGTTGTTACTCTAAAAACAGCTTATATTGAAGCCAATCTGCCAAAACAACAACTTGTGAAATGTTCTACTCCATGATGTAATTGTGTGGCTAAGCACCGCCTCCGCAGAAGAAGATCAACACCTGCTTCTACATCGCTGTCTGTTTAGCCCCGCGCACCAATTTGCGCATGTAGTGTAAATAACGAGAGGCAAATGTGCAGGCCTACACAGAAACCAAACGATAAAGACAACCAGATGCTGTGCAGTGCCATGTTGTGGAAAAACAGTCTTTGCATTGCTTCCTTCTGATCCCAACATTAAGAGTGGATGAACTTTATTTTTTAATGAAGATCCAGACTGTGTCAGTAAGAACTTGGTCCTTTGTTCACTTCATTTTACCTCGGACAAACAAGGCATAATCCAACATATTTTCAGAAAGATTGAAACTAAAAGACGATGCTGTGGCGAATATACTGGATCCGACAGTGATGTCGCAACACACAAGTGTAAGTAACTGTTTTCATCGCGTGGTCACTATTGCTTTGTCTGTTAAACAGTTCTTTTGATATGTACTATTTATGCATTTTTGACCTAAATCACAGCAGCGTCCATCTGTCAAGTCACCGTTATTTTTATAGCGTAACCATTATTTATATATATTTTACAATGCAGATTGTGCGATCTGTGAAGGATGTAGACTGTCAAACATACACAACTGTTAGCCAATCATAGCAGTGGGCTTTTACTTCCGAGTCTACAATCCGCTATGTCTATTCAAACAGAGCGTTCAGATGAGGGGTGTTAAAACATTACAGAAAATCAGTGGCGTGTTTAGGCACCATGCACCCCTCACAATTGCGTGGGGCCCTGAGGTCCAGGGGGGCCCCCGGGAACGCGATTTCTACAGAATGGCGAAATTCACCAAGGGGGCGATTTCTAACGATTCTAATGATTTCTCCACCCCGGGACCACTTACTGAGGGCCCCGAAAACACTAAACACGCCCCTGTAGAAAATAGCTTATTATTTCTAAATTATGATGTTTTTTGATGCAAAAATCTTGATAACATTATAAAGTGGACCTCAGAGAACAGTACAAAATAAAAAACAAACGCAGTTCATGACCCCTTTAACTAAACCACCATCAATAGAGCCATCCTGTTTTATAAGAAAGAGAGCCGAGGAGAAGAACACAGTGAGAGACGGCAGCTCACTGTAACTGGAGTTTGGTTTATTTCAGACAAACACACAGAAGAGTTACACATGCTTAGTAGATCCAGACTCACCTGTGCTGTTATTTTCAGAGTTCATCAAGTTTCCTTACAAATTGTTAATGTAGAAAACAACTAGTTTCTGAATCACATGTGGCCACAATGTGAGGTGTACATGGTCACTAAGGTACTGAGTGGTTTGCAGCACTTTGCTATATGGTTGCTGGGATATTCCAGGTAGTTGCTAGGGTGCTGCAGGTAGTTGATAGGGCATTGCTAAGGTGTTGTGGGTAGTTGCTAGGCTAGGATGTTGCTAAGGTGTTGTGGGTAGTTGCTAGGATGTTGCTTTGCGGTTACTAGGGTGTTCTGGTGAATTTCTAGGATGTTACTATGTGGTTACTAGGAAATTCTGGGTAGTTGCTAGGGCATGGCTAAGGTGTTGTGAGTAGTTGTTAAGATGTTGTTATGTGGTTACTAGGGTGTTCCCGGGAGTTGCTAGGGTGTTGGGCTAAGGTGTTGTAGGTGATTTGTAGTGCTTTTCTATGTGGGTGCTAGGGTGTTGCTAAGTTGTTCTGCTAGTTGCTAGGGTGTTGCTATGTAGTCACTAGGGTGTTCTGGGTAGTTGCTAGGGTGTTGTTAATGTGTTCTGAGTGATTTGTAGCACTTTTTTATGAAGTTGCTATGGTGTTGCTAATGTATTCTGGGTAGTTGCTAGGGTGTTGCCATGTGGTTGCTAAGGTTTTCTGGTTGCTAGGGCATTATTAAGGTGTTCTGGGTAGTTGCTATGTTGTTGCTATGTGGTTACTAGGGTGTTTGGGGTAGTTGCTAGGCCATTGCTATGTGGTTACTAGGGTTTTCTGATTGCTAGGGCGTTGCTAAGATTTTCTGGGTAGCTGCTAGGGTGTTACTATGTGGTTACCAGGGTTTTATGGTTGCTAGGGCATTGCTAAGGTGTTCAGGGTTGCTGCTAGGGTGTTACAAAGGTGTTCTGGGTAGTTGCTAGGATGTTGCTAAGCTGTTTTGGGTAGTTGCTAGGGCATTGCTATGTGGTTGCCAGGGTGTTTCTAAGGTTTGCTACATGATTGCCATGTTAAAAGTCTTTTTTCTATTCTATACTCTGTTCTTAGTCTCAGCCTCAGACGTCACGCTCACGGACTACTGGCTGAATGTCTGATGCATATGGCACACAAAAGTGGAAACACTTCAGGAGTTTCGAAGTCGTCATCGGATTGGTTGAATTATACAGGATTTCCGGGAGACGTGTGTGTTACGTTCTTTAACATTCCGCCCTGCCGCCAAACCTCCTCACGGAAGAAGAAAGCCATCGTGTTTACAACTGTGACAACGAGCATTTATCAAGATCAACGAAATGCTGGATTTTCAAAAGTATGTGAAATATTTAAAGTTTGCGGCATAGAATCTTTAAAATGCGTCCAAGAGTTTTACACACCAGTCTGTTATTGTGGTGACATTTCCATGCCCCGAAATGTGAAGCGGAATGAAACGAACTGTGATTGGTTGTTTGACATGTCGGTCAAACGGCCTCATGGACGGGCCTTGGCCAATGAAAACTGCCATGGATTCCAGACCTTCAGTCTGAAGTCGGGCTGGGACGATAAATCGATGCAGAATCGATTCCTGGATCGATTCTGAGATTTTCCGAATGCATCGCGATTCCTCTGGGATTGATTCTGAGCTTAGTTTTGAACAGCAGATGGTGTTGTCATGAATCTGGTCCATGTACCTCCATTTGTTCGCCACCAGAGGTCACCCTACCATCACATTGACTCTCACACCACACACTACCCCGGACTTCATTTCCCAGCAGCCATTTCCCTAATCACATGCTCACACCTGATACCCATCTCGCAATCACACACGCTACATAAGCCTTGGACTTCCTCTCTGTCTCTGCCGAGTATTGTACGCAAATATCCTAGTGATAGCTACCCTACGAAGCCCTCTGAGTTGTCTTAGTCTTGCCTTGCCTGTTTTTCCCGTGTTTTGATTTCTGCACGTGTTTCCTGGATTAACCCTTGCCTTGCCGATCGGACTCTGTTTGCCCCTCATTTGGATTATTGCTGTTTACCTGGATTTACTCTCTCTGCCTTGCCCTTTGGATATTGTTCGCCGATCGTCGACCCACGCTTGTTCTAGAACTACTCTGTGTCTTGCCTGTGTTATACCTGTTTGCCATCGTCTGACCCTGCCTGTGTTTTGACTGTGTTTCAAAATAAAAGCTTGCACATGGATCCGCACGCCTCTCGTCTCGTCAGCCCCGTTACAGAATACTCGGCCGCACAAGGATCCAGCGGCTTTTCGAAGGAACCCTGGCCAGGTATGGAGCCATTCGACCAGCTGCTCGATCTGCGACAAGGGAGCTCATCTATTGAGGAGTACGTCTCACAATTCTGTGAGTTATCCAATAGGGTGCCTTTTGATGAGATCGTACTAAAAGACATTTTTCGTTTTGGACTCAGTGAGCCCATAAAGTCATGGTTACCAGAGGGGAAGTTTCATTGCAGTCTAAAGGACTTTATAGACTATGCTTTGCTGTGCGCTGGCTCTTCGTTTACTGTGGGTGTCGCGGAAGAGGAACGCGACACCGCGTCTATGACTGAGATGGCGGTCGTAGCAGAGCCCGTTCACAAAATGGCGGCCACCACGACGTTCTGTCATGTCACAACTGCCATTCCTGAGCCAAGTCACGTCACAGCAGATCTTCCAGAGTCCCAGCACGTCTCAGCTGATCGTCCAGAGTCCCAGCACGTCACTGCTGATCGTCCAGAGTCCCAGAACGTCACTGCTGATCGTCCAGAGTCCCAGCACGTCACTGCTGATCGTCCAGAGTCCCAGCACGTCTCAGCTGATCGTCCAGAGTCCCAGCACGTCTCAGCTGATCGTCCAGAGTCCCAGCACGTCTCAGCTGATCGTCCAGAGTCCCAGCACGTCACTGCTGATCGTCCAGAGTCCCAGCACGTCACTGCTGATCGTCCAGAGTCCCAGCACGTCTCAGCTGATCGTCCAGAGTCCCAGCACGTCTCAGCTGATCGTTCAGAGTCCCAGCACGTCTCAGCTGATCGTCCAGAGTCTCTTCACATCTCAGCTGATCTGCCAGAGTCTCTTCACGTCTCAGCTGATCTACCAGAGTCTAGTCACGCCTCCACTGATCTACCAGAATCTCTTCGCATCTCAGTGGATCTTCCAGAGCCTCTCCATGTCTCCGCTGACCTTCCAGAGTCCCTTCACGACACCACTGACCCTCCAGAACCACGTCACGTCACCGCTGATCATCCAGAGTCTTGTGACGTCCTGTCCACCACACCCAGATATTCAAGGTCAGTGCTCCGATTTCCCAGGTTGATGTCTAGTGTGAGTGATGCACCGCTGGTGTCTGCACGTGCAGCTGGTATCCCCAAACCCACTCACTCTAGCCCTCCTGTCCCTGAACTGAGTCCCCTGTCCGAAGCGCTTCCCATGATGGGGATCGTTTTATGTTGCATTTGGGCCGCATATACCACCACAGAACTGCCCCAGGCGATGGCACCCGCTGCAGCTTCTCCAGAGGAGGTGGCACTTGCTGCAGAACCTCCTGAAGCAGCGGTGCTCGCTTCAGACCCTTTTATGGTGGTGGCGCCCAGCAATGTACTCTCAGCCTGTCGTGTCGTGGTCAAGGAGACGGTTACCACTGCAGAACCTTCGGAGGAGTCAGTGGTAACCACCGGTGAGCTCATGCCCTGTCCTGTCACGGCTATGAAGGCCGTCTGTGAACTCTCGTCCTGTCCTGTCACGGCCAAGGAGGCCATCTGTAAGCTTTTGCCCTTTCCTGTCACGGCCAAGGAGGCCGTCTGTGAGCTCTCGTACTGCCCTGAAACGGCTATGAAGGCTGTCCCTGAACTCTCATCCTGTCCTGTCACAGCTACGGAGGCCGTCTGCGTATCCTCATCCTGTCCTGTCACCGCCAGAAGGGCTGTCCCTGAACTCTCGTCCTGCCCTATCACGGCCACGGAGCCCACTAATGAACTGTTAGCCCGGGAAAAGATCAAAGAACTTCTTATGTTCCCTGCCTCAGTCCTTGAGGCCATATATGCTCTGCCTGTCTCTTGTGTCTCAGTTTTCCCTAGGTCCCAGTCTCTGCTGTGGGTTCCTGATCCGTCGTGCTGTTCTCCTGCTCCGCTGTGGAGGTCTCCTGCTCTATCTGCTCTGCTGTGGAGGTCTCGTGCTCTGTCTGCTCCGCTGTGGAGGTGGTCTACAATTCCGGTCTGGTGGTCATCTGCTCTGCCGTGGTGGTCTCCTGCTCCGCCCTGGTGGGCTCCTGCTCCGTCTGCTCCGCCTTGGCGGGCTCCTGCTCCGTCTGCTCCACCCTGGAGGGCTTCAGCCTCGTCTGCGCCGCCCTGGAGGGCTTCAGCCTCGTCTGCGCCGCCCTGGAGGGCTTCAGCCTCGTCTGCTCCGCCCTGGTGGGCTCCAGTCCCGCCTGCTCCGCCTTGGTGCCCTGTTCTGCTTCGGTCCTCGACCTCTCCACTCCCAAGTGGACCTGGCCCTCCGTCCCTCCCTCTGTTCCGCCTCCGCTCCACCACCCTCTTGGATTGTGTAATGTTTGGAGCGTCTGGAAGCCGCTCCTTGGGGGGGGGGCTATGTCATGAATCTGGTCCATGTACCTCCATTTGTTCGCCACCAGAGGTCACCCTACCATCACATTGACTCTCACACCACACACTACCCCGGACTTCATTTCCCAGCAGCCATTTCCCTAATCACATGCTCACACCTGATACCCATCTCGCAATCACACACGCTACATAAGCCTTGGACTTCCTCTCTGTCTCTGCCGAGTATTGTACGCAAATATCCTAGTGATAGCTACCCTACGAAGCCCTCTGAGTTGTCTTAGTCTTGCCTTGCCTGTTTTTCCCGTGTTTTGATTTCTGCCCGTGTTTCCTGGATTAACCCTTGCCTTGCCGATCGGACTCTGTTTGCCCCTCGTTTGGATTATTGCTGTTTACCTGGATTTACTCTCTCTGCCTTGCCCTTTGGATATTGTTCGCCGATCGTCGACCCACGCTTGTTCTAGAACTACTCTGTGTCTTGCCTGTGTTATACCTGTTTGCCATCGTCTGACCCTGCCTGTGTTTTGACTATGTTTCAAAATAAAAGCTTGCACATGGATCCGCACGCCTCTCGTCTCGTCAGCCCCGTTACAGGTGTTGCATGCTTTAGAAACAGCCTTACTCTGCTTTTTTTTCCCAAATCCTTACACATACTTGTGTAGCAAATTAGCTCAAAAAGGGAATTGTATATAAATAATGACAATTAATTATGATTAATTACAATTATTTATATCGGCTGACAGTAATAACTGTCGCAGAGTTAAATTGCCATCAGCTGATCTGTTCGTCCAGCGAACATTCAGTGTAAATTCATATCAACTCTAAGAAAGGATATTTCCGTGGCCACAGAAAATATCTTCCTATTAATGCATTAGAGCATGTAGCAAGGGTCAAAATCATAAAGGGACATTAATATGCAAGGCAGAATCAGAAACTCATGTAATTTGTGCGCAAGAGTTTTATTAACTAAACACTAACGCAAACTAGTCTAACAAACAAACAAACAAACAAACAATCGCTCATACATGGGGAAAGGGCTAATGTGAGTTGATGGATGGAACCATCAGGAAAACCAGAGAATGCAGTTATGGAAAAAGTCATTTAACCACCTGAGTAAAACCATCAGCACCATTTATAACAGGGTCTATAACTTATACTAAACCTCTGTTTCGTTTAGTTAAATGTACTATACTTGCACTTCCTTTTGTCGTGACGGAATGCGGTCTCGGATGAAAAGTCTTGATGGTTTCAAGGTTTTTGGACTCGCGATCACGTTCTTCCGGGTTGAAGAGTGATGAGTTCCAAAGATGTTCTGAGGTAGAAATATTCTTCCAGGTAGGGAGTGGAAAAAGAGTTAAGAAAGAGGTCTGCTGAGGTCCGAGGAGCTTTGATTGAATGGAAAGACAAGGCCATAAGCCTGGCACAATAACTTAAGGGTCCAGAAGAGTTAACCAGCTCACATCCTCCTCATCCTCTTAGGGTCTAACATATCCGCAGACTGGGTCTTTGTGGTCAAGAGTCATCTCCCAGGCTCTATGTTGGGCCGACCATTACATTACATTACATTACATTTACGCATTTAGCAGACGCTTTTATCCAAAGCGACTTACATTGCATTCAAGTTACAGTTTTTTTTACATTTCATCAGCTCTTGCTTTCCCTGGGAAAGCCGCGCCGGTTCGGGCTCTCCGTCAGAAGATAGCAGAAGAGCTTTTTGCAGAAGAGGTTTTTTTTAGAAGAAGAGAGGTTTTTAGAAGAGAGGGCTGGACCTGTGAATGAGACCTTTATCTGGTATAGAGGTCACACCTCTGGGGAGTCAAAGAGCCAATGGGCTCCTGTCTCTTTGGAGGGAAGGTTTTACGACTCTTTGTCTCTGAGCATGGCAATTTGCATGGGGTTGGATTAATAGGGGATATACCAACTATTGAAGATTCTTAGAACACTTATATGTTGCATAGGTAGCAACATATAATATATACTCTCAATTAGATCATCCGAAGACGAATTGATAGAGATCAAACATGATATAAGTGAGGTAATATTAACTAGTGATCTATCATAAACATGCATAAAACAGGATACAGTACAAAAAGACAATATACACGAACAGTAACAAAATACACAATGACCTGAGGATATGTGTGTTCATTCAAAGAAAGGTTTTTCAATGAATTAATTAGAGAAGAGTCCATTTTTCTGTGCCTTAATGTCTCTTTCCTAAGGGAAAATGAAGTGAGTGTTGCTCGGCCCGCATTCCTTAAAGCAATAAAACTAGTGTTATCAGGTTGGTTGCTATGGAACCAGGGGGCCTGGAGTCATCACAGACATACCGGCACTCAGAATGTGTGTTGGGTGAGGGGTCTGTGGTTAGTTGTTAATCTAATAATTACCACAGCCATATCACCCTGCAGCCCAAGACTGGTTGCCCACTGAAGCTAAGCAGGGTTGAGCCTGGTCAGTACCTGGATGGGAGACCTCCTGGGAAAACTAGGTTGCTGTTGGAAGAGGTGTTATTGAGGCCAGCAGGGGGTGCTCACCCCGTGGTCTGTGTGGGTCCTAACGCCCCAGTATAGTGATGGGGACACTATACTGTCAAAGAGCACCGTCTTTCGGATGAGACGTTAAAACTGAGGTCCTGACACTCTGTGGTCATTAAAAATCCCATGACACTCATCGTAAAGAGTAGGGGTGTAATCCCGGTGTCCTGGCCAAATTCCCTCTACTGGCCCTTGTCAATCATGGCCTCCCAATAATCCCCATCCACTTGATTGGCTCTATCTCTCTCTCTCCTCTCCGCCTGTAGCTGGTGTGCGGTGAGCGCACTGGCGCCGTTGTCCTGTGCCTGCCGTGGCATCATCCAGATGGATGCTGCACACTGGTGGTGGTTGAGGAGAGACCCCCCACATGATTGTAAAGCGCTTTGGGTGTATAGTAATACACAATAAAGCGCTATATAAATGCATCATTCATTCAATAACTAATTTGATTTGTTAAATCTGATGAACAAATGTGTGTCTGATTGGTCCAAATGCTACACTTGAACCTAAAATAATCATTCATAAAATTCGAAAAGGTTGAAGCGAATCACAAGGGTGTTCACAGTGGGCTGTGCTGACATTAATTACGTGTCATAAAAGCATTCTGAGCCGAGGTGAAATTACAGACTCACTCACGGTGCATTCCAAACGGGATATATCTCCCTCCGAAGGGCACTTCGGAGTGAAAACAATCATGGCCGCCATATTGAAGGGTCGTTCCTAACCGAAGTGCTCAAAACTAGCCACTTCAAAGGGCCCTTCGAAGGTTACAACTGATGGACACTTCGGGCTCCCATGATCCTTTGCACAGATTCTTTGCATGATGACGGTGCCTCCATATGATGACGCAGAAGGGCACTTCAAGAAACAGTTGTCTGGTCCCCTACACCCTTCAACCCTTTGAAGCTCTCACTCCGGAGGGTAAACCCCTTTGAAGGGATTAGGGCACAGGGATGAGCCCTTCCGAATGGAACGCAGGTGGTGCGTTCCAAATGGGATATATCGCCCTCCGAAGGGCACTTCGGAGTGAAAACAATCATGGCCGCCATACTGAAGGGTCGTTCCAAACCGAAGTGCTCAAAACTAGCCACTTCAAAGGGCCCTTCTGAATGAAGGATTTCAAAGGGTACAACTGATGGACACTTCGGGCTCCCATGATCCTTTGCACAGATTCTTTGCATGATGACGGCGCTTCCGTATGATGACGCAGAAGGGAACTTCAAGAAACAGTTGTTTGGTCCCCTACATCCTTCAACCCTTCGATGCTCTCACTCCAGAGGGTAAACCCCTTTGAAGGGATTAGGGCATAGGGATGAGCCCTTCCGAATGGAACGCAGGGCCAGCTGAACGCACAAGCGCTCTTCAGCATTCTTCTTCATGAGAATTTGAATGTGCGGATAAAAAATAGATTAGAGCGCCATCTGCTGTTAAAATCTAATCTCAGAATCAATTCCAGAGGAATCGCTTCTGCATTGATTTATTGTCCCAGCCCTAGTCTGAAGGTCTGGCTACACGAAACTACTCTGTCCTAGGATCCACATGAACAAGTGTAAATGTAAATCAGTGTCCTTCCTGTAGTGTTTTATTACCGTTCTTTCATCTGCCGGGTGAAAACCGTAACTCTGACTGCTTATAAACACAATAACACACAGAGAGGGAGATCTCCTCAACAAGCTGCATGCCTGATACGCACTGTGAGGAATAAAGAAAGCACTGCTCGACTTTCTCAATGGAAATGTTACGTGTGTCTTACACAGTGATAGGAATAACGGCGTTATTAATAAATGGCGTTACTAATGGCGTTTTTTTTTTTTTTTTAGCAACGAGTAATCAAACTAATTACTGTTTCCCCCATTACAACGCCGTTACCGTTACTGACAATAAAATGCGGCGTTACTATAATTTATTATAATATTACTATAATTTTATTTTTCAGTTCATCTGAATGGATGCGCAGTGTAGCTGTATTTAACGTACCGTAAACTCCAGTTTAATATCATATTATAATGCTTGGCTGACTGATGCTAAGTGTCAGATATTTAAAAAACTGTGTCATTTTACAAACATAAGCTTTATATATATACTGTATATAATATAAAATAATATGTCAGATAATTAATATTAGTCTGGTGAGTAAACTAAAAAATTTACTAGCCAATGGCAATTCTATTGCCAAGGTGTCCATAGAAGGTTGATAATATTTACAATACTATATTGAATTTGATAGGTGTCTCTCACATTGTCCCACAGAAACATTAAAAATAGTGTAGATTAGTGTACAATGTTTTATAATAATAATTTATTCTATTTAGTGTCCATTTCATTCATTGGAGCATCCAAGTTATTTGACATATTTGAACATTTTTTTTAAAGTAACGCAATAGTTACTTTCCCTGGTAATTAGTTACTTTTATAATGATGTAACTCAGTTACTAACTCAGTTATAATTTGCGAGAAGTAACTAGTAACTATAACTAATTACTTTTTTAAAGTAATGTGCCCAGCACTGGTCTTACAGGTGTTTTCACAGGCGTCTCATTCACCCTGATCTGAGCTGCTCTGCAGATTAGTTTGTCTCATCATCCTAGGATAAAGGCAAAATAAAGAGATTTCAAGCCCAACCTGAGGAGTTCACTGATGGGATGCAGGACTTTTCCATCCGTCCGTCCGTCTTTCTCCCACCTGCTTTGTTTATTAAGTTAACCTTTCTTTATTACATTGTTGTGTTTATTTTGAGCCATGTGCACTGCCAGTCTCCACGTCAGCGGGAGGTGAATGCTGAGGTAGTTTATTAATGTTTATAAGGATATTTGTCTTGTGTACTCATTTGTACTTACATGTCTTTGAGGATCTGAATGGCCTGAACGTTTTTTTACTTAAAGGGTTACTCCACCTCAAAATGAAAATTTTGTCATTAATCACTTACCCCCGTGTCATTCCAAATCCGTAAAAGCTTAGTTCGTCATCGGAACACAATTTAAGATATTTTGGATGACAACCGGGAGGCTTGTCCCATTGACTGCCAAGTAAATAACACTGTCAAGGCCCATAAAAGTATGAAAGACATCGTCAAAATAGTCCATCTGCCATCAGTGGTTTAACCGTAATTTTACGAAGCTACGAGAATACTTTTTGTACGCAAAGAAAACAAAAATAATGACTTTATTCAACAATTCATCTCCTCCGCGTCACCATAGCACCATTTTGAAGAGTATCTGCTGGACGCAAACTGTGTATGCTGTTCTGTGTCAGCCGCACCACACAGATACGTTTTCTACAAAAAGTATTCTCGTCGCTTCATAAAGTTCAGATTGAACCACTGATGGCAGATGGACTATTTTGACGATGTCTTTCATACTTTTCTAGGCCTTGACAGTTTAATTTACTTGGCAGTCAATGGGACAGTCACAAGCCTCCCGGTTTTCATCCAAAATATCTTAAATTGTGTTCCGATGACAAACAAAGCTTTTACGGGTCTGGAACGACATGTGGGTAAGTGATTAATGACAAAGTTTTCATTTTAGGGTGGAGTAACCCTTTAACTTCAGCTGAGCCGAGTTTGCAGGAGGCCACACAAATCAATGTTACAAAGATTTCCCTTTCAAATCAACACTGTTCTTCTGAACATCCTAATCAAACCCATCAAAGTATCCTGACAAAATAAACATATCTTAGTTTTCACCAAAATATGAAGCAGCACAACTGTTTTCAACATTGATGATAATCAGAAATGTTTCTTGAGCAGCAAATCAGCATATTAGACTGATTTCTGAAGGATCATGTGACACTGAAGACTGGAGTAATGATGCTGAAAATTCAGCTTTAATCACAGAAATGAATTACATTTAGGAATTTATTCATATAGAAACCAGTTATTTTTACTGTATTTTTGATCAGTGGTGTATAAAGTACCTGAAAGCCATACTCAAGTAAAAGTACAGATATCTTACCAAAAAATGACTTTGGTAGAAGTTGAAGTCACCGTTTAGAATATTACTTGAGTAAAAGTCTTAAAGTATGTGATATTTATTGTACTTAAGTACGAAAAGTATTTTTTAAATCTTAAACGTACTTAAGTATTGAAAGTAAAAGTACAAGTAAATGCAAACTGGAAAAGAAGCAAATAAATATATATAAAAAAATATTCATACAGCTTGAGTAGCAAGATTGTGTTCAGTTTTAACTCTTTCTTCCATTTTGTATTTTTGGGTAGGAATAAGAAGAATTTCATCCGGTACTTAGTGTCTTTCATTCCAATATAAGAAAACATTTCTGGAATCTGCATCTGAAATATATTTAAGATGTATTTACACAGTTTATGTATCTCAGAGGGGACATGGATGCATTTAAACTGCAGTTACAGATGCATAAATAGGCCTAATGTTTTGTTTTTAACATAAAATGTTGAATACTGATATTTGAAATAATTTAAAAAATGAAAAAAATTGTCGAAATGTGAAATTAAAACCGCCAGTACGTGACAGCAAGTGACTGTTAATGAGTGAGTCATTGAGATTCAACCGCTTCATTCAAACAACTGATTCATTCAGGAACAAAGCATTTGACTGTGTTAATGAGTTAATCACTTCAACTGATTTGTTCAAAAAGCTGATTCATTCAATAAGTAAACACCGTCCATTGCTCAGAGATGCAAAACAGTGCTGTGATCTTTGTTTGGAACTATTTTCGTTGGCAAAATTGAGCAAAAACAAGCAATATTATGCCTAAAATGTAAGTCACTTATTGATTTACTGAACTTGTATAAAATGATTATTAAATGTGTTCATGATATCTGCAGAAAAACGGTACTCTTTGTGTGATATAGATAGACATAGAAGTTAACTATCGAATCGCGCTCGCGGAAGGGCTTGAGAAACAGTATCTCTTCCGCGGCTCGCTATGCTTTCAACTCATTTTTTTAGTCTCGAGCAAGAGACTTTACGACATTCACGTTACATGATTTGACAAATTTTTACGTAGAAAGGGCAACAGCGCACCGCATTAAAATAAATGATCATTCATGTTTTCATAACTGCTGGCCAAATTCAAAAACGAAACTAAAATGAAATCCTCTTTGAGAGCAAGGGGGCCCCCTGGTGTTTTGGGGGCCCCACGCAGCTTGCATATTCTGCGTATAGGGAGGATCGGTGAACAAGATTAAAAAAATCTTCCCGACCTCAAACTTGAACAATAATGTCCCTGTTTTGGAGAAATAAAACACAATCTATTAAACCACTGTTTCTCAAATACAAGTACAGAAAAATCCAATTGTATAAGCATAACTGTATATGTGTATTATTTCACCTTCATACAGCACTACATCTTTTATATGAATGAGGAAAAAACCTAAGTAGGATGTACCCACATTAATTACTTGAAATGAGTTAAACAATTTTTACACTCTCCTTTAAAAAGTACTAATATGTACACTTTAGGTACTAAAATATACACTTTAGTGGTAACTAAGGTACAAAGGGTACTGTTCAAAATGTTTGTACCTTTTAATTTGAGAGTGGTATATTATATTAACCACCTGATGAAATATTTTGATGAAATAATATTCATTAAGCATTTTAAAGATTCAATCTTTCAGTTCAGTCATAAGAGTTGTATTTCCCGACTTCACAGCCATGATCAGATGCATCTATCAATATCATCCATCAATTTTTAACCAGTAACCTAAATATAAAAACAGTTTAAATTCAAAGGCATCAAAACATACAGCTAAAACAAAAAAAAAAAAAAAAAAAAGAAAAAGAAAAAAGAATGATGTAGTATAACATTTTCACCCATCTCAGGCAGACTCTACCGAGCACATTCTGAATAACTGCTAGCTCTAGCTTAACTATGATTGAAGAAACTGCAGCCTCTGATTGCTGTATTTACATGCTAGTCCAAGGTATATGGTGCAATCATGAACGAGTCCAAGCACATGTACGCTACTTTTCCACCAATGGTGAGGCCGTGGAATCTGTCATTATGTGTCTGTTGTGAGGCAGAGCATCCCTGTTGAAAAAAAAAGGATATGCTGGTTAGGTATGTTTTGAAGCATGGCAGCTGTTTTGAGCTGGTCCTGAGCAGGAGCTAGTTGCTTAGGACCGGTTTAGGACCAGCACATAACCAGCTTAAACCAGCTCATAACCAGCTCAGGACCAGCTTAAACCAGCTCAAACCAGCTGCCATGATTCAAAACATACCTAAACATACATGGTGTTTTTTCAACAGGGATCAGACCCTCTTAAACCATAAACATCAGCCTATTCATTTCTGCCAAGAATTTATCAGAGAAGATCATCTGCATCAGTTCTCAACTTTATAATTCACTAATTTGGGATCATCAGCACAAAGCCGTCACTGACCTCGGATCAGGTGAACTCAGTAAAAGGATAAAAGTTGCAGAGGAGTGGGTTATGATCAGACAAGCCGGAGGAGGGAAAATGACCTGCGATGTATGTGAGCGCTGCAGTGATTTCATATTTTCACCAGGAGAAATTTCACATCAAATTGGCACCACTTGCTGTTTCTTTGAAAGCATTGGTCTGTATTGAAAGCACTGGCATTCATTTGAAATTTCAATACTTGGAGTTTGGAGCAGAAAGCTCATATTAGATCTGACAAAACGCTTCGAAATGGAAAGTCACGCTTCTTTATTTCTGCACTCAGGCACCTAAATTACTGCTCCAAATGTGATTAAAATTGCACTGTTGAGTGAATAAGGCAGTTACTTGCTATTAGACTGGAACATTATCAGAAACCACAACATAATATACTGATTAAATCTGTATTTTTTATTTATTTATTTTTTAAATCAGGTGTAAGTTGCATTAGGATGATCTCTGAGAAATTGTCACTCTATCTCTGAGTGTCATGAAACAGCTTTTACATAACTAAAACATTTAATCAAAGTTTCTAACAACAATGTTATTTTGGTATGACTGATATACTATTACAGCTTTTGTTAATATTTTGAATTATATTTCTTTAATATGTTCTGCTATTACATTGAGAAATGTTGCCTTGGCAAATCAAATAAGTTTACTTTAATTTTTTTCAGTTAATATTTATTTTATTTCAAGTAAAGAAAAAAATGTTTTTTATGGTTATTGTCTGAATTTTTATTAGATAAATAAATATAATTTATTTAACAATTTATTAAAATATTTCAGAAAAAGTCAAATACAATACAACAATATAAATATTATAATAATTATTATATATTAAATTATTATTAAATAATTTGTGACAGGCCTAGTGACTGTATACGATGCAAGGGTGACAAAATGACGATTGCCATATGACAAAAATAAATAACTAAATAATTGCTTTTAATAATTTATTTAATAAAAAGTTAAATAATGCAATAATAAAATAACATAAATAAAAATAATATAATTTACATCTTGTATATTAAATTGTTAGAATAATATAATTATTTGTGACATGTGCCATTTCACCTAATGACTGTATATGACACAAGGGTGATAAAATGATTGTTGCCGTATGAAATAAATAAATAAATAAATCACTTAAATAAATTTAATCATTTATTTAATAAAAAGTAAATGAATATAATAACCAAAATCAATTAAATAAATATAATGTAAAATACAATTTAACAGATTGTAAAAATATTTATTTTTAATAATACTTATTCAATATTTTGGCTATACAGTACATACAGCTGGAAGTTTAGACTGGCTGAAGCAAAGCAAAGTGTTTTCTGACCAGGCAGACTGTGTGCAGCATGTTCTCTGTTTGCTATCTACTAATTCATATTCTTGCTGGTCAGATTAATTTGCCTATTTCTATGTTAAAAGTGACTTTGCGCATATAAATATTTGGAAGCTTAAGTCACTCTTAAAAACAAAACATCAAAGCGAACCAAGAATTTAAGTGGCATCTATAAATGAATGATTCAGTAGAATTCAATCTGCAGCTGCATCAAAGTTTTATTGAATATATTTCAGCTTGATTAGATTGGATTTTTCTGACTCCATAATATTTCATTTCTAAATATCATGCCTGGAGCAGCCCAAGCTGTCCATAATATCAATTTATTTTTTTCCTTTATGTTCTTTTCTGATCATACCACCGTGTCCTCTAATTACATATATTTGCGCTCGAGAACATTACAGCAGCGGCCCTCTAAGGATAAATGTCTTGAGATCAAACCTCAAAGCGGCGATATAAAAGCAGCCCTAATGTAATTTCACTGCTTAGACTGAGGTGAAATCACACAATATTGGTAGGAATGCTATTTGATTACATTCTATTTGATGTGCAAGATCTGCTGGTCTTTTATCGCCAGTAGAAGAACAAATAGCAGTCTGGGAGTCATAATAAACTGTACTGAATCTTCTTCCTCTCTGTCCAAATGCAGGTAAACTATATTAACCCTCCATAACTGCATCATGTAAATAAATCACCATAGTGACACTAACCAAGCACAAAATCCAATGACACACAGACATCTTATGAGTTATAGTTATGACTCCCAAAGCTTGAATATTGTACTCCTCAGAAACAGTTGTGCACGTGTCAGCAAGCGTTAATGTTAATACTTTAATGTTGTGTTACCATTGCAGAAACATTACTCTAATTTCCTGAAAGTCTTTTGACAATGTTTTTGCATTGAATTCAGTTGTGAGAGTGATATAACCTCACTTCGGCCTGTTCTTACGTCTGCAGCTGGGAAAATTTCCCATGCTAACTGCAATGTAAGTGAATTAGACTGGTGGAGAAGCAGAGAGAGATCAACACTAATTTTGTGGAAGATACTACCACCTGTCTCAACATACACTCAACACACTCCAAAACTCAATATATGTCTGCAGATAGTATTATGTTCTTCATAAAAGTCAGTGTTAAACATGATTTACAGCAGCAGAAACACCTGCAATCCCCACAGAGCTCCTCATTAACCCTTTGCTTGCCGTCTTCTGCCTCGACCTTCTCTCTTTATCCAATATTTCAGAAAATAACTTAATCACTTACACATTTCTGCTGTAGAATGCTTAAGAATTGATTATACTGAATATAACTGCCATGGAAAAAAAAAAAAAAAGAATCTGACACAAATATAAAATAGATTCAGTATGGGTTTTGGCCAGTAGGGGAGGCTATCAGCAGTCAAAAAGGGTTTGAAGGGTATTTGTGATGTTTCTACTAGTCGTTTTTGAATGCTGATCGATATTTATCTAAGTGACTTTGTTCAACATGACAAAAAACTAAACACTGTGCACAAACCCAGAAGAAAATGTTTGGCAAAAAAGTGAATAAATAAATAATATATAATTAATTAATACATAATATAATATATAATTTAAATAAATAACTAAAACCCAGTAATAACAAACCAATTTTATATAACAAAAACATTTCATATATATATATATATATAAATATATATATATATATATATATATATATATATATATATATATATATAATATACAATATAGTAAATGTAAAAAATGGGTCACTGAAAAAAAATCTTTTTATTCAACCACTAATCTGAATACTGAGAGGATTAATTAAATTTCCATCTTGCATTATTATGCATTTTATATTATTCAGCGTGACACCGGTTTAGAGATTTGTAGCCTAAAAATACCCCCTGATGGTGATCACTGAAACAGAATGCGGCCTGTCAGAGCCGTCGAGGAAACACTGATGAATCAGAGAGAAGCTGAAGATTTGCAGGAACACATGTGGATTCCAGTTAATCAATATCTGTAATTATCCTGCTGTGTACTTGTCAAGTTCAAAGCTGCCTCGTGCATGAATGAACTTGACTTCAATTGATCTCTGGTGTGTGTGTTTTCTGGATCTTTGGGATTTTCTCAGCAGCAAACACCCCTACTGTCTTAACATTTGAGTATTTGTTGACAGAGAAATTGAATTTTTTTTTTTTAAATTTTGATGTTATCAACCAGGAGTACCTGAAAGCATGTTAACATTCAAATAACATTCAAAGATACATTCAAATAAGATATTATAGATTTATTTTGATATTTCGTTTGAATATAAATGTGTGTCCATGCATTTATGCATGTTAAAGATTATATGTAAGTTTTATGCACAAACTATGGCCATAATCATGTATATACAGTAATACTGTAAGGAAGAACTTATGTCTCTGCTGCACATTTCTTCAGTTATGTATGCATGTAGCATAGATATATTCCCGAACATATTGCATCTGCCATTATGTTATTGTCATTTGTCCTTTGATGTGCTAACAACAAAAGACAAAATATTTTACTCAGCTGCGGTTGCTCACTTCACAAATGTCGGCATTGTTAAAACTTAAAAATCATACATACCACATATTTCTCATCTGGCTTTCTTTTTGCATACTACATTAAAAGGAAGTATGCATATTCTTTGCAAAATGTTGACCTCCAAAATTGTCAGTCTCAGTCACACAAATCTCAGTTGTACAAAATGACTGACAGGCATAAAGAGTTTTGGATTGGGCTGGAGAGATATTTCTTACAAAATGTCTTAATTCAGTGATATCTGCCAGATAGTATGAATATTTTGTACTAGGTACTTAAAAAATTAATTTTCCCCAGTGATGCCGTGATGAAAGACACCATCTGTTTCTGTGCGATTAACACATAGACCGGTGTGTTGTGTGTACCTCAACTCCGCACGCACTTCAAAGCTCTTTTGTTTTATCTGTTTGCTGCATAATTATGACAAAATCAACCAGCTGTAGGTGAGATATGAGTACAGGAACTCTGCTTCCCGCTGAGAAGTGAATTATGTAATGAGGTGCCGCTGTCAAACTGCCTCAGTACAGATGTCATGAGTGAAGGGAGACACCTGTGAGCCGTACGCCTCATCTTTGTCTCACTCCTTCTTCTTAAAAGTTACTTTAAGCTTGTTAAAGGCACATCTGCCTCCAGGTCATGTCAGGAATCAAAACTTTCTCAGGTTTCCATGTGGGTCGCGCCACTCATTTTAACGGATAAAGCTGCTAAGGTCCATATTGGGGGTGCTATGTTGCTGGCACTCTTGAAAGATGGATAAAGGGGTGAATTTCACAAAACCTGTCAAGAAAAGGTCAAAAATGAGAAATAAGAAATTCCATTTTGCTATTTTTAAGATTTCCTGCATTTTGACATTATTCTTCATAATGTGAATCATGCAAATCATTGAAAGTAATGGAAAAGTTTGCCAATAAAGTAAAAGTCTGAACACATTACAGTAATGAACATTTGGAAAGAAAATGCGATTAATTGCCATAAACATAATGCCACAATACCAAAAAAAAAAACAAATGGTCACAAAAACAAGACCAAATTATCCATATTTTACTGAAAGCGGAATTTTGTGTTCACAGTCCCAAGTTGGTGGTCTCAAAAAAATTACGTTTTTCAACAAATTATAAATGTCTTTGTTGTTTCTCCTTAAATTACCCTAGTGAAAAATAAATATACTTAAATGTATTTGAAATGCATTTATTTCATGCTAAGTATACTACAAATACATTTTCATATTTATGTACTTAATAAAATGCCCTGCAATACTTTTAGTATACTAAACTGGTATACTTCAAGTCTGCAAAATTGGAACAACTAATTTTGTACTTAATGCACTTTAATTGTGCGGAAGTAGTGCTGAAGTCCAACTAAAGACATACTTAGTATATTTGATTGTGCTAAAGTGGAAATATTGCAAGTATACAATAGGTACACTTTAAATATTTTGCATTTAAAGGGCGATATTATACAATCCTCATCAATAGTGACATTAAAACATATTTTAGGCTTATTAATAAGAAATGCGCATTGTGCACAAGTAATACTCCAAATAAAGTTTCATTAAAATTTTTATATCAGTAGATCTCGAGTTATCTGTCAGTAAATCTGTTAATAGATTTGAACTATACTTAATATGAAATAATATATTACTTTTTTACTAGGGTATCATATTCCTAAAGGAATTTCACAGAATGATAGTGTTCATTCTGTTTGTTTATTATGAAATGTTGCATCATAAACCTTGCTCTATCCACATTGTAAATTTTATGCGTCTTGCTTCTGGTCGCTTCCAGCTATTTTTAGCTGTAAAAAACAGCTGGTTTTGCTGCTTGATATTGCAAATTGGTGTGTCTTACCATATTATTTTAATGTATTATCTTAATTATTAACACACTGGTTTGCAGTGCAAACAGTTTTTCCATTTACTGAACGTTGTAATTCTTCTCCTTATAACGGCTAAAGAAC
This sequence comes from Spinibarbus caldwelli, assembly GCA_039654775.1. Lineage (NCBI taxonomy): Eukaryota > Metazoa > Chordata > Actinopteri > Cypriniformes > Cyprinidae > Spinibarbus > Spinibarbus caldwelli. The sequence goes on from CM077224.1 coordinate 36,717,538, forward strand.
CGGAAGTCTCCCCCATATAGGCTTCCGCATTGAAGAATAAAGTGGATAAAGCTAAATTTGGGATAAGTACCATTAACCCAATTTCACCATGACCTGGCAACAACCACCTAGCACCAAGGGATCGCTTTTTGAAAATAAGTACATTTCCTTCAGAAAATGTCAAAAAATAATAACACGCTACAGCTAATGCAGATACTGCTGTCAAAAAGGATTTCAACAGTAGTTCATACACTTTTACTCACCATTACAAGTCTTCTAATAAGCTTATAAGGAACAAACAAAAATTTTAATGTTTACTCGCATAAAATCTTCCGTTACGCTCTGCCAGTTCAAACTAAGTTTCCCCGCGAACTTTGTTTACGTTCTGCGCCGAGCCATATAAGGTAAAAAGGGAGGAGTTGAAACTGCGCATAAACCTCATTGGCTCTTTTGCATGTGGAATTTGAATATGCAAAAACTATAATTAGAACTCGCCTTCCTTCAAACTCCATTCAATTGGCAGCATCAGATATTTTTCAGTCTGAAGAATTATTACCCCGTGGGATTATTGTGTGTGATTGGAGCACGCGCACGGCTTGACTGCAGGATTGCAATTTAACTGAGATCTCTCTCTCTCTCTCTCTCTCTCTCTCTCTCTCTCTCTCTCTCTCTCTCTCTCTCTCTCTCTCTCTCTCTCTCTCTCCAGGTTTAGCTCGATCTCAGAGTGAATTGGGCAGCAGATGCCATCACCTGTCGCGAGGCTGCACACTGGTGCGAGAGCGCGCACGCAAGAGTCTGTCCTGAAGCCAATTCAACATATACAGCTGCTGACAGATTTAACCTGCACTATGTTTTCCGGTGTTTTTTACATTTATCTACTCTTCTCATCTCCTAAAAGGAGTGTTTCACACCTTCCTGCGTTTCACTGATACATACTCAGGTAAGCACAGTTTACTATTTCGGATTGAGGTTTTGATTTATTTTATTTTAGTCAACAAACCATCTAAGTTAAGGAATCGTATCGTAATAATTGTAAGGATATTCTTAACTTGCTTCAGGACTGTTTTCGTTGATACACTCTGATCGTATGGGATGTTGCGCAAAATAAAATATAAACTTAAAATAAGAACATCTTAAACGTTTTTTCTTTATAATTGCCCAATAATGCATTTTTAATAACCTGTTGGTTTGTTTAAGCGTAATAAGTTTTAATGTCATCACAGATGAATAACATAAAATATGCATTTTAGTTATTACGCAGTTTACAAAGTGTTATTTCATCATAAATAATGTGTCTAAAGAATGCAACCAAGCACGAAAGACCGGCCCACACCGTTCTTATCGCAGTCTTTGATGAATTCAGATAGTTTGTTTGATAGCAGATAGTTTGAAAGAAAATGCTTTTTAGTAAATCAGTCGAGACCCTCAACGCATCTTCAGCGCCAGTGCGTTTATTCTGCGGGTAAATGCTGTGAGTTGCATAGACCAGCAGTGAAATATCAAACCATTGTTATGGCCTAAAAATACTGTCAATAATAAACTGTATAAATGTATACATATGTGACAAGTTGCCCCAACTTTGCCTCTTGTCTTGAGAACACAGTTCAAACTTATGGTTAACATATTTATTCATTATTTAGATGACTCTTGTCTAAATGCATATCATTGTAATTTTATTTGCTATCATTATCATTGTTTATCATTGTAATTTTGTTTTATTTATATAATTTTATATTGTGTTGAAAACTATTATATGGTTTGGAGGTGAGAATTTACAGAAACTATGTAGTAGTTTTAAACTAGATGTTATTTTACTAGAGAATTTAACTGGACTATTGATTCAAACCCCTACTGTGACAGTAGTCTATACATATAGCAATGAAAGGGACAACAGGCATGCATAAAATTTAGTTTTAGGTTAACTGAAATCAAATCCGCTCTCTTAGATTATGATCTGTGCTGACAGTCGGTTTTGGCTCAACTGTGCTCGAATTTAGAGAAAATGGACTTTGAAAATTGATCTCTGAACTAATATAGATGGCAGAATCAATCAAAATCCAATAATAATAAATTAAGAAAGAACTTGAAGGCATTTTTTATTGCAATTGTTGCCATAGTTAACTGTGTTTTGCCTCTTTAGTTCAGAAGCTTGAAAAAAACTTATTTGATTCAGTAGATGTCAAGTATAGTGTTTTTTAAACCAGGTTTTTTAATATAGTTTTTAATGCATGAACGTAATGAGCCACTATGCAACACTGAGGAGAGACATGAAACAGGAGACAGAAAGCGACAGAGAGATATGCATGTATGCGTTGTGTCACTTCAGTCTCCTTGTGTGGGTTTGCTGTTTTGGCTCTGATCTTTATAGCTGAGGTGTGATCATCTGCACTAATTCAGTCTCTCTGATCTCTGACTGTAAAACAAGCCATCTCAAGCACATTAAATGAACACAAGCCATATTCTCTCCCTCTGACAAACACATACAGGCATAAAGAGAAACTATGTACCTTTCCACTGAGCTGTTATGGATTCATTGCTGCTTTATACTCTCTCTCGGTCACTCATCCTTACCTCTGCACTCGTTTCTGACCCTTTTTTATCCTTCTGTCCGTTCCAGATCCAGAATGGAGTCATTAAACCAATCCGGGTGGGTGGGGCCAATCCCAGGGGATTATAACTCCTCCTCCTCTTTTGGACTGGGATTTTCAGGAAGTCCAGTTGGGAATTACACTGCCAATGTGTCCAATCAAAGCATGCCATTTCAAGGGAGCAGCACGATGATTACTGCTGTCATATCATTCACCGTGTTCATTGTTGGACTCACTGGCAACACTCTGGCTATCTATGTAGTTTTGCGCTATGCTAAAATGAAAACAGTTACAAACATATACATTTTAAACTTGGCCGTGGCTGATGAGCTGTATATTTTGGGCCTCCCGTTCCTTACGACGCAAAACGTACTTTCCTACTGGCCGTTTGGCTCATTCCTGTGTCGCGTTGTCATGACGGCAGACTCGTTAAATCAATTCACAAGCATCTTCTGTTTGACAGTGATGAGTATTGATCGCTATTTAGCAGTAGTGCATCCTATCCGCTCCACTAGGTGGCGCCGACCACGAGTAGCTAAAGCAGTTAGCGCAGCAGTGTGGGCGTTTTCCTTCATCGTTGTTCTCCCCGTGGTGATATTCTCTGACGTTCAGGACATGTTTAACTCATGCAACATGAGTTGGCCGGAGCCACGAGACATTTGGTCGACGGCATTCATACTTTACACCGCAACGCTCGGATTCTTCGGCCCCCTGCTGGTCATCTGCATGTGTTACCTGCTCATCGTAGTCAAGGTGAAGTCGTCCGGAGCCCGGGCGGGATTTACGAAGCGCAGACGCTCCGAGCGGAAGGTGACCCGCATGGTGGTGGTGATCGTGGTGGTGTTTGTCCTCTGCTGGCTGCCGTTCTACATCATCAACATCGTAAACCTGGTGTTCATACTCCCGGAGAACAGCGTGATGGCAGGGGTGTATTTTTTTGCCGTTATCCTGTCGTATGCAAACAGCTGCGCCAATCCGCTGCTCTACGGGTTTTTGTCCGACAACTTCAAGCAGAGTTTCCGGAAGGTGCTGTGTGTGCGCAAGACAAACGGAGTGGAGGATGGAGATCCCAGTGTGCCACGGACGGAGAAAACGACGACCCATGATACCTTCCTGACGCCTCGGAACAATGACTTTGATGGACACGTACAGGGCAGCCAGGTACAGTCACTCTGAAAACACATTTCACATATTTTACATGTGTTTAATGAATCTGTTGAATGTTCATTTTGGGGCTGTTAATAGATAAAAAGATAAAAAGTTTAATTGCGATTAAACGCACACTTAACGAGAAATTAAACACACCATTTATTCATTGTCGGCTCAAACTAGACTTCAGACTCAATAACCTTTAAATGGTTCTTCAAAACGCAATGTATGCACACGACTTTTCATTTATTTAGAGTTCCATCAGATTTTTTTTTTAAATAGAAATTTCTGCCTACCAGGGTTACGAGTGTTTTCATTATTATAGATCATTTTAACACATTATGCATTTTGAATAAATCAAATTATATAAATAATGCATTAATGTTGCCAGTTCTAGTTGATATTGCTAAAGTGTTAATATTTTTAGTCTTGGGGACATTTACGCGACACCATATTCAACTAAATACAGAAAAAAAAATTCGTTTTGTAGTTCATTTACTTGACAACAGCATTTTGTGTGTCTGGAAACTTTTGAATATTGGTTTCAAAGTGCAAGTGCAAGTGCATGCGCATGCGAAATACGTGTTCAGTCTAATCTCGCATGCGCGAGTACTTGACAACCAAAACAGAATTCGTATTCACTGCTCTGTAGACGAATGCGTGCATAGACGCATAGTGTTTATTTACAAAGTGACAAGACAACTACTGGCCTGGCATGCATAATACAGCATTTATAGTCATTTTTGTTAATCTGTGTGAAAGTTGACCATTTTAACAACGTTGTCATCTGTATGCGAAACTTTCAAAAAATTATAAGTAAAAACCTTTCCATTTTGTGGCTGTGTAAACATACCATTAGACATTCAATTCTTTGCATTATCTGATATGTTGAATGTTTTAGATCATAAAAGCTCAGTAACACTTGAATGCACTAACAATGAAAAATATTTCTAAAGCATTTATTTATATTAGTTAATGTTAATTTCAACATTTATTAATTCATTATTAAAATTGAAAGTTGTATATTAATACTATTTAACTGACCTGAGCTAACATGAAGTAAAGGAGAATTTTAAACAGCTAATGATAATTTTAAACAGCTAATAGATTTGCTCATTGTTAGTTAATGCATTAACTCATGCTAACTAATGGGACCTTATTGTAAAGTGTTACTGAATGTTCTCTAAATTTGTTTAAGGCACAGTTCACCCAAAAAATTAAAATCTTTTAAGCATTTGCTCACCTGACTGACTTTATTTTGTGAAAAAAAAAAAAAAATAGATGTTTAGCAGAGTTTTCACATTATTCTAACCATCAATGCTTATGAACAAAAAGGACAATTCAGCCAGAACAATTCAGAAGACTTAAAGAATTTGTCATATGATCTACTTGATAGCATTCAAAAGTCTATCTTAACGTTTTGAATATTATGACATTATGTTTTGTGTTCCATTGAAGGGTTTGGAGCAACATGAGGGTGAGTAAATGTTGACAGAATTGTTACTTTTTGGTAAACTTCCTCTGAACTGTTTTCTAGAAGAAGAAAAACAAATGGTTACAGTTAGGGCCAGTTGGTTTTTAGCCCTTTGCTGGTGTGTTCATGAATTCTCTGTAGATTACAAACATGCTGAGAATTTTACATTCGATACAGCTGCCAACATGTTGCTCCTTCCTCCCTCCCTCCCCAAAGAGACAATCTCAGTGAAATTGATTTACTGAGCAGCAAATGGAGTGAGAGAGTGAGAGTTTGTGTGTGTGTGTGTGTGTGTGTGTGTGTGTGTGTGTGTCTTCCTGTCCATCAGTCCTAACCCCCTTAGTGCCGTTAGGGACAGCACTACTCATATGTTCCCAATAAACATTCCCAGTGTCCATGTATATTAGCATCTGTGTGTGTTTGTGAGTGAAAGAAGACGAAAGAAAAAGAAAAAAGGAAAAAAGAAAGGGCTGAGCGATAGTATGACCAAAATCTTACATCAATGATTCATTTTATATAACAATGACACAAAGGTGTTTTTGTCATTAATACATTCATAAGTATTTTTTTTTTTTTTATGTTTACAACTATTCTATAGAAATGTCAAACAATTGTCAAAATAGTCCAATTTGGCCAGTAATATAGATATATTTGGTGAAAATTCATCAAATAAATAATTAATTTATTAAACAACCATGTTAAATATTACCACATAGTTATTTGACATCACCTATATTTTTGGATTTTGAAAATCATTAAAATTAATATGTTTTTTTTTTTTAATTTGGAGCCAAGAGATAATTCTTCAGACAATGTAGCAATATATTGTCCAAAAAAACCCCAAAACAAAACAAAAAAAACAAACAAACTCAAAATAGTGTAACTTTATTAAAGATTATATCTATGACTTTAAGTTGTAATTGGAAGCACACTTGAAATTGTTGTTGAAATAATCACATACTCATTTTTTCCAGTTCTATTTTATAATATTGCTCAGCCCTAGTAGAAGAGATGAAGAAATGTATTTCTCTGTGTTATGGTTCAGCTTGGCCAAGTGGACCATAAGGGAGTACATGTATGTGTGTGTGTAGAAATGTGAGTGTATTATAAGAGTGTCCTTCCGGGAGTGAGATCAGATGATCCCATAGTTCATTCAGTGGGGAAATCAGAGCCGTACGGCTCTAGAGACTGAATCAGATCTGTATGACTGAAGAATTCCTTGCCTTTGATGGACATCACAGCATCTGATGTAGGATCAATGGGAAAAAGCCAGTCCCTTTAAGCCATTACTGCATCCGCAGAGTTGATATCAGCTCTAATGTCTCTCTGTGGCCGACTGGCTTTCCCTGCTTTGACTGATACTCAGTCTGATTGCTGGAGACACTAGACACACGTTCTTTCTCTCGCTCTCTTTTAGCCCTTTTTCAGCATCAGTGTAGCGCTGCTGGAACCAGAGGCCAATTTGACTCCATTCTGCATGTTTACAAAGCAAAAAAAACAAAAAAAAAACAAAACAAAAAAAGCTGGCCTAGAAATGGCTCTTTAAAACTGCTGGCCTTGAACCGAGAACCAATCATCACCACTTTAAGTTTTCAGAACAACAAATTGCTCTGGCACAAACCAAAAAGTAGATCGCTCCCATTATTTTAAAAAAGTACACACTGGAAGCATTACACATTGTGCCTATTTTTGTTACACTACACAGATACTTTGGCAACTTTATTTTTACCTGTTTTCATGAAATAAAATGGTTATATTTCAATTCATCATAAATTGAATATATCTAATAAACATAAATATATTAAATTAAATTATATATATTAGTAATAATATTATAATTTATAATTAAATTAATGAATTAATTTAAATTTACCTATAAATGTAATTTGTAAATAAAAATACATTTTTATCTAAGGAACATAAATATATAATTTAAAAAAATCATTTATAAAAATATATTATATTAATATAAATAAAACAATATGATTTTAATACATTAAATATATTATATAATACATTAAATATATTAAGTATTACGTAATAATATTGTATAATATATATATATATATATATATATATATATATATATATATATATATATATATATATATATATATATATATATATATATATATATACACATACACACACTGTATCTTATGTTGAAAATAGTGCAATGAATTTTATTTGTTAAATATTTAATATTTTGTCTGTGGAAATGCAGGCCAGTTTTAATTGAGGTTCACAGATCCTGCGTCCATCTCCGGTATCATTCTAGAGGAGAAGGGTTATTTTTCTCCATCTGTCTCTCTCTCAGTTTTGAGGAGTACCAGCAGGGAATCTCAGAGGCTGAATTAGAACCACATTGTGCACCAGAAAGAACATGGAAGAAAGAAAAAAGACATGAAAATGTCTGAAAATGTTGGGAAACAGAAGTGCAGAATGTTGTGCTTGTTAGGCTTCTATTTTTACAAGTGCTATTTAAAGGGACAGTTCACCTAAAAATGTAATTCTGTCATTATTTACTCACAACGATGTTGTTCCAAAACCTGTATGCTGTTATTTTCTCAGAGAAATGCTGAAAAAACTGGGTCTGAAATTTTCATTATTGCATCATTATTTTTCTAAACTTCAAAACAGCATCATCGACATACACACACACACACACACACACACAGCAGTACAGATGTGCCACTGTCTATCCTGTTCTGTGTTTCTGCAGGATCTGCAGTTACAGTCTTGCATGAGCGCGTCTGAGAAGCCTCAGCCTGCAAGACCCCAGATCATTGGCCAGTCCACACTCTAAACGCTGTTTCTCTCTCTGTCTGTCGTTTCCATCATTATTTCGTCTCCTTTCCTGTGCTCTCTTGTCTTATCGTCTCTCCGTTCATCCCTTCAATTTGTCTGTCTGTCCGCCTGTCTCTTCTGGCTTTTTGTGGAAGGTGTGGCCTGAGCCTCAAGCTACGCCCCTGAACGTGCCAGTGACTCCACCCTCCCACGCAGCAGAGCTCAGCCTCCACCCGGTGCCCGCTGTCGCCACACCCAGCTCCAGCCGTGACCTGTGACCCCGGTGGGTCGTGAGGGCCCCTCCGAACAATGCCCGGATACTTTGTTTTGGGTGGAGGTTGCAGTGTGCTGGAAACACCAGGGTCTTCATGCACATGGAAACCTGGAAATATCAGGAATTTTTAAACGGCCTGGAAAATTCCATGTTGAATTTAAATGCTTAAAAATATTTAATCAGTTAAGAATTACTGTTTGTGAATATGTAAAACACTATTTAAAACCAGGGGCCTCATTTATAAAGCGTGCGTACGCTCAGATTTGAAAATGTTAAATTTTAAATCCATTTGTAAAAACGGTCTTTGACGTGGAAAAGTGCTTAGCGTCACGTCAGGGTCTGAGCAGACGTACGCACTTTTTCTTGTCGGAATACTGCAGGTTTTTGGAAGTATAAGCTGTTCTTGAAGCTCGCTGTTCTAAATTAAATAATTTGGATGATGACTGCGATCTTTTACATGTTAATGACATCAATTAGAAGTCGTTTGCAAGGCAGAGAGCTGAAACCATTAATTTGCGCGCAAGTTCAAGATAATTTGCGATTCATAGATTTCACATCTGAAAGAGACGCGTACGTGCGTTTTCTGTATGTACGTTCATTTTATGAATCACACGTATGCATATTTGAGAAATGATCGTAAGATCAATTTTAGGATGGTTTCTGCACAACATTTTATAAATGAGGCCCCTTGAGTCTGAGCCCACCAGTGAAAAACTGTTTTGTATTTTTAGAATTTAATACAATCCCTTCAACATAAAATATAATGTTAGCAAATCAAGTTTTTCTTTAATGATTAAGTCCAAAGCATGACTTTCTACAGCATGACCTAAAAAGGAATAGAGATGCAGAGTCTGAAATCTCATAATGTCATTTTATATTTATTTGTTTTACTTTTTTTTTTTTTAACTCCAAACACCTTCTTTTTATTTTCTGGTTTAAATTACATTTTGAATCCCAGATTTTCAATGTGGTCTCAGACTTTTGGGCCCAACTTTTAGAGCGTTTTAAGAAAGGATGAAAAAGAAACAGGAGAGGGATTTAGAAGAGAGACAGGACTTCAGATGCAAGTGAAGGGGATTTTGAGATGATGAATGTTGGTATATTGCTTTTCACTCACACACACACGTGCACACACACACACACACACACACACACACACACACACACACACACAATGTTTAAAACAGAAACATTCAATCAATTTTCCTGCATTAAACACAAAATAACATGTTCTCTTTCTCCTCTACAATCAAATGATTGATGCGAAGAGAACAAAAAAGAAACACACACACAGAAAATGTATTATGTGTACCTGCTACAGCTGATTGCGAAAAAACTCTGCGTATCCCAGTGTCCTTCACAAGCACAAACAAATACGCTGTGTTCCTTCAGGAGTTCAGCAGTCTAAACTTGGAAAAGTGCAATAGAACGCCAAGAAGTTTGATGTAACACTTGGAAACTCCTTCTAAAATTAACAACCCTATGATCGGCAGCCAGTTATCATTAATATTCCCTTTTAAACAGATCAAAATTATTCCAACTACAAGATAAAACCAGTTTAGCAAATCAGCAGAGTTATTAGCGATAGCTAAAATTAAAACTGTAAAAATCGTATTTTCTTGAAATAACTTAATGTTACTGCAATGGCAACATTTCTCATTTTCATTTAGTTTGAGTTGAAGTACTAATATATAACTAAACGGAAGTAAAACTGAAAGTTAATAATGTAATAACTATAGACATTTTTAAAATAAAAATGAGCAAAAACACATCAAAACTACTCAAACTTGAACTAAAATTAAAATGAATACGGAAAATGTAAAAATTGAATCTAATTCAAAATGTTACAAAAAACTATAATAGTATATCAATGATACTAAAGGTTTTCAGAGAGAGATGTGTGTAAAACACGGTAAATGATTCTCTCTGTTAATCTCTGATAACTGTCTACCTGCCAAATGAATGCTAGGATTGCAGAGCATCTTTTTGTGCAAAATTTGGTTGCAGTATGTAGGTCAATGTTTTTAATTGACAACTGAACATCTGCAAGGCAAACCAGTTGTTTTTTTTAGAGATCTTCTTGCGGAGGTCAGCAGCTCAACACCGTTATGGTTGGACTTATCAAGTGAATGGATAGAGCGCAGCCGTTGACCCTCGACTCTCTGGGAGCGCCTCATCTCTGGGCAGAAACTTCCCTTTCTTCATCTGGGGACTTGCACTGACAGGTAGAACGAGATGTGACAGATTGCTTCTGGATGTCAGGATCCTAGCCAACTGAACTTTTTCACATGCCAGAGGGGATGGGAATCTGTGGAAACTGGGATTTTAAAGCACTTTAGGGCATGGTGGTCAATGATTGTCGAGTATGAGGTTCAAGATAGCGTTTCCTGATCCGTATTGACGTGTTTAAACTGTCCTCTGCTCTCTGCCAAATGTAGCAAAGTGCCTTTTCTTGTCCCAGATCAAACTATCAGACATTTGAAAATGCGAGGCGTCGGTGGAGGCCTTAGAGACACAACCTGTTGTTTGCTTTCTTTGTTGTTTAGCTTCTTCCCCTCTTCGTTTATTGGTGAGGGTTATTTCCGTTCATATGCTTCATTGTTAAGTGTAATGTATGTATTCATATGGTTTATATTTTAAGAACATTTTTGACAATGTCACTATGTAATGATATTGTAAAGTTACTGCCAGTGTAATGGAAACCACACCAACAAACATTATCATTGCCTTTCTTAAGTCATTTCTATTGATGTTTGATGTACAAATGGTCTTATTTGCAGAAAAGAAAAAAGAAAAAATGGTCTGGGATGGATGAACCCATCTAGTGTTCGCTGCCATCCTTCCTTACCATTGGTGGAAGTTTCTAGAAACGGCTTCAATGCCTTAGCTACAAAGATCTTCCTTGTTCGACAGCGTTTAAGTGTTCTGCGTGTATTTAGCTGTTCATAAAAGCTATATTGCTTTGTTAATGCTAAATGTGCCTCTGATATAAACTTTGATGACACTCATAATTCAGCAGGCATATTTTAGGCCTGTTCATGTCTGCCAGCAAGCTTTATGATCAATACTTCAGCTTCTTCTATATTAAACCCAAAGACTTGTTTTATTCTAGACTTGTTAGGCACGTGTCCGCGGCGCCTTCAAACTGTGAATGACGCATTAACGAATCACTCTGTGCTGAAGAAATGCTGAGCAAATGTCATGTTCTGCAATGTTGTTGGTCTTAATATTACTTTTTAATGATTACTCACTTTTTATTAATCATTTGTTTCACGATCCTTATTAGGAAACTGTGACATCTGTGTAAGAAAATGTTTAGAAAAAAAGTTTTAATTGCAGAAATCTTGATGGAGATATATAAAATATACAGTTTCTTGAAAGAGACCCTTCAGATCATATATTGCACTCTTAAATGTTAAAACTTATTATTGCTGACATGAGGAGTGTGCTTGAATAGCTGATGCCATTATTACTTATATGAATTCAAATTTTGAAGTTGTACATATACTATCTTTTTGTTTAAATAAAACAGTGTATTCATTAGCCATTTGCTCTTGGGTTTTTTTTTTTCATTCTCTTCATGTCAGTGTTTTTCAGGCCACTGAAATCTGAGTTGCATTCAGATGACATTGTACCATTGCAGACTTTTGAGTTTTGTCAGGCATTGTTTCTGCTACTCAAGTATTTTTACAAAATACATTTTTAATTAGCAATAACCAGACCAGACTTGAATGGCACTACCTTTAAAGAGGTCTGTAATATCTGGAGAGAGTTAAGTGTGTTAGCATTTTACATTCATCTCAATTACAGTTGCTTGGCTTGAGCAGGACCACCTCGAAACACACAATTCAAAATCTGCCATATTGCCCAAGACGGCATAACCTTTTCAGCCTCTAAATGTCATGTGACTAATTAATCTTTATATACAGTCCTAAACCTTCATGAGTGAAAGTACATATGCATCTGCTACAAGAGAAAACAAAATGTCAATCATATGATCAGTCTTTGAATTTTTGCTGGCTATTATTGGGTCCTTCACACTTGATGAAGAACGTAGTTCTCACCAATTTGAATTATTAGCTGCTAAGACATGAAAATCTTCAATAAATGACTAGAATCCAAAGGCCAATGGTGCTGTACAGGCCCCAATACAAAAAAAACATTAATTCAGGCCCTAAATATTCTTACAGAGTTCACATTAATGAACTTACATGAAAATGTAACACTGTAATTTTGTGTTTACAGTCTCAACCAACTTAGTAGTCTCAAAGTATCTTTTCATTAACTATAAAAAGTTCAATGTCTATGTTGGCTCTAGAGAAATGTAACAAAACATTTGTCTTGCACCTTGATTTTATTTGTCCTAAAGGGTTATATTTTGTGTAATAAAACTAATTTCAGTGTGTAATGATACAATTAACCTGATTTTATGACTGAAGCTCTGAAAATGTCATTTAAATTGGTAGCGGCTATTCACACTCATAGTGTATAATGGTGGAACATGCTTAATATAGCAGACAATAAGCATACTGTTCACACTTAGTGCAAATAGTGATGAAAATTAAAGTTTAAATTGCAGTAAAATGCTAATATCTGCACTACATGTAAATGGCTGAGCAATGATGGGCGAAGTTAGGCCAGCAAAGGACCAGCATAAACCAGCAAAGCACCAGCATAAACCAGCATCCCAGCGTCAAAACATACCTAACCAGCATATGCTGTTTCTTTTCAACAGGGACTGCTCTTTGTTCAGATCGTGCCTCATCCTCAGTCTTCAGTTTCCCATCTTTTCTCACTCCGCCTCCATTTGCTCCTCTGTTCCACCTCAATCTGGTTTTCACCCTGTGATTCCATTACATTCTCTTCCTCCTGTCTCTGTTTTTTCTGTTCCTAAATCAATTCCCGCTTTACATTCCCTCGTTCCGCATTCAGCCGCCTGGGGAGGATAAAAAGACTCTTTGTGTCTTCGTTTTCAATCCACTTTCACATTGTCATCTCAGGCTTTCGCTGTTGTTCCATATCTCAAGTGCCTTCAGATGAACTCTCTCTGCAACAGTATACACTTATCTGAAAAGCCATTTTGTGTCAAATAGCAGAGGCTGCAAATGCTCCAGGATTGTCATAGACTTCAAATCATGAATACAGAAGAAGTAAACAAAGATGCAAAGTAATAAAGCATCCTTCTCATCAGACAGGCTTACCATTTTCCAGCTTGACGGCAACAAATCTTTGGTTTAGATCCGACAGGTAATAACACAGGAAAGCAAGCCCCCAAAAACTAATAAAGCAGATACGATTTCGGGCATGGAATTAGAAAAAGACAAATGGTATAGCATCATGACAAACAGGGTTAAGAGCCCAGTGTATCTCAGAAACAGCAAATAATACAGGCTTCATATAGTGTCATAAAAATATATTTTAAAGGGACACTTGTGGACCCCTGTTCAAAATAAGTGTTTTATAATGTGGTATCATGGGAGAGTTTTCCATTAAGAACATTTTATTCTGTAGTTCTTCAGAAAACCGTCTGTACTATTTGATTTAAAGAACACAGATACCAACACACAGATCTGAAGAATCTATAATGAGACATCAAACACTTTTCTAATCTTAAAAGGACTAACAGCTAAAACAAGAAGCAAAGAATGTAATCACATACTCAGTGTCTATGGTGGTTAAGAATAATACTGAATACTGAGTAACTCTGTTAAAACCGTATAGATGTGATGCAGTGACATTTAAAAAAAAACTGTTCAAGTGTACAATATTTACTCATACACTCACACACACCTCAACACTTAGTACTAAAAACACCAATTAATAGCTATTTTTTAAGCACAAACACTCTGAATAGAAAATAAACCTGCCAAAACCTGGCAACAGCTAAAGCTGACAACGGCATCGGCAATGAGAACCGTAGAAACAAAACAGGCAAACAGAAGCAAAAAAAAAAAAAAAAAAACATGCTGGGAACACCAGTATCATTTCCTTCATTTTATGCCTTTTTTAATGCCATTTTACTTAAATATCACAAGGTTTTTTTGTACGAGGCTATTGTAAAGCAGAAAAAAAAAACTCATTTATATACAGATCTGAATAAAATGTAAAAGTACAAAATTAAGAATCCCGATAGATAGCTACAACTGATATAAAGACTTCAAATGATTTCCACAGATGTCTGGCAGTAACTTCGAGACATTCTCCAAACCCTTAGGTCTTGAGCAATATCTGGACATTTCATTGCTTCTCTGAGGAGGAATATTCAGTGATGTTGGGTGAGGTACTTCAACTTCTGGCACAAAGAAGAGGACTGCAACACCCCAGAGAACCTAGAAGTGATGAGATCTGAGGTAATGCATTAATGTCGGTGGGATGTTCGTTGTACCCGTGGACGTAGGTCAGAAATCCCTGTGTTGACGTGATTTACAACCATGAGATCGTTCTGCTAGATTTTTTGGCTTGACTGAAAATCTCAGTGAACTTTCACAACCGCTTTGCACACAAATTTCAGGGGAGGCTACAAAGAGTAAGGATTCCCACTGTTTGAGATAAGCCAGCGAAAGCTGACTGATATCCAGCATTTTTTAGAATAAATGAAGGCCGTTCTCACCAATGCTCCTGGTCTAATGAGTCCCTGCTCTGATAGATTCTTTATTCTAACAACAGCAAAGACCGATAACGCCTCGTCGGCTTCTGTTCCAACTGCTTTTGATGAATATCCTCCTGCATGGGAAACTGGAACCACTGCCAGCTGAACAAATCACCCTTGATACACCTGAAGCGCTTCTGCGAGATCTTTTTTTACACCTTTCACCTTGTGGCCGTTGTAAAGGTCAAGGCACCAGAATCCAGACTCACTGGAACCGACATGGGGGAATTTGAGAATTTATGAAGCTGCCAAACTGGAAACCCAACAACAGCAACCTTGGAAACCTCATTAAAAAGCTACCGCTCCTCCTTTCTAATGCAGTTTTTCCTGTCTGCTAGAGCCTGAAGCTGATTTGATTGCTACTCATTCTGCACATTGCCGACAGACTCTTTCTGCCAATGCATCGTTTGATGCTGGAGGATCATTACTGCTGACTGGGGTGAAGATTTGTTGAATGGGAACACCTTCAAATTTATACTCAATAGCTGCAAATCCTTAATTGTGCAAACTCTCATGTTTGAAAATTTGTTTTTATTTTGACATTAACAATGTACAGTTTGTTACTCTTAGTAGCAAAAACTAAATTTGCTATGGTAGTACAAGGAACCCCAGAAATATTATTTTAAACAATAGGGACTCAAACTTTCGCAAGACACTGTTTGCTTAATCAGTGCTAACCCAAACAGACACACACATTCACACTTAACACTGGGCCCCAGAAGAGTCTGTGTTTCTATAAAACTAACATTCAGCAACAAATATGCCTCACTGCCAACAGAAACTTGGAAAACATGGAGACACGGGTGGCTGCATTTGATTTTGGATGGAGTTTTTGTCCATGGATGAGTGTAGAGCTGGAAAAAACAGTACTAACTGTGGGCCATATCTCAAAACACTAACCCATTATAAGTAAATGCAAATGGTTTTGTAAATTATATGGAAATCACTGTGAGCTACAGAACTGGAAAAATGTGCCTCTTTTAGGGTGCTTCTGTTTTCTCATAAAATGTGTTTTTCATTGCCTATGTGTCAATGTGTACACTAAACAAGCTATAACAATTTACATACAATAAATATAAACATATATTTTTTAGAATTTATACAGAAATGAAAAATAAATATATAAATAAATCACCCTGACGATGATGAATCAGCCATTCTGCAAAGACCCCTAACTGTGTGACCTTTTCAGGGCACCACGGGAGGGTGGCTCCCTTTTCCTCTGATCCAGGACCAGCATCCAAATCCGAGTCCTGATCTAAACCACCATTAGAAAAAACTACACCTGATCTGAAACAAAACAGGACGGTATAGTCTCGTTTAGGACAGTGCTTCAGGGCACCCTGTCAGTTTGAATTATGGGACGCTCGGTGGAAGTGACCAACTGTAGCCGCGGGAGATTCATTATAAGCTCCTCAGACCAGACATGTAAACACCCAGAAAGAAAGCAGCGTATATGTTTATCTGTGTGGGTGTCTGCACCTGTCTCACACTGTGATCTTTAATAATTCTCTGA
Source organism: Spinibarbus caldwelli (assembly GCA_039654775.1). Classification (NCBI taxonomy): domain Eukaryota; kingdom Metazoa; phylum Chordata; class Actinopteri; order Cypriniformes; family Cyprinidae; genus Spinibarbus; species Spinibarbus caldwelli. The sequence goes on from CM077224.1 coordinate 36,733,954, forward strand.
TATTTTAAAAGGTGCAAGCTAAAGCAAGATTCACGTCCCTCCCGTGTCGCCCACCCACAGATGCTAAATTGATTGTAATTATATTAGGCGGAAAGAATGAGTAGGATGTAGCGAGAGAAAATTTAATTGTTGCTCCACTATTTGACAATCTCTCCATGATGACTTCATGCATACCAACTTTGTGGTCCACATCCTGCTCCGTTTTGCATATAGTTGAGTGCGCAAGTCTTTAAAAGTATTTTTCTTTGACCGTTAAGCACGGCTGAAGGCATGCGCAGTACGACAGCACTGTCCTGTCCGTGAGACGGAGCCTACAGTACTTTGAGTACGTTTAAATAGACACTAATATGCAGGGGCGGACTTAACATTTTAACAAGGGAAGGGAAGTGGCTGCTATAGGGTCCCGGGGAATCAGGGGGCCCCATCTGAAGCTAGTGAAACAAATTTGCAGCGTTGAGCAATGTAGCCAATCACAGGCATATCTGTGACCAGAAGTGGTTATGTTAGAATCCACTCACTGCTCAAAACGCTCATTTAAAAGCTTGTGAATCCTCTCATTATAACAAAGTGTAGATATGATGTAAATAACAGATTCATTGTGCAGTGTCAGGAGCTTATTAATGGAATGTCGTGAGATTGCAATGATCTGAAGTGAGTGATTGCTTTTAGTGTTAATATATGAGGGGGCGCTCTTTGCATGCATTCTAGGCTGTATGTTACTGTCTGTCTCAGAACAGAAATTTTCACCTCAGTAAAGAAGGTATTGTGGTTCAGGTCATAATTTTATTTGTCTTAATATTTCAAAATGACTTGTTTGTGTGCTTTTCCAACGTTTGTGTGCTTTTCCAACGTTTGTGTGCTTTTCCAGTGCAAACTTGTATAAATGCACAAATTCTATGACTGGAGATTTTTGCTTAATAATAGATTACATTTTCAATTTATTTCTCGACAAATCCTACAATATGCCTTCAGAACACTTGGAATATGGAACGAGTTGCATGGGATAATTTTTTGTTTGTAAAAATGACTGAAGAAGGTTACAATTTATTAAAAGAACAAGTGCAAAAAAAATTTAAAAAAAAAAAAAATCTTCTTTTGTGATCCGAAAAAAATAAGGTAGCCTAATATGGCTTTAGAACAGCATCAGGGTGACTAATTATTTACTGGCTGTTAAGGGATAAATAAACTATGAGAGCAAGCGAGCAAAATTAGGGTTAGGTGTAAAAGAGCACATATTTCTTGTGTTGGGGCCCCATACCTGGAATTTGCTTAGAGCCCACAAATCATAAAGTCAACCCCTGCTGATATGTGCAATATTAATATGACCAGATTTATAAAACATGAAAGCAGCACAAATACTGTACCTACAAATGCGAATGACCTCGTGTTGTAAGTACGTTTTGTTCTTTTTTCCTTGTCATTTTGACGTATCTCTTTAGCGCACAACCCTCGTCTCCTCCACATGACCTGCGATTCTTTCTCATGCAGGGTCAGTGCGACTCTGGTATCACATTGAGCCAAAGTAGGAAACAGAACAAACAGTTCTGAGCATTTCATCTTTTGCTGTTTGGTGCTCTTGAACGGAATGATAATTAGAGTTTAACACGTTCATCAGACAAAAACAAAAAAAAGAATAAAAACAAAAAAAAATCAATGGAAGTGTTTGCAGCTCTTCAGTCATATTTACAGATCATTCAAGGATTAGTTTTCATTTTTCTTTAATTAGTAAAACACAAAAGTAGATGTTAGGAAGAATGAATGATGAATATCAAACTCCGAAAATTGTATGGCCTCAGAAGAATTGGTATAGACATTGCACGATACAGATGGATTACTTCTAAATCGGTTGTTTTGTATTTTTTGGAGCCTGGCAGTATGAATTAGTACCCAAGATCCAAATATGTGGAAGAAAGTCATACACATATAAAGTAACATGCATGGTGACAAAAATGTATTCCTTTAAAGTCTGAAATGACCTGATGATGTTCAGAGGCCATACACAATACTAAATTTTGCTATAATCAGTTTAATTTATTATTGAACCGATTTAAATCAACATTGAATTGACTAGAGCTAAATAATGACACTATTGTTATTTTAGAGCTGCTTTGCAAAATTTCAATTGTCACCATAATGGAGTTTCCATAATTGATTCTGCTATTTTCCTGTTTATCATCGTGAAGCTGTTTTGGAACAATCTGTAGCCTATTGTGTAAAGGACTATAGAAATAAAGATGACTTGACTGATAAATCATATAACAGTCCCTTGCATTCTCCCATGCCCTTCTATAGAGGTTATAGCTTATTTACATTTATTTATTTTGAAAAGTATAAGGTTTTGTTTTTCTAGAAAGCATGCATTGATTCATTTCAAAATAGCCTATTGAACAATGTATTGCATGAACAAAGGAAATGCAATTAAGACCTTTACTCATCCTTCAGGCTCTCACCATGTTTCCCCTCATTTTTGTCTCTCCACTTCTCATCGGTAAAGACATTACAGCATTTGGATTGGATTTACTGAGGTAGATTAGAAGCAGACACAGCAAGAGCCTATCCTGAATGCTTTGATTTCTGGGTAATGGATGGAAATTAGCAATGCCATCGGTTAAACAAACATTTGAATGCAAAACATACACTCACGCAAGCTACTGCAGATGTGCACTTTATCTTTGCCCGTATGTTGTTTCTTGCACAGTTTTTCCTATTTTATTTAATTTACTTAATCCCTTTATTTCATCATTCGCTTTATTCCATGTCTTTCAGTGATATCGATAATTTTGCTTTAAACTGAGAATCAGATCAGTCCAATTTCTTGGAAAATAAAACCATAGGTCATATGGACTACTTTTACAATACTTTCATGGTGTTTTGGTTATTTTGAAGTTTGACAGCTCCAGTCCACATACACCTGTATTATTTTGAGTATAGAGTGGTTGGAATAGTCTTAGAAAGTTTCAGGTTCAGAAATGTGTCTAAATGCATGAACTATTCCTTTAATGCATGTTTAGCACTGCAAGGTCCTCTTGAACTTGGGTTGTTCCAGGGGTTATTTTTCATTTTCTCTTGCATCAATAATCCAGTAGTGACATAGGTATTATATACTAAAAATAGTTCTTACCTTAACACGACTGTTCTGTCTTTGAAAAAGGTGAGTGCGCTAGTTCATTAAAACTCAATTATTGCTCAAACACACTCCTCATAATGGAAACACAAGCGCTCGAACACACTTAAGGGAAAAGCTGAGTGAGGTGTACATACATTTCTGAAAGAACCATTACAAACCCCATGTTTCTACACCCCTCACATTCTGTTCTTTGTAGAACACACACTGACAGCAGCTGAATAGATGATGCATGAATAAAGGCAGACAGAGAAAGGAGAATAATATATAGACAGGGACTGAGTAAAATAAGGGAGCTCCTGAGAGAGAAAAAGGACACAGAAAAAAAGAGAAAAGACATGCCTCCATTCCCTGAACACCAAGACAGACGAAACTTACAGACTGACGATGATGAAAATCACTGTAATAGCAGCAGAGGTTTAGATCAACCTTATAATATATGCTTTTGTATAGCTTTAATTGTTTTCCATTAGTTTTAGTAAAGTTTTTTAATTACTATAAACAGTTGTAATTTATTTTTCATTAACATTTTCCACTCTCTTACTGACCCTTAAAATTAAAGAGTTGTTTCTTCTAAAAATAAGAGTTCTGTCTTCATTCACTCATTCTCTGTGCACTACATTCAGTCATTTGATAGCCAATGATGTCTAAATTATATTTGCTTGTATTCAATTAAAAACTTGCACTGTTCCTTTGAAGCCAGGAATGAATGATAACGAAGGTGTTTGAAAAGGTTTAGTGCTTATCCACTTTATCAGCGGTGCTGGTTTCCAGAAGCATTTTTATTCATTTATTTTTCCCATAGAGATTTAAAAAAAAATCTTCATTAAAGTGTTATAAGCCATGAACCAAGTGAACCAGCTACAAGGTGAATCACACAGTCAGACTTTTATTTGAGCCACAAAAAATAAAAAATAAATAAATAAAATAAAATTGGAAATGAACAGTATTGACAAGTATTTTATTACCTTTAATGAGGGAAAGAACTACAATCCCATGAACCACTGCAAAAGACATAATCAAATGAAAAATGATCAATAAACATAAAACTATTAATTTAAAGCTGTTGATTGTATATATAGAAACAATATATTTTAAGTTTATTTCAAAATATGCATGTATATACTTTAATATTTAAGAGTTTTGAGAACCTGGGCAGACTTATTCCTTATGTCTATATCTCTGTCTGCACCTGCAGTCTTAACCCTGATTATTGCTGTTTAACACTGGTGAGTGTGTGTCTGTGCCACTGTTTTGTCTCTCATCCTCTTCATTATGAGCTCAGCGTCCTCAGGTTTCGCTCTAATTAAGATGTTATTTCTTCAGCCTTTCCCGCATTAAGACCATAGACAGGAGGATGTTTATTCAAATGCTCTTCACTTTTTAAAATCTCTCCATTATGATGAAGGGATACTCCAAATATCAGTCCATCACTTCCTCTGTCCTTAATTATCTGTGCATATCTGATAAAGCCAAAGCGGGCTGAGTCACTGGATCCCTCCAGTTACAATAACTGCGGCCGTGACTGCAGATATGCTTTAATCACATTGTCATTTTCTGGTAAATATTGTACGCTGGGTGAATGTTTACGCTGTGAGTGCCTTCACTGCATTTTGTTGCAAAAGTATTCACCCCCAATTGTTTTTGTATTTTATTCTGTTTCTGTGATTAATTTTGAGTGCCAACATGTACCTCATCAAAATAAACTTGATTGCATTGTGTTCTGAAGGGACTCGAATCGTATTTAGTTCTTCCTCAGCATTACCATTGTCTGCGTAAAGTTTTGACTGTCTTGTATTGTGTGGATAACTTTTCATGGCAGAGCAACAGTTCGAAAAAAGTCTTTGCGATGTTATTGTCAGCATGCTTACAGACGCTACATCAATAATAACACATCTGACACAGATATTTCATCGCCCCTTGAGCACTGATGCAGTACAACAGGACAAATGCATCGTCCAAGCGTTTGCGTATGTTTCAGGTCCAAATTGTCTATATTCTAAACTTTTATGGTGTTTTCTCACCAAATGTCTACATATAATGTTAGTAAAGGTTTGTTTTGAAACCAAAAACAGTTGTAATTTAGTTTGTAGCATTCATTTGTACTTAGAGGATATTATTGTATAAAAAAAATGACCTTGTCATTGGCAAATCTGAAATCTCTTGATGGTTTTACTCCTGTACTCAAGGTTCTGTATTTAAATGAGCTCAGGTGAGACTGGCTCATTTACGGTGGCCGAGAGAGCTCAATGCGCTGCAAATAGAAAAAATGAAGAAAACAACTTGGTCAATTTGACAACACACGCGCTGCAAATGCTCACAACACAACCAAATAAAGAAACGCACTGCAAATACTCACAACACAACCAAACAAAGAAACGCGCTGCAAATAAAATTCTTTATTTGGTTGTGTTGTGAGCATTTGCAGCACCTGTTGTCAAATTGATGAAGATGTTTTCTTGATTTGCTGGTGCCTTTTCTATTTGCATGTGTTTTCTGATGTTGTAGTGCGTTGAGCTCTCTTGGTCACCGTACTAATTGGTCAGTTGTTGGCGGTTTGCTGTCAGGTTTAATGCAGTCGGCACTGATCCAGTCTTCAGTAACGGTTTCTAGCTTTGCATTACATTTAGACAGGTTCACAAAACAAGGTTAAATCTGTTAAAATCAGACTGAAATTGTCAATTATATTTACCCTACATATGACTATTTTTCATTATATTTCAAACTATTCTGATTATTCAAGAACATTTTACCACAGTGAAACATTTCTCATTTACAAACATACTCACCCACTCATAGTCCTCTGGCAGTGTTTAAAGCCTTGAGTCTGCTTTGATATGCATGAATGAACCATGTACATGGATACCGTGAAATTATTCTTCAGAATGTGAATTTGCTGCAACTGGTGGCCAGCGATTTTCCGATCATTCCACAGATTTTCGAGTGGATTCAAGTCTGACTGAGCTCTGATTGAATTACATCCTTTTGTTGAGCCATTCCTCTGTAGTTTTCGTCAGTGCTTGTGGTTAATTAGATTGCCATTCAAAAACAGTCTCTGTCCCAATTTTAGAAGTTTGCGTTTTTCTTTCTTCACTTTTTTTCATGGATTCTACAATCATTTCCCCTGAGTCTCATTTTCTGCTCTAATGTGGCCACAGGTTGTGTTCCTCTAATGACTTTCTGTATGCTGTGTGTGTTTGTCAGTGATTTTGTTTCCCAGTTTGGCTTTCATTTTATTCTGTAATACATTGAAACATCTGAATAGAGTGGACACACACAAATGCACACATTTAACAAGCTTAACAACCTGTGCTTGTCCAATTTTTACTCACATGTCCAGCTTTTATCATATTTATTCCCCGTCTTCTTGGATAATTTCCCTGTGGACTAATTGGATGGCAGAGTGAAAGCCCTGTAGTTATTTTGTTCCTTTTTTAGACTTAATGAAGACATAAAATTAGACATTGGATGAAAGAACAATCACACACTGGACATTTTTTAAATAACTTTGGCAGCAAGTTTACCGTAAAATACAATGGCAGTGTTTCAGGCATCATGATGACATTTATGCAACTGAAATTTTACAAATTTCAAACTGTACATATCATTAAGCATTAGAATGTAAATACACCAGCCTTTAACCATATAATGTAAAATGCCTAGTGTAAATTACTGTAACAAAAATGAGAAGAAGCACAACTATAATCAAACATCACACTGTAATTATATGTGAAGGTTCACAGAGGGACTTTCATTGTTTCTCACCTTAAATTATAAGGTGTTAAGACTCAACGTTCAATGAGCTAAAGGAAGCCGTCAGGCGTTAATGTCTTTGAGCGACTGCAGTTAAGTCAATCTCTTTTCATTTCAATCATACGGTGGATGATAATGGGTCTCATTGCACATTGAATGATGATTTTATTGTGTGTGACACACTCTGGGTGGGAGATGTGTGACTGAGACCCTCTCCTTTAGCAGATGAAGTGTTACCGATTAAGATGTTGTGCACAAATGTGCAAAAATAGTCTTCAGTATGCTTGAATGTAGATGAGAGACGCCTGAAGGGACAGCAATCCAGTCTAAATTGTAAATTCCACTAACTGCAGAATAACAGAGAAATTAGAATGAAGGCGACTATTTATGCATGTACACATGGGCAGTGTGAGTGGTACAATCAGTTGGGTCAGGTGTGCAAAAAAAGGGCCTATATGTAAGATTAATGTATCTGAATTTCATATGCAAATTCTATCCATTGCACAGATTTTACTTAAAATAATAAACTTAATGTGATGCGTATTTGTCAGAAATGAAACAGGCAAGAAACAGGTAAGATCCATGCACTCAAAAAGTTAACAGACTAGTTTGTATCTGTTGTAGTTAGTAACTATTTGCATCTGTCTGATTTTATTTAAATAATCATGTTTTTAGCATTAAATCAAATTGCTTAGAATCAGCATAAATCTGTGAAAACTGAATTTATTCAGTATGAACATGGTTAAAATATTGCTAGCTTTGTTTAGCCAAGCAATATCCATTTAAATAAAACTCAAATAATTGTTGATGATAAATATATAAACCTGGTTATTGTGTGTTTAAAACACATTTAGCTTTCATTGTGCTACATAAATACTTAAGAAAGTCGTGACGTATTGTCAAGTATGGTGACCCATACTCGAAATTGGTGCTCTGCATTTAACCCATCCAAGTGCACACACACAGCAGTGAATAGTGAACAAACGCACACACACACACAGTGAACACACACCCGGAGCAGTGGGCAGCCATTGCTCCAGCGCCCGGGGAGCAATTGGGGGTTCGGTGCCTTGCTCAAGGGCACCTCAGTCATGGTATCGAAGGCAGAGAGAGTGCTGTTTGTTCACAATCCCCACCTTCAATTCCTGCCGGTGCGAGAATCGAACCGGCAACCTTTAGGTTACAAGCCCGACTCTCTAACCATCAGGCCACGACTTCCCCACGACTTGTGTCCATTCCATTGAAGTATGACTGACAAAATTGCATTACGTTTATCACTTGTATCTGTTTATGTTAAAACAATGTAATCCAAATTAATTTAAATTTTATATCCAATTTAAATACATAAATCTTAAATGCAATGTTTTTTGAGTGTATGTCCGTGTTATTCTGATAAGGATCCTCATAGGAATAACTAACAATATGCATGCCATCACTATTACCATTAATCACATTTCACTTTAACAGGTAATTAAAATGTCAGTATTGTTTTTGGTAATTAAAATGTCAATATAATATTGTTTTTTAGCCTCAGTTTTCTTTATGCAGTTTTTGATGCATTGCATGCTTTTGCATTTTATCCGAACTATGCACAAAGACACTTTCTATATACTTCTCTCTTTTTCTTATTCTTGAAATTGTTCGAACTTCTAAAATAAAGTACTTGATATTATTATTGCACAAATTGCTTTGAATATAAGTACTTCTAAATGACTTAATAAATGAATATATATATATATATATATATATATATATATATATATATATATATCAATAGTTCAACCTTGTTATAGTGATAGATTTTTTACTGAAAAAAGTCCCTCAGTGTCTGTCCTGTCACTTTGGGTCTGAGGTAGAAAAGTATTATTTCTTGCATATTTAGTCTTAACCTTTTCACCAGAAGTGATTAAGACACAAATCAGCACAGCATTAGCATTTATGTAATTTTACCCAACCTTTGTTTTGTTTTTGTAGTGCTTCAGGGTAAGAATAAAAGCATTTGTGTTTCTTCTCACAACGTGTTGTTCGGTTTCGGCGACTGCTGTGAAGTCTGTTTTAGTATGTTTTTTACTGAATTTATCTGAGTCTTTATTGTGGTGCGGTTTGTTTAGCCGGCAGGGGTGTGATGATGACAGCTCACCCCCACCGTTTCTCAAATGTCAAACCTTTTAAGCTTGTGTCTCTGTTGATACCTGGCACTCTTCCAACCAAGTAAAGTTTCTCAATTTTTTTTTTTTTTTTCTGAATTTAGTTTAGGAGCTGCATCTGTCAGTTTAAAGCAAACTCAATGTTATTTTATAGCATGAAAATAAATTAATAACCAACTGAGCCCCAAAGTGGGTGCAAACACATGAACACAAACACAAAATTAAATTCTGGATATCGCATTTCATTCTGGAGGCATTGGTTATTTCCCAAACTACTTGAGTGAAATATTAACTAAGGCTGAAATACTTTATTTAAAAAAAAGCAAAAAAGGTAATATGAAATTATATGAAATACACCACTGATTTATAAATTGGATTCTGCTCTCATCTGAAACTTGTGCAATAGGCGCATAGACGCAAAATAGGCTCCAAGAAACAATCTTAAATTATTAACCTTCAATTTTGTATTTCTCAGTCGACTGCTTTTCAATTGATTCCTCATGGTTTAAAGGTTTTTCAGGTCTTGGCCTCCTTCTCATTACGGCCCAGTACCTTTGTGGAGTGACCCGGGAATGAGTGGTCAGCTTCAGGCCATCCACGGGCCACTTGAAAACCACAGAGGAAATTGGGGGGTCATTACGGCCCTGTGAAGATCGCTTGGGGCTTGTGGGGAATGAAATGGATTGAAGGTATTGTGTGGAAAATGATTGAAGTCTATCTCAATAGATGATGTCAAACCGGAGGATTCTGTCTTTTGCTTTCAGTTCTTCACACACACAATCACAAAAAAATCTGGTTTTGTAAAAAAAAAAAAAAAAGTGGTAATATCCGATATTAAAAAAAAAAAAGAACTTGAGCCCTGAGATTTGTTTTGACATTATTTTTAGTGACAGTAAATCAAAGACAGTAGCGTACTGTTAAATATAAGCTATGGTGATGGTTTCCAGTCTTCAATGTGGCTTTTAAAACATCCCAGCAAAACTGCAGAACACGTCCTTCATCTGGAGTCCCAACATCATCATAATGACCTCAGTACCATTTGATGATGTTAACACAGTTGTCATGGAAACCATCACACTGTTGCCTTTTTATAGTGACAATATTCATGGTGCTGACCAACAGTTGTACACATCTGCAATATTATGGCAGGTCAGACTTGTAAAATCATGGTATTAGAAGTACTACAATAATGTCCCATTCAGAAGTGTGGGCTTGTTAAGATGTTTATTTTTTTTATTGAAAGAAGTATCTTCTGCCCACCAAGCCAGCATTTATTTGATCAAAACAGGAATATTGGGAAATATCTTTGAAATTTAAAATAACTGTTTTCAGTTGTAATATATTGTAATAATAATATTGTAATATATTGTAAAAAAAAAAATAAATAAATAAATTATATATATATATATATATATATATATATATATACACAAAGCTTAGTTTTCAGCATCATTACTCCAGTCTTCAGTGTCACATGATCCTTTAATGCATTTTTGCTAAAAATATAATAATAATAAAAAATAATAATAATAATAATAAGTTTTGTTTTGTTTTGTTTTGTTTAAAAAAAAATTAACCTACCAACTTCTAAATATTAGTGCAGGTACAAAGAGAGATCTGCAAGGTGAACAAAAACTGATTTGATTTAGATCAAAGAGCTAGATATGTTTTTCTAAAAGAAATAATAAAAAGTATCTAGATTAAATAATATATTGCCAAGATTGCACTGAGAATACAACCGTGCCTCAAGAACTCATCTAACCTTGAAAAGATGAAAACTTAAAGACCCAAAGAACTTCTTGTTTCTTTGCCAATACTTTTATATTTATGTCACAGGCATGAATCATGATTTGCTAAAAGCTATTTCTTGCATAAGCAAGCCTTTTATGTATGCTTTAAAAGGTATATTTTTATTCTATAAAGCATTTTATTGGACAAAAACATTCTTACTGCAGGAAGATGAAGATTTCAAATGCATAAAAGTTCGTTTTGTCAGTGTTTAGGAGTACATTAGCATATAAATGCTGTCAAAGCTGATATACATTAACAAAAGGTCCAATTTTGACTTCATGGTGTTTTTAAGTGTACGAAAACGTAAGTGCTGAGTCTCCTATGATTGCTTCACCGTTGAGTGGTGAAGATATTTCTGGCTTCAGATGGAGAAGCTGCATCTGCCTGGATGTTCTAGGAGCACTCAGCGAAGTATTTAGAAGGAAAGACAGAGCGACACTCCTTCACCGGCAGCATTGCCAACCTGAAGCACATAAATGCACATTTACTCTGGAGCTCAGAGCTGGAGGTCAATCACAGGAACAATCACTGTGTCATACTCACATCTTAGCAAGGAACCTCTTCATGGGACTCAAGCCACTGCTGCAAACAAGATATTTGAGATGAATCTGCAAGTGATCATATGTGCATTTGAACACTTAAGAATGCATGAGTGAACTTACAACTTGTTGCTGCTTCCTGACAAAATCTCCAAGCAAGCAATGTCATCAGTGATGTCATCATCAACGAGAGCTTTCAAGATAAAATAAAGGCATGAAGACATAAAAAATAGCTTGAATATATCAGGGAGTGTTTGTCTTCCACTCACCGCTGCACTCAAGACCACAAAGGTTCAGCGATCTGCTCGATCCGGGATCACAAGCCACACGGTCGCTCAGCTGGAAGATTCCCAAAAGGTTCCAGGCGATAACATTATCACGCCCCTCTTCCTCCGAGCTGTCTCCGGAGATGTCCTCCTCGGACAACGCCTCTGGACCGCTTCCAGACGAGTCTGCGGGGATCTTTTCTGGGAAGAGACTGCGGCGCCATGTCCAGAGAGGCTCCTTTGCTCCTAGTATCGCAACGGTCTTGCCCTCAGGGACAGATCTTCCATGTCTTCCTTTGGGAGGACTTCGTGGTTTAACAGGGATTATGTCTTCTTCTTCCAGTTTCTCATCATCTTCTTCCTTTGCTGGTGGTTTTTCCTCCTTTGGTTGGGGAGGAATTTGGAATGGAGGTCTAATCTCATCTTGGTTGATCTGGACGCTGGTGACGAGGCTGGTGTTGAAACCGGAAGTGTTTTCCACATTACAAACAACTAAAAGAAATAAAATGAATAATTTGTGGATGTTTGGTGATGTAAAATATGAATGGGATTTGAGAGCTACAGCAGAGGGCAGGACTTTTAGTGAATAATGACATAAATTTGGGCCTTTTCCTCACACAAAGATGTTATGACTACTTTAGTCATTTTCATCCCGGTTTCACAGGAAAACATGAAACTTGAATTGTAGGAAAACATAATTTTATTTATTTTTTAAAGGAAAACATGAAGGTCGATCCCTAAACGAAAATGTAGCTACAAATGAGATTGTTGAAATTCATATGATTTAGACACCAATTCACCAAAATGTGAAATTATTTCGAATTTCCATGAGATTGTGTCATGATTTTGGTCATTTTTAGAGCAGAAAAAGTTACTCACGTCTAGCAATGAGTTTGTCCACGGTCGTGTTGTCTCCAATGGATCTAATCGCCTGAATCTGATATGCTTCTAGCTGCTCCTTCAGCTCACATTTACTCATAATCCATCCTTCAGTCACATTGGACACCACCAAAACCAAAACCAACGCCGCCAACATCTTCACGGAGAGAATACTGTGGATCAAATACGACACAATTAATAGCCTAAGAAATCCACAGAAAGAGTACATTGTTAAATCAATATCCTCTTTAACAAGCAGCTTTCAAATGATGTTCATTTCCATGGACAGCCAGCTTCATTTTATAACATAAAAATCAATTCCCAGCAAGGAATATAACTATAACGATACAGATTTTTATAATCGTTGTAGTTGTGTGCTTGAGCATTTAAAGCGGCTGACGATAACTGCATTTAATGGAACATTATCTTTCGTTTAACTTGATCTCATGAAAGTGTGCCTCAATGGCACGATTTTCTGTTTGTATTTGGCGTACTATTTATACGCAGAAATGGAATTTTGCCGTGCATATCGTACGGAATGGGTAGGATTAGGGGTGTGGAGTAAATGCGTATTATTTACAGTATATACGCCAAAATGCATATCATATGCACGCCAACAAAGTGCGTATCATATGCATGCAAAACTGTGTATTACACGCACGTCAAACACATGCATATCGCATGCACACAAAAGTCAGTTTCTGCGTATAAATAGCATGCAAAATACAAAAAAAAAATTGTGCTATTGATACACATTTTCATGAGACCGGTGGGCTGTAACACTATTCTGAATTCAAGTCCTGTCCAACATTTTTTTTCTCACAATGTCAGATTTGGCAAAACTGTCCTATGGTAAATGATAAAATTGCATGAAAAATGGATAAAAAGAAAAATTCGAAAAGAAAAAAGTCCCAAAAATTGGCTCAAATGGACAAAGACAAGCGAATGTGTCAAGATGTTCTGTTTATTACTCTCATTTTTGTTCTCAGCCAAATCAGGCCCAGAAATGGCCACGGTTGTCCTGGGTGTGTATTTGAAAGGAGATAAAAGGAGAACCACGCTGCGTTTAAGTAGTATAAGTGGGCAGATGTTTATGTGCTGATAACAGCCCAGCAGACATGAGACACATTTATAAGGAGAGAAAGAAGCTTGACAACTGCTTCCCTATCAGCCCTTGTCAGAGACACACACGAGGTGACACTTTCCTCTGTTTCAGCCTCAAATTAAGTCACTTTGTGGAGAAAAACACTTTAAAACAAGCTCCAACTGACACATTAGTGCTCCAAATTTTTTTTAAGATTCAGAGAGCGTTTAGAAAAAGCTACATAAAGTACACGTTGCATAAACCACCACTACTCAAAACAAACGAAAATGTCATTAAGTGCTACTTGAGGACACCCAGTGCCTGTCAGAGTAAATAAATAATGTTTTTATTAAATATCAAATGTTCAAATATGAAAAGCACAACTGATTTATCCTTACCAGAGGTTCTGTTGAGAAGATGCTTGCTGGCGATTTGACTCTGGTTTGCTGGTCGTTCTTATATACATACTCTGACCTGTAATCATATCAGCACTGTACGCCGGTCACACCAAGACTAATATTTAAGACAGGCAGGTCAACTTCTGTGACAAAAGCTTCTTTCTTTCGCTGTTGCTTTACCTTTCCTTCAGTGTACAGTGTACTTAAAGGGTGTTTGAATACTCCACATTTTAAACTCTAGTTGTCACCTGATAAGAGCCCCTTTTAGTGGGTATGTGGGTTATTCAAATACAGAGACCAGAACCACTAATTTAAAGAGTCAATAATCACACCAGTACAGTATATTACACAATACACATATACACTTCTGATTCAAAATGCATAACTAAGTTTATAAGTGATGGTTGGATATTTTCCTTTAGTGTTTTGGTACAACACTTGACGCAAACCACAGAATTGAAGTGTTATACTTTAGGTTTTATTGCCTCAAACGTTCACAAAATCCCTCCTTATGACAACAGTAGAGCACTGAAGAGGCTTTTAAGTAGATGTTATCTGCATCCGTGGCTCTGGAATGTTTTTGAACCATTTGCACTGCTGAATTACTGATCAGGTGCGTCCCATAGAATTCATTTGTTTTATGTTGGTGGATATTTTGTTTTGCACTATTTCGTTTGGAATTTTTGTAGATGATTACAACATCAGCAAACAGACAGAATCATACAATCACATTTTTTTATAGTGGGTTTTTGAGAACATCTTAGAGAACAAAAAAGGCCCTTTAGGTTATATAAGTGCTTATGATGGACAGAACTGAAATAATCATTGCTGAATAACCAAACTGTTCTTGTTGCACCAAGTCTGACGTCAATTTCTGATGGCAAAACTCTTAAAAATAAAGGTTCTTTATTGGCATCTATGGTTCCATGAAGAACCTGTAACATCTATAGAACCTTTTCACAAAAGTTTATAGTGGTAAAAGGTTCTTTACACTCTTAATAATGAAAGTTGCATGCCATAGAAGAACCATTTTTGGTTCCCCAAAGAACCTTTCAATCAACAGTTCTTAGAAGAACCATGTTTTTCTTAGTGTGAATATTTCAATGATCAAAAGAACCTTTATTTTTAAAAGTGTAGACTGTTAAAATGTTTTTAACACTAAGAAAATAAATGATTCTTTTAAGAACTGTTCACGGAAATGTTCTTTAGGAAACCAAAAATGGTTCTTCTATGGCATCACTGTGAAAACCTCTTCTTAGAAGCATTATTTTTTAAGATTTTGGTGCAACACGTCTTGACTTTACCTCTATCGAGCTGAACTACGGTTAGATGTTCAGCAGATTCAGGTTTAATGCATGCAGACTTTGTAATAAAATGTCAAATTTTACAACCGTCATTTGTCACCTGCATGCTTGAGTGAACCAGACCTCAGCTGGGGTTTTTTAGCTGACCAGAGAGATAATTTGGACACACGTTTTGAAACTCTGATCTATTCAGCGTTATAGGAGACAGGTGTCAATTCTTGCATTTTAAATGTTTTCATAGGATGAGCAGGACGGGCCATTCAGATGATGAATTAAACAGCTGTCAAGAGTGAAGGCTGCTGCTGTCTGCACACATCTTTCATTAAAAAACGATTTTAGCATTAGGTCATTCATTGCGTCTTTTGTTCAGAGTGGCCTTGTGAAGAACAGAAAGCTTGATTCCTGCAGTGGACAAAAGTGCACTAGATTAAATCAGAAAGAAAAATCAGTTCTTGCAAGACAGCAAAAGAAAGTTAAAGTTTCGGGTCAGTTTAGGTTTTAGGATTTGATTCTGAGTAAATAAAACATTGAGGTTAGAGTACTTAAAACTGCAGCGCTACTCACTTTAGTACATTTTTCATTAGCAGCTCAGCTATTTTCAAAAAGGTGTAACTTTTCCAGTAACGAGCTAGTTTTTAATGAGTTGCAGTGTAGTGTGACTAAACACTAGCTTCACTTTGCACTGCACACACAACTTTACGGCCAAATACTCTTGTTCAAAGCAATTTCTCTCTTTTTTCTCTCTCTGGAAAGAAACATTGAGGAGACCAGTTCGTTTAAGTGAATTGGTTCATTTGACAGTTCATTTAAATGAATAATTTCAGAGCAAAGAAGTGACTGTTTGGCATTCTTTTTACAGCACAGTACTTCAGTGCTGCTGTTTTTCAGTTTACTTATAAAAAATAAGTGCTTTATAGCTGAATTAATTGTATTTATTGTAAATGTATCTGTTTGATTTTAATGCTATTGCCAAAAGTTGTTTTTGTGATAAATATTGATTTGATTTAATTACATGTATAATACCATACTATCGATAGTTAGTACTTGTAAAAGATATATAGTCATCTAAATCATTTAAAAAATGACAGCATTTGAATGAGTCAAAGAAATCCATATTTAGCTTTACTCTTTAGTGAGATTTTTAAAGCTCTGCATGTTCAGGGTTTGATTTTCTGTGTAATTTATGGTTCTTCGGTGAAACCTGTGTGTGTGTGTGTGTGTGTGTGTGTGTAAAGGTTCTTGTAATTGCGGTTCAGTCAGGTTGACAGAGAGCAATGTTAATCCCACACACAGAGAAGCACAAAAGAACACTTGACATTTTTAACCAGGAGGATTACTCACCTATTCAGTTACATCTCTTAGACTCTTTTCCTCTTTCTTTCCATCGTTTCTCTATGTTCTTCCGTTGTACAGTTAATAAACAGCCTTATCAACAATCCACAGGCCTCTATGTGCCACACTAGAACTTATCAAGAAACACTTTCAAAGTCTTTCCACTGGCTCTTTGAGATCCTTGTATGGATCAGATTTTGCCAATACTCAGGTGACTATATATTTCTATCTATCTATCTATCTATCTATCTATCTATCTATCTATCTATCTATATGTATGTTAATGTACCACACTACAACATATATAACCTTTATTTAAATTACGTTTCACTAATGTTTCATGCGTTATTTCTCTCCATATTTCTTTCTCATCACCTTGGCTGCGTTCACAGAGGAAAGCAAACACACGCTGCAAATCAACTTCTGTTGTGTGTTTATCACCGGCAACAATCTCAAGAACAGTTTCTGTTTATCTTGTGTCAGTGTGCTTTATGAGCTGTCTGCATTGATTTCTAGTCTGCACGTTCAAAACTCAAGTGAGGAACTCTAAATATATCCCTCTTCTTCTGCCGAACGTGCAGTTAATAAGTTATTTCGGATTTTATTTTTTTGTTTAGCTTACCACACAAAACACACATACATATTTATAAATATATATTTATTACTTTAAAATAAATGCCTTAATATCTATTGTTATTTTATGCAATGATATTCAGATATTTATACTTTGCTTTGACAGCACTTGTTTATTTTGGGGCAGCTCGCTCTTTCACTTTGTAAGTGACATTCTCTGGAGGCCTTGTCTTGGTGATCCTGCGGTTTGAAGGTTAGCTAATGCGTTGTGATTTTAATGTCCTGTGACTGAAATCTTTAATAATGAAGATGCTCTTATGTAATGTGTGATTATTTTGATGGCATGGTCTGAGAAGGCCATGACAGCGATACTCCCCGAGGAGCTGACGCACCTGTTTCAAACACCTTGAACTCCTGCGTCCCTCCGCGGCAGGAACACTGAGTAATCGACCCTCGCTGTCTGTCTCTCACCTTCATTAAAGGCATAGTTCACCCAAAAAATAGCATTCAGTTTGACTCTGTATGCCATTTTGTCCTGTAAAAAAAAAAAAAAAAAATCAAAAGTGAACAAATTTGTCCACTTGTTTGAGATTGTTGCAACTCTTATTAGTCATTTAAGTGTAGGAGTAACACTTGGTTACACAATCATGAATAAAACAATCTACAGTATGTGTTGCTGGTGTGATGAAAGAGTTTGGCTCAGATTCAAACATGAACATTCATCTTTTCATGACATGTTTGACGTTATTCATCAAAATGAATTTTAAAACAGATCTGAAAAACATGCTCAGCATAAATGAGGTGTATGAATTGCATTATAATATTTTAATCTTTTCCCCCTGAATTTTTAGAAAACTTTGTTCTTCTTTTGAAACATGAAGTGATTTTGAAGAACATGAGAGGTGTTTGTTCACGCAAAAGCTGTCAATTCAGTACTAAAGTGTTTTTCTAGGGTGTTAGGGTTGGTCTCTAGGTGGTTGTTTACTCTTCTCTCAGGTCTCTGTGATCTTCTGCTCTCTAGTTATGGCTCGGTCCCTCCTTCAATATAAATCTGGGAGTTTTTTTTGGGAGGTTTTATGTTCTAGCAGTAATTAAATGCACTGGCTTTGTAGTATGGGCCCATTATAGTAAGGCCCATTCACACCAATAACTATAAAGCCAACTATATTAGCGTCCACACCAACGGACGATACAATTCTGAATTAAGGTGAATAAAGGCCTTCTGTAGCAAATCGATGCATTTTTGTAAGAAAAATATCCATATTTAAAATGTTATAAACACTTTTCTCTCACTTCCGCTAACTGTCGTATGTGTGTGGGCGGATGACGTAGACGTGGTGCATGTATATAACATTATTTCAATGTTGAAGGCTATATATATATCGTCATATCGTCCAGCACAAAAACTTAAATAGCTTTTGTTTAAAAACATCCAGTTAGACAGAATATAAGATGGTAAATATTTAATTGATGACTTGTCAATACAATACGTGACCCCGGACCACAAAAGCAGTCTTAAGGGTCAATTTTTCAAAATTGAGATTTATACATCATCTGAAAGCTGAATAAATAAGCTTATTTTAGGATAGGACAATATTTGGCTGAAATACAGCTATTTGAAAATCTGGAATCTGAGGGTGCAAAAAAATCGAAATATTGAGAAAATCGCCTTTAAAGTTGTCCAAATGAAGTTCTTAGCAATGTATATTACTAATCACAAATAAAGTTTTGATATATTTACAATAGTAAATTTACAAAATAACTTCATGATCTTTACTTAATGTCCTAATGATTTTTGGCATAAAAGAAAAATCAATAATTTTGACCCATACAGTGTATTTTTGGCTATTGCTACAAATATACCCCAGCGACTTAAGACTGGTTTTGTGGTCCAGGGTCACATATGTAGCAATGCAATATATAGGGTATTTTGATTCAGTGCTAAAAATAATTGTGACATGTTAGTACTGTCTATTGATTTTACAGCAAAATTCAACATGTTGACGTAAAATGATAACTGCAAATCTGTGTTTTGCTGCCTAGAGTCCATGTATTTCTTTGAATTGCAGGGATGTATTTGCTTCACTTTTATGTAGCTTTCAGCAGTCTGTAAAAAATATACCTCAGATTTCTTGTCAAATCTATTTGTACAATTGCAAGGCTCTTTCTCGTTTCAGATGTGTTTTGTGTGAACTGCAGTCACTACAGCTGACGGTGACATCACAACGTGCATAAATACCCTAAAGATAATACATAAAAAATATAGTAAGACACTAAAATGTACAAATGGCCGTGCCCACTCTTACGGGAAGAATAAGGTGGATAACCTTCCTCTGTGTCATTGTTGTAGTTGTGGTCTTTTACATTTAGGAAAATTTAGAGCAATTTTTATTGTTATCGTCTTTATTGTGAATGGGCCTTAATACTATATGATAGAAAAAACACAAACAACTGACTCAAATTGTCATGAGCAGCACTCAAACTCATACCATTTGCACAAGCACCACAGATGAATTAGTCAGATTTTAATTATTCCGTTTTCAATTTGTAATTATTTTCAGATTTGTACACAATTCCCCAATGTGTCGATTCATGATGTTTCTATTAATTTGAGTTGCCTGCCGGAAATTCACATTCAAAAGAACCAAAAGCTGCTTAATTGCAGCTGTTTTATGACAGAGGAACTGGAACTAATCCTACTTTTATTTGCATGTCAAGGTGCAAAAATAACAAAGAAGAAAAAGAAGAACATTTCATGACATGCACATAATGACCGAGAACAGCGGTACAGCGAGAACAATTGTTAAAAAAGGAATATCTCTGATTGCTTACCTGTGTTGACTCTTTCTTTCTCTCTTATTGAAATGTAAATCAATAAGGTTACAAGTCAGTAGGTGTTTAGCATACTACAATCAAACTCATTTCCATATTAATGAGGCTGAGAGAATACAGAGAAAACGGGGATAAAAACCAAACTGATTGACCGCTTAATATAGAAAGAGGGAGAGAAAGAGCAAATGAGCAGAAATGGGAATGAAAGACAAAGGAGAAAATGAGGTTTTGAAGATGAAGGAAAGTGAGTTGAAGAGGAGAGAAGAGGATGAGAGGAATCACAGTGAAGAGAGAATGAGTTGGACATTCAGCCCTGAAAACAACTCACCACACAGACTTACTTATCAATAATCATCTATAATACTGGTGCTGCATCAGTTACAGGAATGGGTGCCATGGTAACAAAATTATAGTGAAGGGGTCAGTACCATTTTTTAAGAAATTCAAATTTTATCCTTAACTTTTATTAAACAAATATCTATTAAACTGATCAAACCTGACAGTAAAGACACTATGCTACAAAAAAGTATTTCAAAATAAAGTTTTTTTTAAATTAATTAATTTTTTTTACTTTATATCCATCAAAGAATCTTTGAAAGGGATTATGGTTTCCATAAAAAAATGAAGAGGCACAACTGTTTTCAACTGATAATAAAAATACATGTTTCTTCAAATCAGCATATTAGAATGATTTCTGGAGGATCAGGTGACACTGAAGACTGGAGTAATGATGCTGAAAATTCAGCTTTGCATCACAGGAATAAATTATATTTTAAAATAAATTCATATAGAAAACAGTTATTTTATATTGTAATAATCTTTTTATAATTTTACTTTTTTACTGTATTTTTGATTAAATAAATAGTCTTGGTGAGCAAATAAATTCATACAGAAAACAGTTATTTTATATTGTAATAATATTTTATAATTTTACTGCATTTACTGTATTTTTGATCAAATAAATAGTCTTGGTGAGCAGAAGAGACTTCGTTAAAAAACCAACCTCAAACTTTTGAATGGCAGTTCATTTTTAAATCATAGATGATTCATAATTACTGCTTATTCCCATGACTTTTTTAATGATGTTGAAATCTGCTGGGGTTTGTTCTTACATGGCTGTGCGTCACAGAAGTTCCTGTCCCAATAGTAAGCGTTCCTACAATCACTTTGATGTAGCAGCTAGAGTCGTGCTTTGACTGAATGAATATGGTTGCTAAAAAGTTGCAGACAAGATTACTTATCTTCAAGCAGTTCAGCTTTTTTTTTCTTATTTTTTAACCAAGTTTACTGTCTAAATGCATGCAATTTAGACATTCCCACTAATATCAAAAATGAGTTCTGAGCAGAAAAAAAATCCTTGAGATCCAACATGTAAATATAAAAAATTCAGAATTATGCCATGCAATATTAAACTGTGGCTTAAATCAACTGCTTTGATTTTATTTTATACTTCAGGTCATACAATAAAACAGTTTTTAGAAATGGCATTCCATGCAACAAAACCAATCCTGAGACTGTGGGGATTCAAGATCTGAAATGTTCCCAGACAAACAGCAAACCCCGACTGAACATTTTTGTGGTGGCATCACACACAAGAAACAAAGACTCGAGATGGATTAAATAATAAATAATAGTAAATAATTAATTTGAGGTATATTTTAGGATTTGGGTCATCTATGATAACCAAAATCCATTTAGATATGAATAGGAAGTCCCAATAAGGATACTAAACAGACATGTGTGTGAGAGAGGGCACTGTTTTCCGACATCTCGTAAACCACCACATAAAGCTCAATTAGATTCAAACTAAATATGACCATTTCTCTGGAGTACAGGAAAGCTGAAACACAGGCTGATCTTACTCTCCATCAGCTGTGTGTCACTTACGGTCCGCTTGCGCTGCATGAGTCTGTAGATCCAAAAAAGGTAAGGGCTGATTGCAATAGAGACTGACACTCGTGTACATTCCAGTCAGACAGACTTCATCAAGATCTCTTCTGAGAGTTAAAATATGTCTCTACTAGTTGTAAAACGACGACGACTAAATGCGTTCGGTCCATGAGAGCTGCAGTTTCAGAGTCCCTTATAAACACTGTGGCATGGACGCTTGTACTAAATGAAGTGAAACAGACTAGAAAAATAAATGTTATTTCTCAAACACTGGCTATTCTTCATGTTTTATGCAACTCTGCCAGGGAATAGCTGAATAGACATCAGTATACAGGCCTGATTTTTTTTTATTTCTGGTCTGTGCACATCCACAATGCATCACTGTATGTCTATAGACACACTGTATTGTCATCCACACTGATTCACTGGCATTGACCTTCAATGAAAATCTAAAATGCTCTGCATTTATTGATGAAAAAGCACTGATTCAGTATAATTTATGTAGGCAACAGACACTTCAAGAGGCCACGCGGTGTTCGTTTGTTTTTCTCGATGATCATGATTTTTTCAATAGCAAAATATAACCTTTCTTATCTTTAAACTAACTAATGTAATAAAAAAAACTTAATGTGATGCAAATAAATAAAACAGGTAAAATTTATGTAATAGTAGTAAAAAACCCAGTTATTATTATTATTTTAACCATGTTCATATTTTATAACTGAATAAATTGAACTGTGTTCACAGATTTATGCTGATTCTGGAATAAATCCATTTTGATTTCCATATGATTTAAATAAAATCAAAAAGATGCAAATAGTTAATAATAAACTATACCCCACAGAAATTCATTTATGTATTACTGACAAATATACATCCAATGATGTTTATTATTTTATATTAAAATGGTGTAACCCAAATGGATGGATACCTTCCATTTAACCCTAAACATTTTAGATAGATAGATAGATAGATAGATAGATAGATAGATAGATAGATAGATAGGCTTTTCTTTTCTTGCATCTGTCATTTCCAGTGGCAGAGTGATCCTGATATCTGTCCAACATTAACAGCTGCTACAGGAGGCCTGGGGCGTCCCAAATACCGTGAAAGGGGTGTAGAATTGGAAAGGAAAATAATGAAAAAGAGGAGGATGTCCGTGAGTGTCAGGCAGCAGGTACCTTAGATACGATGGACAGAAGGGCATGATCTCCCTCTGCCTCCCTCTTTCTTGGCTGGAATGAAGGATACGGTTCAGTTCTGACAGAAGCTTCTGCAGTGACATGCAATGAGAAATAGTGATGAAATTTTCAGCAGAGCGAAAAGATGATTTCGATGGTCGTTGAGATGGCAACAAAGGGGAGGATGTGTTTACCCTGTCGTGGAATGATACGACTTTCATTATCTTCTGACTTCAATTCCAGCATGTTAACAGTGTTTTGATGTGATGAACAGGATATGATATCATTCTCTAGAGTGCTGTTTTTTTTTTTAAAAACAGATAAATAACAAATAATAATGACTTCAAAATGAAAAAAAAAAAAAACATACAATCTAATACACTTTCCTGCAGCTTTTAAATTTGTGTTCCTTTAAGCCAAAAGGAACCCTCTATTCCATAACTGGTTCTTGAGATTTGTAATACCTAGAAGAAATGATCTGATAGCATTCATTTCCATTAAATTGTAATGTTTTGTCGGTGCCGACAGCCTCGTGGTTAGTTGCCGACATATAGCGCAGTTGTGCTCACAGTGACCCAAGTTCGATTCCCGTCTCGAGGTCCTTTGCTGATCCCACTCCCCTCTCTCTTCCCAGTGCTTTCCTGTCATCTCTCTACTGTCCTGTCCATTAAAGGCATAAAAAAGTCCAAAAATATAACTTAAAAAAAAAATTTAATTTTAAAATTTTAAAAATTTCTTTGTTTTCTCCAGACAGATTCTAACTCATGGGAATTGTACCGATTTCTATTATTCTGTAACCTCCAAGTGTCAAACTTCCGGTCTCTCTCTTGAAACCAACATGGAAGTGACTTAAACTGCAATTCATCGACTGGCCGCTAGAGACTGGGTCCAAAACAGAGTAAGTCCCATAGACTCCCCATGTTAAAATGCCCAACTTTACAGCAGAAAATATATGTTTACAGCCTGGTACAAAAAGTGTTTTTTGTCTATATAGCTAATTTTGCCCTTTATGACAACTGTGAGAGGGGTGAATTTTTTTATAACTCATTCGTTTAAATTATATTAAGCCGTAAAGTTCTGCATAATTAAGGGCGTGACCACTTGGGTGACAGGTGGATTGCCGCTGCTGTCACCACCGTTGCACTAGGCGGGCGTAGTTTCAGCAACCAGCTCCACCCACCTCCCACCTTTTTGCCAATTTTCAATTATCCAGGAGTGACGTGCAGCCAAGATGGTGACGGCCGGCTCCGCACACGTCCATGTATTTTTACAGTCTATGGTAACCTCTCATGCCATCCCACAATCTCTTCCTACACGCCCCTTTACAGTCATACTATTTTTGTGTGTGTCATTCCCATGTTTCAATAGCTGTGGTTCTGTTACACACCATGAAGCCCATCATTGGGGAATCCAGTGAATCCATTACACCTCCGAGAGCATGGAAACCCACGGCGAGGTCATGAGACAGTACTAACATGTCACAATTATTTTTAGCACTGAAGAAAAACAAAATAGTGAATCAATTAGAATGCATACACATATGTAAAGGCAAACAGAGCGACTCTCAGAGGCCCACTGATAACATTCATATGCTGTTTACAGCAGCAGGACAAACTCCTCGTCTATGTGTCTACAATAAAAATGAGCGTCATT
Source organism: Spinibarbus caldwelli (assembly GCA_039654775.1). Lineage (NCBI taxonomy): Eukaryota > Metazoa > Chordata > Actinopteri > Cypriniformes > Cyprinidae > Spinibarbus > Spinibarbus caldwelli. The sequence goes on from CM077224.1 coordinate 36,758,700, forward strand.
CAACACCACTATCAGTCCACAGCATTATTAGAACTGAGGACAGATTCATGACATGCAAAAAGCATGTGTCACACAGCTAATGGTTCTCACGATCGCATGTTTATGACATGCTCACTGAACTGTGCTGAATTTGTTCTGCTGGGTTTGGAGGTTTCTGGGCAGTGAAACTGTGTCAAGGGTTATTACATATGGGGTGAAACCATATGGAAATGTTTAAGTCAATATTTATAGAAAATCTTTAAAAATGTTAAAGATTTTCTTTAAAGAACAGAAGCGATTCTGTGTTCCTGTACACAGTAGAGGTTGCATGACTTGCATGACTAGCACAGTATCTTCAACTACTAGGGCTCCCCACATGGTCATAAAAGCAAATTGCATGACATATTTGTATTTCATTATGCATAAAATAACTACATTGTTTGCGCCATTCACACACACACACATTTATTAATAAAATAGCCAGATACTAGATTGCTACATTATATTCCTCAGCAATGAGGTGTAAAATCGCTGTTTTTGAAGTAACTAAACAGCTTCATTGTTTGTAGAGAGACACACAGACGCAGGCAACATGCAAATAACTCATCTCTAACTTATCTCTCTCTCTCGATCGATAATTAATTCAAATAAAGGCTATAATTCATTCAAATGTAATCTTACCACACTATTTCATCTCTGTGTCTGATTTGAAGCAAGCATGCTAGCGCTAATGAGCCGTAACTGAAGAAAATATTGTTTTATCCTTCCGGTCAAATATTGCGCTGCAAACATCATTAAAAGCTTTAAAGGGATAGTTCACCCAAAAATGAAAAATTGATGTTTATCTGCTTACCCCAGGGCATCCAAGATGTAGGTGACTTTGTTTCTTCAGTAGAACACAAACGAAGATTTTTAACTCAAACCGTTGCAGTCTGTCAGTCATATAATGGCAGTCAATGGGACCCATGGCTTTGAGAGAAAAAAAAACATTCACAGACAAAACCAAATTAAACCCTGCGGCTCGTGACGATACATTGAGGTCTAAAGACACGAAACGATCGGTCTGTGCAAGAAACTGAACAGTGTTTATATAATTTTTTACCTCTGATCCACCGCAATGTCCAACTGTCCTGAGCGCGTTCACAACATCCGGCGCATGACGCGTCAACGTGCTCTGGCATAGTACATAGTGTCACTCTCTTCTTCCCCTTCGCCTTTAATTAATAATAATGATTTCCAAAACTGTATTCTATATCCTATTTGCTATACCAGTGTCCCTCAGGAAACTAAATAAATGCGGAAGCAATCTAAACAATGAGTGACATATACGCGCGACAGATCGCTTCCACGCATGCGTCTACTATGCCAGAGTACGTTGACGCGTCATGCACCGAATGTTGTGAACGAGCTCAGGACATTGGGGTGGATCAGAGGTAAAAAATTATATAAACACTGTTCTGTTTCTTGCACAGACCGACTGTTTCATATCTTAAGACCTCAATGTATCGTCACGAGCCGCAGGGTTTAGTTTGGTTTTGTCTGTGTATGTTTTTTTGCCTCTCAAAGCCGTGGGTCCCATTGACTGCCATTATATGACTGACAGACTGCAACGGTTTGAGTTAAAAATCTTTGTTTGTGTTCTAACATACGCTTCGCGTTGGGTGGTTCTTGGCCTCTATGTCGTGCATTAAATCGTTTAATGCACAGCTAGCAGTGCATTATCCCTTACGTAACAGATTATGGGCTTTAAGTGATCAAGTAGTGAAATGTATACTCGCATACTCATGTGGTTTGAATTTAAATGGACTACATGGCTGCAATGGCTGTTGTCACGGTCAGTCTAATCGCTGTCATTGCTGATATCTCATTGATGTGAACAGGATCCAGGCTTGATCTCTGCTGAGTGATGGAAAACAGTGTGCTTACTGTGAGTATGATTGTTTACGACCGCAGTTTTACACCATATGTATGTTTAATTCACTCTCTACTAGTCGGGCGCAGACTAGCAGTTTAAGTAACTGACTATTTGACTAGTCTGTGCATCCAAGCCATACAGTAACACATTTAGCAACTTATCTAGTGAAATCAAGTGAATTTATCTAGTAAAACAGAGAAGTGGAAGTTTCACCTGTGTCAATTAACAGCCACTAGAGGTCTTAAAACATATTGCATCACTAAACATTCAAATGAAAAAGAAAACTATAAATTATAACAAATATGAGGATAAAAGCAGCCTAACATGCACAAACAAAATCAAAAGTTCAATAAACGGAGAATTAAAAATCCACCCAAAACATCTGGTTTCTCTATTGTTTTAAGGCCTGTTTGGGATACACATTGATGTTTTGAGCTGTATTATACCATGATTATAATTATACATATGCCATCTGTTTATTTCTATATGTACCACAGACATCTGTTTTTAGATCCTAAATCTTGTGTTAAAGAAACCTTATCTGTTTTGTATATTTTTCTATTTAGTTTATTAAAAGGGATAGTTCACCCAAAATGAAACACTTCTGCCAGCACCCTCATGTTGCTCCAAACCTGCACAATTTCCTTATTCTGTGAAACACGAAAGAAGTGGGATCCAGTGTTGTTTGGATCCAAATGTTCCTCAAAATATATTCTCTTTTTCTTATTTTATCTCCAGTTTTCCCTTTTAGAACTCTGCCAAAAGTTTCTAAGGACATTTAAATTAAAATAAACACATTTAAATTGTGTTTATTAGTGGTATGTGTGGACTTACTGTAAAATAATTGTCATCACTGTGATTTCATGACGTTTCTTGCCTAGTGTGTTTGTGTGAATCTGCATCATGCGCCAGGCTTTTTGTGGCCCTCAGTCAATATTTCAATACCTGTTGTATTGTTCTTCTGAGTGAGTGTTTATGAATATGCATCCTTGTGTTTAGTGATTTTTCTCAGACACCTTTTGATCCAAACCTGTTTTACAGCAGGTGGTCTCAACGTCCCCCAACTGCACCTCAGAGCTGAGCTGGAAGACTAAATAAAAAAAGACCGAATTAATGAACATGTAAAATGCAGAAATATTTGTGTAAGGGTTGGGTTTCATATAAAATATTATTAGCTTACTACAAAAACATGAAAAAGGAAAGGAAGGAAAGGAAAATGCCCACCATGACATAGCATATTATATTTTACCTACTGAGGTAAAAAATATAAGAAGCATAAAAAAACATCTTAATAAAAAGTAGGTTTGTTTGAGAGTTATATTAAATAGCATCAACTCCATATAAAAGATATATATAAGCCAATTGAAAGTGCCCATCATGATATAAACATAAATGTGTGTGTGTGTGTGTGTGTAGACGGTAGTGTTGTGTTGAATCTTTTCTGTTTACATCCCAGTGAAATTTGATTTCTTATCTCAGGGGTTTATGATAAGGCTTTATTTTGTGAATGATGGTTATGATAAGGAAAATATCTTGCATTAAAAAACTGACAGTTGTTTTGCATTTTCTGCCTAAGAATATCTTAACTCTTGGCAGGCCAATCAAATTACATTAAAAATCACAGCTGATATTATAAAAAATTAAAGATCAAGAGTGCATTAGTTAATGCACAATTTTTCAAAAGCAGCAAGTTTTCTATTCCATGCATACATTAATTTTGCATATGCATAGCATACATTCTATATGCTTTAGAAACAGTAAGGTAGTATGTGTTTCTGGACCTGGTAGAAAGAGGAATAAATGTAGACAGAACTATGAATGATGGCTTTGAAGTTGAGAGGGTAAAAAAAGGCTAGAATGAGAGGTTTTGAAGTGAAGGAAGTAGCCTAGAAAACACACACACACACACGCACACACACAGACCTTGTATGTCACTGAGACCAGCAGTATTGACTTTGATGAGAAAGTCTGTATGAAGTTTCAGACCATCCTGTAGATCAGAATAAACATCCACTTGGAGGCTCTAAGGGGAAGGAACATTGAAAAGTCCAATCCCTGTGTTTAACGAGGGGAAAGTCTGTGTCCATACATGTGTGTCCCTATACTTCATAATAAGCAAATAGCAGTAAATTAATGAACAGGATTTCAGAGTCAACTCTAAGATTTACATATTTGAATTGCATATAAGATTTCCATACATATGGATTATACTGTTTAACGTAAACTAATAAACTTCAGATAATGCATATTTGTCAGTCAAACATAAATGAAATGGGTTAGAAAAAGATGAGATTTCTACACTCAGAAAATCATGGCATATTTCATTATTAACTTTCTATTTGATTCTATTTAAATAACCATGTTTTTAAAATGCAGAATGGATAGATAGATAGATAGATAGATAGAGAACATTTCTATTACTCCATCAAACAGAGAACAGAGGGATCCGTACTAAGCAACCTTCAGAGCTCCATTCATCCATTCACCCACTCACCAAGCCTCATTTTTTATCTCTCACACTCCTCCATTTCTCACTGCACAGTCTATTCTGCACTTACAACCGAGCTCATCAAAAATGAATTATTCATACACACATGTTGAACTGACCAATCAGGATCATGCAGTTCCATGATTCCTGGGCTGAAAGACTCGTGCAAAATCATAGGCAGAATGTGCTGTTTCATGCATGTCATATGTACTCTGCTGATTCTTTGTCTTTGAAAAGGGTTTTGAAAGCATATAAACTGTAATTAAATAATCTGCTGCTACTTTACAATCTTGTTAATGAGATAATCAGCGATTGCATTGACGCTAATTACCAAGGACACCATAATATAGAGCTTTAAGCTGATTAAATCCAATGTAAACAGTGTGGGTCTCTGTGGAAACAGGAACTCTTTTGTTTTTTGTTTTTTTTCCTTTCTGATTTGGTAAATCATTATTATGACATAAAAAGTCAACATTATGACAGTCATAATTATTAGGTTAAATATCAAAATTATGACATACTAAGAAATCATTATAACATGAAAGGTTTTCTATGTCATAATTGACTTTTTCTGTCAGTTCCAGCTATAAACTCTTACAAATTAGTGTTATGTCCCGTCTAGGGACAACGTGGAGTAACATAAATGAAGAACGTCACAAAGAAGAAAGCGTAGACTTCTGTTTATTGTAGGAGCAAACAAATTTTTTTTCTTGTTGCTTATAAGCCACTAAGCCAGCTTCAGAAATGGGCATGTGCCAAAAATAACGAACAAACCAAAACTAACTATTCTTTTAGACACTATCTTACCTTAACAAAGGAAATATAAAACAAAAGTACATTCCACTTCCCTGTCTTCCAGTCTGATTAAAACCAGGAGAAAATACACTTCCAAAAGAAACGGGCACCCATCTCCTACTAAAGTGGCGTTGCTCTATTTACAGATTACCTTTTAATACCAACACAGATTTCATAAACATAAAAAACAAAACAAAACAAAACAAACAAAAAAAACACTAACAGCATCTAGTAAACGGAAAAAAAAAAAAAGAAAAAAAAGAAAAAAGGTGGGGGGAAAACGGTTAAAACAAAGTTAAGCAAGCAACAGGCTACTTCACTTTTGATCAACTTTACAACGGGCCGGACTATCCCTTTACTTTATATACTCCAGGGACGTAACAATTAGTATGCATAAGTCTGACTTTTTATGTCAATGTTTTGTATTTTTATCTTATAAATATGACTTCCTATTTCATAATTTAGCTATAAAATACATTTTTATATCATAATTTTAAAACATTAGCACAAAAAAAGAAAAAAAAACATTTACACGATTCGTTTTTTTTTTTTTGTTTTAGTTTGACATTCATTTAACTTTTTTTTTTTTAATGTTACTACTTTCTGAAAGTTCAGAGAATATTCAAAAGTAACGTTCCCATTATGCTTGCTAAATGATGAAATAGAATGTTCCTGTAACATTTGCATAACCATAAAACTTGTAAAAATGGATGTTTTGAACGTTCACAGAACATTCAGATATAATGTTTTCATAACTGATGGGAACGTTAGTAAAATGTTAATAGAATATATTTTGTTAGCTGGGATTGCACATACTTGGTATTAGGAATCTACACAAACATCTAACACCAATTAAATGTCTTCTCCCGGCATGGACATGAAGGATATCTGAAACTGTACAGCATGATGAGGAAAGTTGTGCTGTTATCACTCACAGAAACTGTAAAAATCTAGTTTACTTAAGATGCTGCATTTACTGAAGTTAATGATCAAGCACGTATTTGTGACAAGAAATTAAAAGATTTAACAGCCCTGTGTGTTGGTTGGCACATTAGAGCTCTTGCTGTTATCATTTGCACAGCAAGTGATTGTCATTTTTGACAACAGTGTTGAATCACACAGTGAGTAAATGAGCATGAGCTGAGCAACATTTCTCTAATGCTTTACACTGACAATTAATTTGTGTTTGTGTGTGTATGTTTTATTATCCTAATGGGAATGAAATTTCTAAAAATGGTCTAAGAAGAAAAGCATAAAGATTAAACCACATTCTGGACACAGCCCCAACATGATTTAAGGCCCATAAATACAAAAAAAAAAAAAAAAAAAAGATGCCACAATTCATATCTAATACTGCCAAGAGTTTTATTTTATAGTGTTAGAGTTAGTCTATTGTTCTCTTATATATAACAGTAGATGTGAATTGGCTGCCCTCACTTGGATTGACACACAATAGTGTGTAGCCTATGTTTGTGTTTGTATAACAAAGAAACAGAGGCTATAACCTCGGCCCACACACATACTCCAAAACAATATAGTCTTTGTGCTTCAGCTCCACTCTTTCTCACTAAACTAGTGTCCTTCAAGGTAAGATGAGTTTGTTAGGCTTTAATTAATGTTTTTATTTTCTTCAGATCTCATTTCATCTCAACAGGAGTTAAAAAAGAAAAAAGAACAATAAGATACAGATGTGCGTTTTCATCTCCATATGTATATGTGCTACAGCTAAAGTAAATAAATAATTATACAGATATAATAATATTAATAACATAATATGTTATTGCATTGTTTATAAGAGACACTCATCCTTACACATTGTAAACTGAGGTGTGGAAAACGCATAAATGAATGAAATGAAATAAATGAAATGAAAATGTAAAGATACTTTGTTATGCTTTGTTGTATAAACGTATAGGTAACCACATGATTATGCACAGGATCATTCATAAGCCTGATTTAATGTCACTGTCACATTGTTCTCCACAAACTAGCTTACCTTAATATCCCCTCACGTTATACTTTGTAGATTGTAACTGCTCACACGAAGTTTGGATAGAGACAGCTACTATTCATTAAATTAGTGCGGAGCTAAACAGAGCTTTTAGACACTAAAAATCAATTGAACCAATTGCTTTGCAAAACGATTCTCTTTTGAACCGCTCGAAACCCCTTACACTTGCGACACCTGCTGGAAAAAAATACCGTGCCTCGAGAACACAGACCAAACATGTGTAGCCTATTTAATGACACACTTACAAATTAGTTGCAAAGGTCAATGTAATCGATTATAAATTCAATATACAAAACACATACCATTCATCATTAAGTGTATGTTTACTTTTGTTATTTTATTAATTAGTGCTTGTTTTGTATGTGTTTTGGGACAGTTTGGTTAATGCTTTCATTTAGAGACAATTATCACTCTCCATTTTTCTATTATACACACAAGAACCAACTTTATAAAACTGCACCCCGATCACTTAAAGCTATATTAGACAGTGATTTGTTTATTTATTACCCTCTAGTGGCGAACCAGTTCAATTCCAAAAAGAATCAAACCAACGGTCATTTGCCAGACAGAAGGACTCTGGGGTAAATTTAAGCATTATACATTTTTATTCATTATCTTCCCAAACTACCGTTAAATTTCACGTTAGATTTAATGTTCGGTTTTATACTTTTTTAAACCCTCCCTTATGATATTCCTTGTTGGTTAACGTGCGCATGAGGCTGTTATATTGGTATAGAACCCGTTTAGTTTAAATTGGTACACTGTCATGTTCGTTCTTATATTTTGTAAATAAATACAATTCCTAAATTTGTTTAGTATAAATTATTCTGTACATTAATGTAGGCTGCATTTAAGTAATTAATTTAAAAAACAAAAGTATAAAATAATCTGATTGTCTAATGTTTCAACATTTAGGCCACATTCAAAGCAGCAGAATACGGTTGTCAATCCTGTATTTGAGTCCTTATACGGTTACGTTCACACACAGTACGGTTATTTACGGGCGTGACAACCGCGTTATGTAACCGAACTCACACCTGTAAATTTTCAGGATTCACAACCGCATTCTCGGAACACACGCACTGTGTGAACGGAACAGGACTGGACAACTAGCTGTCTGTCACGTCATACAGCGCGAGAGCCGCTCTGTCACACAAACGCGCGTCTACCGTGTGTTGTGTGTTTTCATGTGTGATTTCGGTAACTTAAAGTGACGGAGAAATGAGCTGTGTCACCTTAAAGTTTTAGATCCTGTTAGTTTTCCACCGGAGCCGCTCCCGTCAGTTTTGTGTTCTGCACGATTCAAATACTCCGCTCTCCACCCAAATTTAAAAGCTGCTGTCGGTTAATGAAGATTTGACGAAAGAACTCGCGGCTCGATTGGGTTTTTGTTGTGTCAGAAAGTGATAAGACTTTCAGTTTTATGGATGTCACCATCTTTGATTTTGCTTTGGTCACTGTCGCTATGGTTACTGGTAAGGAATATGGACTTGGCTCCCATTGCACGTTTATACAGACAGTATTCTAAACACAACTCTAAGCTGCTGTGTGAACGGGACATTTCAAGACTCACACCTGTAAAGAAAATTCGGTTGTAAATCCCAAAAACTGACAGTGTGAACATAGCCTTAGTGTTTAACAACAGTTTTATGATAGAGGTTTTGTAAAAGTCAACAGGAAGTTTAAATTCACAATTATTATTTTTTACGAAATAATGCAGTGTATATTATCCATGCACATCATCACAAAATCAAGTCCTGCCATCAGTGGCGTAACTTAGTAATGACGGGCCCCAGTGCAGGGTATTACGATGGGCCCCCTGGGCTACACAGTTATGAAGCACATACAAACACACAGCACTCGTGTCTAGAAGGGAATCCATATAAGCGAATTTATGCCTAACCTACTTAATTTAGACCAACTAAAACCAGTCTCTTATCTGCTTCTTATATTAAATTGAACAGTTCTCTTTGCGTGCGTCTCTCTCCAACAAACACACGCAGGAATCACGGCAACCGCACTCCTCTCCGAGAGGCAAAAGAGTACGACCATCTCGCGGTACGCACGGTCGGATGTACCTAAAAGAAAGAAACATCTCCATTCGATAAGAAATTCGTTGGTCTGTGTTAAACAGACGATCCATCGCTGGAATGTGTTATGGCGAGCGCTCGTTGCCGCTGTTATCAGTTCTCTCTCGACGCTTGTGCACAATGTGCATCTTCACACAGATGATTGAGCGCTTCGTTCTGGTAAAAGCACAAAACAAAAGGCACACAAACGTGTCCTTGCTCTTGATATACAATCACTAATGAACACCGCTTTGGTTTTAATGAGAGAAAAAAAGAAAAAAAAAACTATAAGAGGGTGGATTAGATCCTGGAACTTCAGAAATGCTTGACAAAAGTTCTACAACTAGACCACTAAAACACATGTAACTGTTGCAATTTTATGTATTTATTCACACCTGTGAAGACTCTCGGCATGAATTATATTGTATTATTAATATTTCTATATATATATTAATATAGTAACTTCGTTGCCAGGGGCCCGCTTGCGATGTGGGCAGGCCCGCGGGAGCTGTGGGCCCCCCTGCCACACGGGCCCCAGTGTGGCTGCACTGTCTGTAGTTACGCCACTGCCTGCCATGCATTTTTGGTAAAAATGAACAAGAGAAACATTTGTTTGTTAAGAGTGGGGGTGTAAACATTGCATCCTCTTGGTTTCAGTCCTGGTCTCCTAATCAAACAAACTGACTACATCACTCTCCTCTGATAGCTGGTGGATGAGCTGGTATGCTATGACTGTCATCACTTCATTTAGATGGATGCTGTACACAGGTGACAGAGATTTCCCCCACTCTATCAATAAGCTTCTCTCCAGTGTGAATTCTTATGTGACGATTAAAATGTCCACGTTGCGCAAAGCTCTTCGCACACTGAGGGCAGGTGAATGGTTTCTCTCCCGTGTGAATTCTCATGTGACTCATAAAGCTTTGTTTGATTGTGAAACTCTTTCCACACTCGGAGCAGGTGAAAGGTTTCACTCCAGTGTGAATCCTCATGTGAATCTCAAGGCTTTGTTTGACTGTGAAACTCTTTCCACACTCAGAACAAGTGTTAGATTTCTCACCAGTGTGGACTCTCATGTGATTCTCAAGGCTTTGTTGCACTTTGTAACTCTTTCCACATTGAGAGCAGGTGAAAGGCTTCACTCCAGTATGAATCCTCATGTGACTGTCAAGGTTATGTTTTATTGTAAAACTCTTTCCACACTCAGAGCAGGAAAAAGGTTTCTCTCCAGTGTGAATTCTCATGTGAATCTCAAGGTTTTGTTTCATTGTGAAACTTTTTCCACACTTAGAGCAGATAAAAGGCCTCTCTCCTGTGTGATTTCTCATGTGATAACTAAGTTTAGGTTTACTCGTGAAACCCTTTCCACACTCGGAGCAGGTGAAAGGCTTCTTTCCAGTGTGAATGGTCATGTGACTCTCGAGGCTTTGTTTCACTGTGAATCTCTTTCCACACTGAGAGCAGGAAAAAGGTTTCACTCCAGTGTGAACTTTCATGTGACTCTCAAGGTTAACTTTCATTGTAAAATTCTTTCTACACTGAGAGCAGGAAAAGGGTCTCTCTCCCGAGTGAATTCTCATGTGAATGTTAAGGTGATGTTTTATTGAGTAACTCTTTCCACATTGAAGGCAAATAAAAGGCTTCTCTCCAGTGTGAGTGCACATGTGATGTTTAAGACTTTGATGTTGTGTGAATCTCATCCCACAGATGGAACAGGTGAAAGGTTTCTCTCCAATGTGTATGCTCATATGACTTTTAAGACACTGTTTTGCTGTGAAACCCTTTCCACACTGAGGGCAGACGAACGGCCTCTCTCCGGTGTGAACTCTTATGTGATCCTCAAGGCTTTGTTTGACTTTGTAACTCTTTCCACATTGAGGGCAGGTGAAAGGCTTCTCACCAGTGTGAGTTTTTGTGTGACGTTTAAGGTGTCCTAGTGTTGTGAAGCTCTTTCCACAATCAGAGCAGGTGAAAGGTTTTTCTCCAGTGTGAATTCTAATGTGACCTTTAAGGCTTTGGTTCGATGTGAAACTTTTTTCACATTGAGGGCAAGTGAAAGGTTTTTCTCCAGTGTGACTTCTCATGTGTCTTTTAATCTGACCTTGTTGCATGAAACACTTTCCACACACTGAGCAACTGAATGGTTTCTCTCCAGTGTGAATTCTTAAATGAGCCTCAAGCCTGTATTTCACTGGGAAAGTCTTTCCACACTGAGGGCAGATGAACAGTGTCTCTTCTGTGTGAATTCTCATGTGCTGCTCAAGACTTGCTTGCTCAAAAAAATTCATCCCACATTCATGGCAAGTGACAAAATCTTCTTTCAGTTCATTCTGATCTAAAGTATACATTAAAAGATCAATGTCAAAAATCAATTCAAAGACAACAAAGGTGATATTTTATAGCAGAATGCAACAGAGGTCATTGTTTAGGCACTGACATGTTTTTCCTTATACTCTGCAATTTAAAGGGATCATATGATGCAATTTCAAGTTTTCCTTTCTCTTTTTTTTTTCTTTTTATAAAAGTTAAGACTCGTCCAAGCCCTCCTAAAACGGCTCATTTAAACACGCCCTCACGTCTACGTCACTGTGTGGGAAGAATGGCATAACACTGCCCAAATGTATACGCAAAGAAAGAGGGCGTGATTTTTATTCTCGCTGTAGTATTGTTGCTGCCGCCGGCGTCATGTCCTGGAGATACTGTGTGTTTCATTGTGAAAGCGAAACTACTTTCTTTGGGCTTCCAAAAGAGGACAACTAGAAATCAGTGGTTAAGTTGTATTTACAACACTGTTCCAGAACAGTTCAACCCAAATATTAGAGTGTGTTCACCGCATTTTACGGAGGACTATTTCCTGAACCTGGGAGAGTAAAGTTAGCCTACAATACCAGCTGTGCACAAAGGCTGTTTCTATAAAGTAGGGCAATTCCAACTTTGCAAGGACAGTCTGGTGCTTCTGACTCACAGCCTGTAAGTATGTTTTCATATCTAAACAATCTACCACTGACTATTCAAACGTGAGTTTTGAGCAGTGTAGAGTAGCACTTGTTGTTTGTTGTTTCTCCGATCACAAATGCAGACATGGTAATGTTTACCCGGCGTGATGCAATGTGGCGTGATGCAACGTGGCGTGATGCAACGCGGCGCGTAAAAATACAGTGTAAGTCACTATAATAAGTAATTATGTCCCCGCTGGATGCATCAAATGCCTTGTTTATAATGGGTTTTATTGTTTTTGTCTCGTCGCGCCGGGACACGGCATCACAAAATGGTAAGGGGCGTAACATTTCCGTTACGCGCTTGAGGCATTCGGCCAATCACAACGTACTGAATAGCTGGCCAATCAGAGCACACCTCGCTTCTCAGAACGATGAGCTTTGTAAAAATCGTTTCAGAAAGGCGGGGCATAGAGGAGCAACATGTACAGTATGTGGAAAATAATGTTTTTTGAACCTTAAACCGCATAAACACATTGCATTACACCAAATACACAAAATAATGTTCTTTTTAGCAACATCATATGACCCCTTTAATGTATAAAATTAAGTAAGCAGCCACGTTATAAGTATTTATTGTTGTCCATGACTGAATTTAACCAAGAAAATGAAACCAATGGCATTTCCAGGTGTCTTTTATCACATCTTTATCTTTTATCACTGTGGTTTGAGAGTTGGTGCCCTAAGAAAAATCATCTGCATATACAGAGTGACTGTACTGTTCTCAGTTTCTGACTGCAGTGAAATTGAGAACTTCAGTATCAATATTACTGTAATATTTTTTGCAGTTATCACCTTGTTGTAAGGCTAATTGTTTTGTACAAAATAATAAAAAACATTCTTGCATGAGTTTCAAGATAATATATAGGTAAGATTATAAAATTAATTTCAATAAAGTTTTATTGAAATTAAGGACATAAATTTTTTTATGTCCTCCTATATTTATTTGTTTTGTTGAGTAGCCAAAGTTGTATAATAAACAGGATAACATACATTCAGGAATGGAGGGATGTTGCATCACCTTTATTGCATAATTGGTAAAAGGATGTTAAAATGCTTGGAGAGAGCAATGTGGATTGATTCTACATATTTCAAGTTCAACTGCTTGAATTACACACACACTTTTTCAACAAATAATTATTGTAATGCCATAGCCATATTCAACAAGAATACAGTTCAAAACATCATTTGTTTCTCTATAACTATAACTTTGTTTTTGCTCCTAGTTTCACTGGCCTATTTTACCTAACTCTAATGTGTTTTCCATACTTGCATAGCTACTTTCACATGGAGGAAGCCATTAAATAAATATTGGGACAAGTTTTTTTCAAAGACTTTTGTGAAATTGAGCATTAGATATTTTAATGCAGTATTTATCAATATCAATAGAAAATATAATCCAAAACCTGCTTTTTCTAAGGCATTTGACTTCCAAGGTTTAAATTTTATTCAACTAATTTTGAAATATACGTTAGTTGTTCTGCAAAATACCCTATTTGTACACCTGAAGTAACCACATCTCCTGTATGCAATAATTATTTGGCGCACGTGGTTTAACGATCAGCATTTAACTCTTTGTAAGTGACACATAAACAACTTACACTGTGTTTTATTCTTCTGCTCTTGTCTAGGTGAGGACTGGCAGGTTTGCATCTGTACATCTGGTGTTTCTGCGGTCTGATTGTTTCCATGCTGTTCCATCTTTATCACCAAGAAATGTTCGATCCCGTTTATTCTAAAGATCGCTCAATCAGTCACGGTTGATTCAGTCAATTCTTTAATAGAGATTATATAACTATAAATTTATGTATTTGGTTTAAAACAAGCCTAGCGTTTATGTAGTTACGATCTCCATGAAGCTTCGAAACCTTTAAGAATCTTTTGCTCTGAATCAGCGGTTCAGATCAAGAATCAAACTGAGCAAGTCACGTGGTTTCAGCAAACGCGTCTTCATCACGTCACTGCTTCGAAACGTTTTGAAGTTTCGACGGTTCGCCGCTAGAAGCCGCTGATCTCAGGCCAGCTTTATAATGTAGGTTCAGTTTAATGACAAACATGAAAAATTGAGATACTTCATACTTAATGGTGTTTATTAATTTGTAGGTAACATAGAACACGTTAATGAAAACATTTGTAATTGGTTTCTAAGAGCAGTATCATTATAGCCTACACATTTGGTCTGTTCTCGTTTCATTGGCAACATTTTAACCAGCAGGTGTCCCCAGCTAACTATGTTGACCTCAAAACATCAGCCTTTTTCATTACATACTAATCACTAATGAACTCGTGTTTGTGATTGTGACCGGATTGGTTGGTTTTGATGGCTCTGTGAAAATCTTTAGTAAATATTGAGTTTTTTCTTTGCTTCTTTACAGTTGGACAATGAGGTACTTATTTAGGGACACTGCTTAAGCCTTCCCTGCTGAAAAAAAAAAATACCCTTCACAGAATTTGTAATTTTTACTGGTTATACCCAGCTAACAATTTTTGGTTCCCAGAACGTTAATGGGACTTGTATTGGTTTTAATGGACACTGTAATGGTCCCCCGTGGGTTTCTGGAAGTTGGTCGCCTTCTGTTGGTGTCTTATACAACCACTAAATCCTAATGAGATATTTCCCAAAACACACGACAGAAAACCATTTTTTTGTGATGCTCTGAATGTGGAAACCCATTGAGCACAGTGTTTATTGTCGTTCTTTTATTAATTAGTGCTTGTTTTGCGTGTGTTTTGGGATGGTTTGGTTAATGCTTTCATTAAGAGACAATTATCACTTTTCATTTTTCTTTTATACACACACGAACAAACATTATAAAACTGAAGTCAGATTACTTAAAGCTACACTATATTGCCAAAAGTATTGGGTCACCCCCTTCTAATGAATAGGTTTGACTACTTTAGTAATTTCCATGAGTACAAATCTTAATGTTTAAGCACATAATGTTATTCTAGGGAATTGTGTGCTTCTAATTTTAAAGCAACAGTTTGGACAGGACCCTTTTCTATTCTAACATGACAATGCCTCGGTGTATAAGGCAAGATTCAAAAAGAAATGATTGATTCAGTCAGTGTGGAAGAACTTGACTGGTCTGCTGAAAGCCAAGTCCTAATCCAAGCTGAACACCTCTGGTGTGACTTTAAATGCAGATCTTGAGCCAAAAACTCTTTACCAAACACCAATGACTTGTACATATGGGTACAGTCATTTTAGACACTTCCAAAACTGTTGCAACAGAGATGGAAATACAAATTTTTAAATACATGCATTATGTTTCCATCTTTGTTGCCACAGTTTTGGAAGTGCCTTTTTCTGTTCTAAAGAAGGGGGTGTCCCAATACGTTTGTCCATATAGTGTATGTACAAGTCATTGGTGTTTGGTAAAGAGGTTTTGGCTCAAGATCTGCATTTAAAGTCACACCAGAGGTGTTCAGCTTGGATTAGGACTTGACTTTCTGCAGACCAGTCAAGTTCTTCCACACTGACTAAATCAATCATTTCTTTTTGAACCTTGCCTTATACACAGAGGCATTGTCATGTTAGAATAGAAAAGGGTCCTGTCCAAACTGTTGTTTTAAAATTAGAAGCACACAATTCCCTAGAATATCATTATATGCTTAAATATTAAGATTTGTACTCATGGAAATTACTAAAGTAGTCAAAGTTGTTCATTAGAAGGGGGTGACCCAATACTTTTGGCAATATAGTGTATATTAGACCGTGATTTGTTTATTTATTGCCCTCTAGTGGCGAACCATTTCAATTCCAAAAGAATCAAACCAGTGTGTGACGTCGAAGCCTCGTTTGCTGAAACCACGTGATTGGCCGGTTTCATGCGCTCCGAAGCCCTGGTTCAAAACAAAAGATTCATAGTTTCGAAGCTTCGTGAAGAAGTGTTGTGAATTTGCCCATGCTCATATTACAGCTTTTCCTGTTTTAAAATCAAAACAGATTTAGTTGTAGAATCTCTAATAAGAAAAACAGTTACTCAAACTCACTGATGGAATTTTCGGGATGGAAAATTCCCTGGTTATAAAGATGGAGCCGCATGAAAACAGCCATACCATGCCAGATGTGAAGACGAAAACCGGCCAGCCCTCACCTAGGCAAAGGCGGGAGAATAAAAGACGATGTAAGCTGGTTATTTGTCACTTACAAAGAATCTGATAATTCGGTTATTGGTTGACCGCGACTATTGAAAAATTACTTGTGTCAAATGATAGAGAAGTGGTTACTCCAGATGTTTTGTCGGACCAATTAAAATTTGTTGACTAAAACTGGCTCCAGATGCGAGATAGCAGTTTTAGACTATTAAAATAATTTCTTAGATGATGATAATTAAGGTAACTTTAATAAAAAGAACGAATTAACAACGTACCGAGGAACAGGGCAGTTATAAAATGCACAGTTCAACCCTCTACGGACACCTTGGCAATTGAATCGCCTTTGGCTATAGCAAAGTTTTTAGTTTACTCGCCAGACTGATATACTGTGT